>QEPC01004151.1:1014150-1054397 GCA_003113815.1 Sphenodon punctatus | reverse complement strand
TTCCCCCACTCACCTAGCTCCTTGCTCCCCTTCCCCCGTTTCCTTTCCCCTCTCCCTGGAGCCCTTCCCTTCCCCCTCTTCCCCTTCACATAGCCGCATGGTGCCCTGGGCCCTGAATAGTACCTCGAGTGTGTGGATTCCCCTGGTGTTCCTACGTCTTGGCTTTCTGAGGCAAACAGCTACCTTTTTTCCTTGTCCCTATGATGAAAAGGGTTGCCTTCTAATATTGAAGGAAAGCCCACCTTCCACCCTGAGGGACCCTAGCCTTCCCGAGCTAAGTATCTGCGTTAAGGGTAGTTGCCTCTGGTTGTCCTTACCTGTAACCTGTCTGTGTGTCAAGAGAGAGTGGGGTCCCCCCTCTTCCTTGCCCCCTTCCGTCTCCTTCCCATCCCCCCATGACAGTACCGGTGTAATGTTCTCCCCAAGACCCACCCTTGTAAGAAGGCAGGTTGCCACATTCTGTGCCAGTCGCAGCCTCCTGAACAGTCTTGAAGAGCAGCCCCATGTAAAGCACGTTGCAGTAGTCTAACCTTGAGGTTATGAAAGCATGGATGTAAGCACCCAAAGATGCATGGATTGGGTGGGATATAAATCAAAAGATAGTAATTATACAAATTATGTTTTCAAGCTTTCCTTCACAAAGAGGAGAGCTGGAAACCTATTCTTTTAAAAAAATGTGAAGCTCTAGACTTCTTACAACTTTATTGGGAGTCTTCTGAGATGTGACTCCCATTTTGGTCCTAAATATTAGAGACAAGAGACACAGCAGTTAAGATGATACTCTTTTTTTGGCTAAACTACTGTTGGTGAGAGACAGAGTACAGCATATATTTAGAGATTTCCAGAATCTTTCCTCTGGCAATAATACTGCCTTATCCGTGTCTCAGTTACAGCTCTGTGGAGCTCAAACATTTGTGTACTCTTACTGTTGTGGTCTTGAAATTTTAGAGTTCAATCCTGATTGAAGTTAATGAGAGATTAGCCACTGATGTCTATCAAGTCAGAATTGTACTATTAAGCATTAAGGAACCTTTCAAATCATGAGGAATATGATATCATTATCAAGAATTGCCAGTCCTGGGGTTACAGTTCTCCACAGCTTTGTACATAAGCTAGATATTCACAACTGCATGAAATGCATGCTAAAGAGATCGTGTGATCTGGCATCATTCCCCCACCCAGGGTTCGCAGGTGTAAATATCTTCTCAAGGTTGAAGGTGGTGAGAGCCAGGCCAGAAAAGCCTCACACAGAATGAGAAAAGATAAAGATGAACAGCATGGATGTTGGAAATACTAAAACAGGGTCTCAACCTGAATTTGTCAACTGTGAATCATTGTATCTAATGCCACATTGTAAAATCCCTGATTAAATTCTTTGGCATTCACAAGCACATGCAGAGTAGCTTGAAGTGCTGAGAAAACGCGTACTATGCCATGACAAAGGCCATTGGCTGCCTCTTTACTGAGTCCGATGCATATGGTGAAAACAGATTGACTAACTACTTGCCATTTTCAAGAACTGAAAGCACTCCAAAGCTAGACCAAAGACAGATCAAAATACGGTAACAAGAACAACACTGTAAAGAATGAGAGCAAGAGGAAGAATATCATACCTTGTCGCTGCAAAAACCCTTGCTGCACATTGCCTTAAAAGCAATAATAAACAGCATAGCATGTCTTGGCTTTAATGTCTTTAAGGAATATTAGTTAATAGCTGTGTCTAATATGTTGGCTCTGAATAGAAATAGACTGGATGAGAAATGTTAAACCTTCTTCAATGTGTCTGGATTCGGATTTAGGCCTGTGGTTGGTTAGAAGAGATGTTCCATGCCTTGCATAGTCATTGACATCAAGGCAAAAGTGACACCTAGCCAAACGTTACCATGTAAAACTCTACATGTTAATATCTCAGTTCTCAGTTCTGGTTTGTTAGTATCTCATATCCACTTTCTGCTAGTGTATATGCCCACAAGTGGTGTAGATTCCCACACGGGATACAGGATAATGGGACACCTGTCACCCACTTGCTCTAATAACGATTAGCCTACAGAGATCTCCAATTTGGTAACAACTCCAGACAATTCTGATTTGCTGTCGGAGTTCGTATCTGTGGACATCTCTGTGTGGGTAGTTCTCTTTTGTCTGAGCCTTTCATTCTCTCTATCGGGTACAGGCTGCTCTCAATCTTTCTCCTATTGTTGTTGAGCAGATGTCTTTGTCTTCCATCAGTACCTCCTTTGTGGGCTCAGTGATTGCCCCCCATTCTAGCTGTGTTCTTAAACCTAGGGTAACTAATATCCCCTTGTAAAGGGGCTGAGAGTCACGGGTGTGAGGGTTGTGAAGGATGCAATTTTGTCCCTATCATCCATTAAGGAGATGCCTATGCCAAGCATGAAGTAGAATTTAAGCCAGACAAGCTCCTGTCTTCTTGCAAGACTGGCTGATGCTTCATGGATGTGGGGGCAGGACCACATACTTTCACGAAGTAGCAGTGCAAAACAGTGCCCTTCTCTCACAACCAGAAATGGTCCATGCCTGCAGTCAGTGGGGAGAAGTTTGAATGTGTGTTTCATGCAAGCCCTAGCCTCACTCCAGCGCAAATGAGGGCATGGGGGGAGGGTGTCAACACAAGTTTATTTTATTTTATTTGCACAATTTATACCCCACTCCTCCTGCTAAAGTAGCTCTGGGTGGCTAACAATTCATAAAAAATGAAAATATTAAAATATAATATAAATACAATATGTAATATAAATATAGCATCAAAACATTTCTATTCATATGGAATATGTCAGAGAAAATATACAAAACCCCTCCCACCCTAATCCTCAACCCCCACCCCCACCCCACTTCATCCATCTCCCTCAACCAAAAGCCTGGCAGAACAACCACATCTTGCATTGTTGTCGAAAGGAGGACCTAAATGCTGAAAACTTTGAAGCACAATTTTGGAATTATAATGTTTAAACATTTTGGACTTATTTTGGGGGGTGAAATTTCAAAAAAACACAAAACACCAACATCAGTAGATACCAAACTCACGAGGTAGTGAAGTTCTTAATTAATGCCTGAAAAACACTCTAAATTCCTTACTTTTCAGTTCCTCCAAGTACAAAGACTTATTACAGCCTTATCTTCATAAAGTCAGTGACAAAACTCCCGAAGAGGGTAGGATCAAAGCTTCTAAGAGCCAGATTTTCAAAAGAGCTCAGCATTGCCCCGATGCTCCACGCGTGGGCACGAGTGGGCAGTGCAAGGGTCATGGGAGCATGCACCCACACACACCACCTTCAGATGGGTGCTCAGGTGGGTGGGGGACAGGCAGACTTGCGTGAGTGCGCCTGGTTAAGTGTTGAAGTAAAACAACGGCTATTTGAATTATTCCTTTCCCTCCTTCCTTCCTTCCTTCTCAGGATCAAATGATCATCCAGTAGAAAAGAATTATAAAGGTGATGTTACTGAAATCTTACTGAGGCATGAGGTGTGCAGACAGTTGGTTTAGAGTGGGTTACCAGCCGGAGTTTTTTATGGGCTTGTGGCTTCAGTCCCTTTTTGTACTCACAAGTAAGGCAAGTTATTTATTTCCCTGGAACATTACTGGGAGTGTATCCGTGTGAATACACAATGGGCTGCTCAATGGTGCTTAATGTGGTTAGACAAACAAGAAGTCCTCTCTGATATTCTGTCCCCTCCCAGAGCGGTGGCAGCATCGTTTAAAAATCTCTGAAGATTCTTTGCCTCCTCGATATGTAAACCTGCTAAATGAAGCCAGCCCAAGGACTGTCTGAGTGCAGCTCTGTACAGTGGGCTGAGGATTCCTGAGATCATTTCCCCTCCTGCCTTTCATATCACTGAACTGAAACCATCACTTCTGTCAAAAGCAAGTCCTGTAGATGAAAGGCCAGTGCATTAAGACAGCACATAATTGTCAGTCTCTGAGTTTCTGACATTAATCGTTTTACTTAAAGAAGAGAGCGGAGTGATTGTCTGTTTTCCCCTCTCTTCTTTAACCATTGCCAATGCACAGGAGTTAGCCTGGTTAAGAATGGAATTAAAAATAATATTAATAAATCCACGATTGCTAATTAAAAATAACGTGTTTTTCCTTTTTTCGGCAATTTGGTAACATAAAACACTTACTTGGGGGCCACAGGGGGAAACAAACTGAGACAGATAAAAAATGTTTTGTGTTCATCCAAGCAAGACTATGTTAATGCACATTATCCCATTAATGCACATCAACATCGGGAATAAGCGCACCACTGCAAGCAAGAAGCATACACTTATCATCATTTGATAACATGTTTAATGACAGATTGACGGTTGATTTGCAAATGTGAACTGGCATCAATGTTGCTAACTTCAGCTTCTGCCGCCTCCTCTGCTATGCCAGCATATTTATGTGCATAATTTGATTTTGCAGCCGCACTGTTAGTACATTTTTAATATTAACTATGCAAGAACAGACAGCCAAACTTAAGTTGCACTGATGGTTTGAGTTCATTAGATTGAGAAAGATGGGCAATGATGACAAAGATGGAGATGGCAGTGCAACATCAAAAGAGGCAACACTTAACAAACACACTCCATTTTGAACAAACCGAACGAACACATTTCATGTTGTCGGCTGCAGCAGAGCCCTTATGTACAACGGTAAGGAGAGGGAGAAAAATATGTTTCTGCCCTGGGCATACTGACAGCAACTCTACAAGAGGCTTAGCACACTTCTGGACACACAGCTGTAAGAAATTTCGCTCATCTATAGCAAGCGGAGGGCTTGATTCAGATCTCACCGCCAAACCACAACAGTGCAATGCAATGATGGTTTGAGAATTACTCCTGGTTTAGATGAGGGAAAGTGAGGAGATCAGATTCAGAGCTACAGTCTCCCTCTATTCTTTCTTTTTATCAGCCTCAGTTTCTTAAGATGACAAAAAGCAAGGAGGCAGCAGGCAGCTGTACTAACAGAGCTTTGGTTTGCTACTGGGGGACAATGCTCTATGTAGTTTAATGGGATTTATTGGCCTTATTTCCTCTCTAAGTGGTAAAGAGATTTTTGGGTTCCCACTTATCTGTGGACCCTATGGTCCTCTTGCCATAAGAACATTAGAACATAAGAAGTCCCATACTGGGGCGGACCAATGGTCCATCAAGCCCAGCATTCTATCTCTGACAATGACCAATCTCGGTTGCTTCGGAGAAGTGTCCAACTTCAGTATCAAATTTTAGTACCAAATTTAGTTGAAGTCAGCCTGTGAAATCAAGTTATCAAGGGACACTTCCTTGCCCCTGTGCACGCACGTGCGTACACGCACACACAGGTACATGCAGAGAGAGCACGAAAAAGGATTTGGCTGAGACATCAACCCTTGCGTATCTTGCAAAAAACGTATACAACACCTAGGTGCTCTGTGGAATGGCTGCAGCTTTTGGTCAAGGTGTAGGACAGTAGATGAACGATATATTTTTACCTAAAGAATCTATACAATTCCTAGATTGCCTCTCAAGAGTGTCTGCTGATTGAGGCTTTGGAATTTCAAATACTATGTAGGAGTTCTACAGAATACCTATTCTTAAACATTGCCAATACCTGGGCAAAGTATTGAAACACTCAGAATTACATACTTTGTCCAGCATCAGGTAGGTATCTAAACACAGCCTAGGCTTTGACAGAAACATTCAAAAGTAGATACTTGGAACTATCCATTTTTAACAGTGTATATACTACCTAGACTCAGATATGGAACCTTGACAGTTATACAAGATTCCCAGACCAGATAGAAGTTGGGGACGGTGGTGCTTAAGAGGTGTGCTCAGGATGGAGGAAAAGAGGGGAAGGGCCAGATTATGGATCCATGCCATGGATCCATCTCCTGTCCTTGAGTGTCTGCCCTCATCACTGCTTTTTCTCCCGAGCTCATTCTTTCAGTGCATTTCAGTGGTTCCATGGACTATATTTAGGATTTGGAAAGGGGCCAAAGAAACAGCCACAGGCTAGAACTGGACCCTGGGCCAGACATTCTACAGAATACTTATTTCTGAACGTCGCCTGTAATGCGTACACAGAACAGACTGTGAAAATCAGGAACTAGGTGCCTTCTCCTGCAAACAGTTAGGTAATTCTGCTCAGAACCAAGCAGAAATTTGGGACCCATTAGTAACTCTCTCTCCTCTGGTGCTTTTGTCTAATTCAGTTCTTCTCAGAAGGCAACTTTCACCAGTGAATTGTGATAAAGAATATTTCATTCTCTGGCCATGTTAACGGTCTGGGCATTTACTGCATCCTGTATTAATTTTCTTGTTGTGCTGCAAGAAGAGAATAAATCTGAAACAGTAGCTTTATGTTGCAAGTTGTAATTTTAAATGTGATGATTCAAACTGACCATCGTCAGGACTCTGACCGTATATAACCTGAGCTTGTAGTGTTCATATCTTTTAATCAGGCTGTGATAATAATTTAGACACATAGGCTACACTAGTGGAACTGTATTGACATCAATGGGTGTTTTCAGACGCTTTAGTGTGGATTAATCCGGGTGCCAGTGTCATGTTTAAAAACGGCCACCAGATGTTAACATGGTCTGGCTCCTGACCACAGAGCCCATTTTTCAGAAGGGTAAACTGAAGAGCACTTAGGTTATGTGAGTTACCCAAGGCCATACAGTGAGGCAGCAGCAGAGTCAAGAGCCAAACCCAGAAGTCCCAATAACCCACCTCCCTGACAACAGAAACGTTGACTCCTGCTAAATGGCTCTCCTTACCTTACTGTAAAGAACACAAACACCACCCTAACCCATCCTGAATCTTGTTGGCATTAACCTTCCTTTAGTGCTGACATAAATCCCATTCATTCACATCAACAGGGCCTAGCAAAGTCCCAGTGCTGGCACTAAACAGTCAGAAGTTCACACCCTAAATCTGTGAAGAGGTTCATGTTCCTAGAGAAGAACCTGTAAAGTGTTTTAAAATCTTTATCTAGCTCACCCTCACAACAAGCCTGCGAAGTAGAGTATTCATTATTTCCCCCATTTTACAGATGGGGAACTGAGGCTGAGAGCTAACGACTCGGCCATGGCCACTGAGCCAGTTCGTGGTTAAGGCAACATTTAAACCATGGTCTCCCAGATCCAAGTCCAACACCTTCACCACGAGGTTCTGCTGTATACTTCACCCCCAATTAAGTGACATTTGGGCAGCATTCAGAGGTTCTGATGGATATGGTCTCCAGAATGTCAGTACCCAGAGCAGTCATCCTCTTCAGCCACTATCAGGAGCACTGTTCACTGGCTCTACCCTGGGTTTCCTCGACTAGGCTAGGCCAACATGGAATACACTTTGGGTGGTATTGCAGAGTAGGAAGTAGCTTTGAAAAATACAAAGCACTAATAATCAGACTGACCCAACTCTCTTTGTATGTATCTGGAATGGTGACACTAGAACCTCGTAGCAAAGAACCTACTAAGCTTGAACTACAGAGTATCCCACCTCAGGCTGAAATGGACTGCCCTTGTCATATAAGAACATAAGAACATAATAAGTGCCATACTGGGTCAGACCAATGGTCCATCTAGCCCAGCATCCTGTCTCCAACAGTGGCCAATCACAGTGGCTTGGGAGAAGCACCCAACAGGTCACAATGGGGGATCCATTCCCTGTTGTTTTCCTCCAGCTCCCGTCATGTTCCCTGATCCTGTCTGGCTAATAGCTGCTAATGGACTATCTTCCAGAAACTTGTCCAAACCTCTTTTAAACTCAGCTATAGTACTTGCCCTTACCACAGCCTCTGGCAGTAGATTCCACAACCCAATTATACGCTGAGTGAAAAAATATTTTCTTTTATTTGTTTTAAACTTGCCACTCATGAGTTTCATGAGTTTCATGGAGTGTTCCTTAGTTCTAGTACTAGCTGAGCTGGTAAATAACTGCTCCTTGTTTATTAGTTCCACACCACTCATGATTTTATAGACCTCTATCATATCTCCTCTCAGTCGTCTCTTCTCTAAACTGAACAGCCCCAACCTACCAAGCCTCTCCTCATACGGGAACCCTTCAATGCCCTTGATCATTTTTGTTGCCCTTCTCTGTACCTTTTCTAGTTCAGCTATGTCTTTTTTAAGATGGGGCAATCAGAACTGCACACAATATTCAAGGTGCGGTCGCACCATTGATTTGTATAGAGGCATTATGACATCCTCTGTTTTATTCTCTATCCCCTTCCTAATAATTCCTAACATTCTGTTTGCTTTTTTGACTGCTGCTGCACACTGTGCTGTGGGTTTCATTGTGTTGTCCACAACCACCCCCAGATCCTTTTCCTGAGTGGTAACTCCTAGCTTAATACCCAGCATTGTTTACACATGGTTTGGATTATTTTTCCCAACGTGCATCACTCTGCCATTTAGATGCCCAGGCACCCAGTGTCGTAAGATCCTGTTGCAGTTCCTCACAGTCTGCTCATGCTTTAACTACCTTGAATATCCGCAGATATTATCCACATTTTCAGAATGGCATACAGAACTGTAACAAGTTTTTGATTTTCTGATGAATCTCTGCATATCTGCTATTTCAGTTATCACGGTTCAGTAACTCCACTTATTTTGGTATTTGGGCTATTTTGGTTCAGTCGCTGACATAATTTTGGCTACTAGGCACGTGCTATAGCTAAAATGAAATACTAAAACGGCCTAAGTAACCAAAGCGAAATACCAAGATGAACCAGGATAACTGAAATGGAACTATGATGAAACAGGAACTGGATCACAACTGATCTCCATTTTGTTGGATCTGGACTGGAATCAAGTAAATCCACTGATTTCAATATCTACCGAAAAACATACGTTTCAGTCCTAATTCCATTGTTTGAACATTCATTGGATCACAGCTTTCTGCAGCTTAGATGCATTTTTTTCCCCATTTTCTGTGAGTTACATCTCTTCAGCACTATTACTGAGTGGCTGCAAACGCAACTTTATTTGGTGTGATTTATAGGCACTGAGCTAATGCTTAGTTGTAATTCCCCTTTTTAGACATGAAAAATAGCCTGTAATCCACAACACAAGGTCTGAAATATACCTTAAAAATTAACACCAGGAGAGACAGGGCAGTGGGACACTCAACCAGGGCAGTGGTCTTCTAGGGGAACCGTTGCTTCTGTCGTTCCAGACGGAAGTACTGGCATTCCCCAGTTCTTCCTGGGCTGCCCGGTGCAGCACTACCTTGACCTGGCTCCTGCTGCTGCTGTGCTGGACTCTTGCAATGGGCACTACCCCCAAAAGCTTCTTTGGGGGTTCAGCAGGATGGAGTACCCCAATGCATGCCATACCAGAATGCAGATACATCCAAAAGCACAGTCACAGGCCTGACTGGCTCCTGGTTCCCAGCCAAGCGCAGCAATCGGTCAGCATGCAATGGCAGTGCCTGACACCACCCTGGTGGCAGCTCTGAGCTTGGCATCTGGGCAGGACATGAGGTATTTTCAAACGTGATGCTACCACAGGTGGCCATGCTAACTCCAGCGTGGCCACCCATGGTGGTGTCAGGTCAGCTCCTGCCCGCCATTTGTTTCCTGCGGGCGGGAGCAGAGATTACCCCGGACCGTGGCAGGGCTAAATCTGGGTTGTGCGTTGGGCTCCCTGCCAGCGCACATCCCAGAGTTAGCCCTGCCACGGTCCGGGGAAGGCAACCCTGAACCATGGTAGAGCGAGTCATCACATCTGATGGCCTGCTCTACTTAACTCTGGCTGGTGGCTGGAGCTGTTCCAGGCATGCGTGGCAGCCTCATAGGCCGTTGCACCTGCCAGTCAGGGAGGGGGGCGGCACGATGCTGAGCAGCACGGGGGGTGGGGCCATGTGGACAATGTCTGCACGTCCCCCCACCTGCTCCCCACCCCCCCGCAGCCCCGGCCCCCGGCACATTTGTTCAGCGGTGCGGCCTGATCCTGCCCATGGTGACTCTTAGAGCGGTTTCGTCTGAAAATACCCTTACTTGGGGTTGGGATCGTAGCAAATTAATTTTATCTGGGGCAGCCAAAAAGCTACGACTGGTCCTGATGACAGATCAGACCCCAGGTTTGTACTAGGGATTTTCTCATCTAAAGGTTAGATCTTTACAAGGCAACCTCCAGAATAACCTAGGTAATTATTATTAATCATTTATATGGCACTTTCAATTTCAAGGTGTGTTACAATCCCTATCAAGCTTCCCGCCACAACAACCCTATGAAGAAAGTCATCATTATTCCCATTTTGCAGATATGGAACTGAGGTGGAGAACCAGCAATTTGCCCAAGCCCACACAGTGAATTCATGGATTTTAACTCCGGTCTTCCAGATCCTTATCCACCAGGCTCTGTTATATTTCCCCTATGTACTGACTGTTAGAGATAGGCTGTGCTTGTGGAAAGTGCAAACACACATAGGGCACTATTGTACACTTGCTTTTTTTTCTGTCCTTAAAATGTTCTTTAATGTCTGATAATAGTGTCTGTACTACAGCCTGAAAGGAAATGTGTTCAGTAGCCACTACAGAGTGAAAACGTAGGGCTTTTAAGACCAAAGGTGGCCACAGGGGAAACTGAGGGAAGTTTCTTGAGTAGTTCCATGACAAACTTTATTCATTTTTTTCATAACAAAAATACTTTCATTTTTGTCCAACATTCCAACAAAGCACCTTACCAATAAAGTACCATATTCAGTCACTATGATCTAAATTAGCAATGGGTGGACCAGTCCTAACCGCCACAGATGCACGCACAACTCGCATGCGCATCCCGTGCGTACCTCTGTTCTGGTGAGTGTGGCCTGCGCACAAATCACGCAGAACTCACACACACATACGCACACATGCATAAGCTGCATACACAGGGGTTCTGGATCGCGCCCATTGTGCTTTCACAAGTAGACCCATTGGCTTACTGAGTAAAGATGTGCAAATCAAAGTGTTTCTCAAAGTTAAGGCTGTTTGGGAAACATGTTACCTGGCCTGCAAAAGATGTTGAAATATTGATATTTTATTTCATTCAAAATTGGGCCAAAATGGCAATATATTTAGAAAAGTTTCACAAAAATGAAATATTTCAGAAAGTTTATTTTTGACTGGACATAGGTAAACAATCTTTTTGTTTGTGGTAAATATACAGAGGTAATGCATTGTAGGAAATGTAGTTCACCAGCAACATTTCTTGTCAAGTGCAGTAAAAAAGGTTGTTGTGGTATACTGAAATTTTTCAGTTGACCAAAATAGCATTTTTTGGTCAGATCAGAAAAAAAAGGTTTGATTAAAATCACTCATTATTGTTTGATGAATCAACTCAGTCTCTATGACGTGGGCATTCGTTTCATTTCATGGGAAAAATGAGGCAGAGAGAAGCTAAGTGACATGGCAAATATTAAACAGTGAGCAAGTGGCAGAGCTTGGAACATTGCATGGATCTCCTGAGATACCTTTTTGGAGTGTCATAGAGTCATAGGTCTGGATAGGTGATCATAGGCCTCAGAGTAATCTAGTCCAATCTCCTGCACGGTGGTGGATCCACCATAGAGAAACTTCCCCAAAAGATGAATTCACCAAGAGAAGAACAGAGCCTCCTCTAATTAAATCTGCCACAAGTAGGAAGAGAGAACAACATGGCACACGAATTCCATGAAATTCCATTCAGTAATTTTATCAAATATATCCAGATGACTCAAACAAGTGAGCCATGCCCTTCACTTCGGAGGAAGGTGTAAAACACTGTCCTGGGAGTGTGGGCAGGTCAGGATTCCTTCCCGATTCTAAATATAGTAACATTAGACCCCGAGCATAATGCAAAGGACCCACCAGGCCGGTTCCCTGGATAGAATTCTCTAGCGCACTTTAGCACTAGAACACCCCACCAGTGTACCGCCTCCAGGTGTGGCCACCTTTGGGTGTTTTCTAAAGAGATGCTACCCCACAATTCCACCCAGGAACCACGGATCCGACGGCCTGTCTGAAGGTGGAGCGGCAGGCTGCGTGCTCCCGTGAGCCACAGAGCACCCCTTGTGACCATGCACGGAGCACTGCTGGGAAATCCAGAGTGCTCCGTGAGGGGCAGGCCACGTGGATGCGTGACAATGGGTGGCCACAGAGCCCCTGCCCGTATGAACGGTAGCAGCCAGTCATTCCAGCAGACAGGTCTGCCACTCCTATGCACTGTGGGTGGGGGAAGCGGCCTCTGCAAGTCACAAGAACTGGTCAGGAGCGCCGGGGAGCCCATGCGCCCCAGCGCTCGGCCCAGGGACATACCTCGTGCAAAGTTCCACTCCACCCCCCACCCCCGTCTGTAGGAGGGGGAGTGCGTGGTGGGTGTCTCTGTGGCTACAGTAGCCACACTGGGAGTTGCCCATGCACTCCACCTGCGTAGGGGCCCTGTGGCAGAGCCATGAGGTGTTTTCAGACATGACGCTAACCCCAGTTTAACCACACTTGAAATTTTCTTATACATATTGCAGGGCTGTATTGGTGCCCTATGCAGCCCTGCAACATGCATAAGAAATGTTTAAGTGTGGTTAGACTGGGGTTAGCGTCATGTCTGAAAACACCCATACTGTGGCCATGGAAACCCCTCTCCCCCCATTGCCTAGCTCATTTAAAAACACCCTTTGAAGCATCATGCGAAGACGGGGGGCGGGGGGGGCATCTTCCTGTAGCTTGAAATGGAAAACTCATCATAAGTTCTCATAAATTCATCCAACTCTGATCAGCCATTATTAGTCATAGCATTATCCTTCCATCCTTATCTGAGAATGGAATGTCACCACACTAAAGGATTATTCTTATCCATTAGTATGGATGGTAGCAGATGAGATTTTCAGTGGACTGATACAGAAATGTTCCAAACTCTGAGGTAAATGCATGGGTTGGTGCTGGAAGAGTAGAAGAGAAGAGTGCCTAACTTTTGGAGGCACATTTCTTGTATTCTCATTTACTGTTAACAATGGTTGGATTTAGCCCACGACTTAGCTATCTGCCACTGCACTCTGTTTAACCCTGGTTTGCTCTGACACCAAGTAGTTACAGTTATGGATTGCAGATTTATTGAAATTTGACATCTGCATCAGCTTTCACCTGATCGACAGGAGCCTCTGCTGCCAACGGGAATAATTATGGAAGACTCCAGCAGCCATGGGAATGCCAAAAAGGTCATTAAATCATATTGGAAAAACAATGTGTTCATGCATTTTAGTCTCGCCAGTAAATCTTCTGCTTGAGGTCGGGACCACCTAGTGGCGATGCTCAAAGGCGGGGGACAGGGAGAATTAAGGGTATGAATCAAATTAAAGCAGAACATCATGAAGCCCTGCACAGTGGGATCTTCACTCTGGGAATCCAGAATAGGAGCGGGGTGGAGTGGAATGGTTTGATATTATCTAAGTGAAGTTCCCCCAGATAGGCAGGGTTTGATTGAATAATCCTGAGTAATGCGTGCACCCCAAATTATCCCACGCAATTTGTATGTGGGAGGCAAAGGATACAGAAAACATATGGCACAAGGAAAACAAATTATGGCTTGTGCTTTTACACATATTTTGGCTGTGTTTATTAATCCTTCTGATTTTTTCTTTTTCTTTTCAGACTTGAAATATGGACACAGAAACTTTCATCCTTATCCTCTTGGAAAATCCAGAGAGTTTATTTTATGTTTTTGATTTATAGGACTGAAGCTATTGCATAGTCTCTAGGAGCACATACAATATTTAAAAACAAGACAGGTCTCCCAGGCTGATGTCAGCATTAAACCACTCTCGTACTGTGAAATAAACTAAATACCTTCCCTACAATAAGCAGTGTCCTCAGGAACTGCAGCTGGTGTGGGTGCTCTGGGCCTCACAGGAGGACCAGGTTACTTAGACCACATTTACACCTGCGGCGGCAGCAGAGTAAGGACGCGGCAGCAGGGAGGAGCCCGATGACGGAAGTAGAGCCGGTGCGAATAGGGTTCTGCCATGGCTTCTGTCGCACATGTCAGGGCAGGATTTTGCACCCTGACATGCGTGAGGGAAGCTGCGACAGAAGCCCATCCGCACGGGTGCTACTTCTGGAATCAGGCTCCTCCCTGCTGCTGCATCTTCCCTCACGGGTCTTGCCGCTTCCTGCAATAAGGGATGAAAACAGACATGATGCTAACTCCACTTTGGTGCCCTATACAGCTCTGCAACATGCATAAGAAATGTTAAAGCGATGTTAAAGTGGAGTTAGCATCATGTCTGTTTGCACTCAAGGTAAAGCCTTGGTAATGATTAAAAAGATGGGCTTTGCAATGAGATCAAGTGACTTCTATATGCACAGTGGGGTGTGTGAAGAGAGAGCAGGCATGCTCCAGTGGCTAAATCATAGGACTTGGCTGTAGGAGACCAGGTTAAATTCCCAGCTCAGCCCTGGAATCACTGAAGTAGCTTTTAGGCAAGTCTTCCAGACTCACTTTTCCTTATGTTAAAATAAAAATAAAAATGAGAATGATGACACTGAAGGATGTTGTGAGGATTGGAAGGCTTTCAGTTACTATTAGGGATGGGAATTTTGGTTTTGGATAAAACCGAAAGTACCCAAAAATGGCCATTTTGGAATAATGCAAAATTTCGGTTCTTTTTCGGTTTCGGTACTATGAGATCTTTTGCATTGATTTTTGTACCAGATTTTTAACACTGCGGTTTGTCCCCCATTGAAAATATGCAATGTTAAAAATCCAGTACAAAAATCAATGCAAAAGATCCGCTAGTACCGAAACCGAAAAAGAACCAAAATACATGAGAACCGAAACCGAAATTGACCAAAACCAAAATTTTGCCCAGAGTCCCATCCCTAGTTACTATGGTGATAAGCGTCATAGAAGTTCTTGTACAGAATGGTAGGTTCTCCACTGCCCACCTAGGGACCTGAATTACCCCTGTATTGGATTTCTGTGCAGGCACTGACACCTCTGAAGTGTAGGTGCAGAACACGACCATTCTCATCGAGTAGAGGTTTCCACCCACTTTGCACAGCTATATGTGGCAATGCCAGTGAGGACTGGATTGTAGCACAACCATAGCCTAGAATGCGTACCTGCCAAAACAAGCAAACGCGCCAAAGAATCCAACCCGATATTTTATTTATTGATTTGATTTTATATCCCAACTATCCCCTAAGGCTCAGGGTGGCTTACAACATAACAAAATGGGTATCAAATACTATCCCGCTGGTCTTTGTTCGATTACCCATTTTTGTTTTCTCATGTTGTTTGTGCATTTTGTTTATTTCTTTCAGTCCATTCATTTCAGCCATTTGTGTCCAAGTTCCAGTTTTTACCTCTCCCATTTTCATTGTTCCAGGTAAAAATGAATGAAACCCCAGAAACTAATGAAACTGGAAAGGAACAAAACCGGAAATGAGTGAACAAAAATAAATGGAATTGAAAAAAATTGGTTACTTGAATGTTGTAACAATGTCATTCAGGTCAACTACAACCTACTCAAAATTGCAAAAAACCTACCACGAACATTTATTCTGCTACCCATTTCAGCGCTACCAAAGGGACTGTTCTCCCATGATCTCTCACTTGAACATAAGCAAGTTCACTGAAGTCAATGGGTGTCTCTACACATAATGTTAACCACAGAGGAAACCAACTCCACGATACAAACTGATGCCATCCTGTGGCAGAGTTGTTTGAACAAATGTTTATGCTGCTCTGTGTTTATGCTACCACTCTACAAATTCTGCCTACCACAGGTATTCCATTGGGTGGCAGCCTAAATGTTGGATTGCACCTCCTATATTCTGAAGCTTACTAACTGCTATTTCTCTTCTCCGACCTCCGTCCCACACCTCAGTGGCTGGTGCTCCATACCAAGCGCTGGAACTGGCAAATGTCAAATGACAGGGTGTCAAATGACAGGGTGTTGGGACTGTACAGATATAACTTGAGTAACATGTTATTGGCTACTCCATTGGTCCCCTTGTGAGTTCCCCAATAATATGTTCTGGGCAATATGCTTCCCAGACCCCACGGCCCATTTATCCCTCAGGGCAGCTCAGTACAGGTAGGTACTGTAGTATAACTTGAGCTGCAGCAACTCCTGTGGACCTTTTCATCTGTTCAGGAGGTGCTTTGCAAACCACTGTATGCAAAGAAGTGGGTCCCAGAGCAAGGTGTGGATCATGACCCAACTCACTCACAGACCCTCCTCCCCTTTGGGCAAGACAGTAGTGCAGTGAAAACTAACTTTATGCAGCTACGTCTGGCCTGTGTAGGGAAGGGCGGGGGAGATGGGTGGGCAAAATCGAGATGAGTGGGAAAAGCATTTCCTGTAGAATTTCTTGTTCTGAGACCAAGCACATTGGCAGTCGCTCCTAATGAACCATGGAACACAAGACTCTACCAAAGGGATAGGTACCATCCGTCCCCAAACTCCCCTTCACTCCTCATTGAAGTCAATGGGAAACCGATCCGTACTCCTGAGTCCCTTCCCTAGTCAGACAGTGGGTCTGACCTCCCCCAACCCCTATTTCCTGTGGCCCAGAGTGGTACTTACTGGCCTCAGAGAGCTTCATTGAAGCACTGCCACTGCTGTGGGGGATCCGGCAGGCTCCCTCACCATGGCACGTTCCCTGCTTCGGGTCACACATGTGCAAAATGGCTGCCGCCCTTAACCTAAACAAGGTCATTTTGCCTGCAGCCAATTTTGATTAAGGGTGGTGGCCATTTTGCACATGTACAATAAGGAGCAGGGAGGACATCATGGCGAGGGAGTCTGCCAGAGCCCCCACAGCAGCGGCAGTGCTTCAGTCAAGCTCTCCGATACCGGTAAGTACCACTCCAGGGGCCTAGGGGATGGGTTGGGGAAATCTGTGTCCGTAAGTACAGCTCTGTCATGCATACGGATTAACCCGCAACTGCCCATTTTCTGATAGTTGCAGATGAATCTGAATCCAGAATGCCCATTGCTATTGGCTATAGGAAAATGACTGAAGAACTAAGGCCCTTTTTACACAGACACTCTAACACCGATAAAATGGGTGTTTTCATTTTATTATACATGGTACAGGGCAACACTGCAGCCCTGCAACATGGGCCCTTTTCACACGAGATGCCTCCACCCAGTTTTGCTGGGTGGAGATGGGTGGAAGTGTCTGTGCAAACACCGCGGGCGGTGGGTGTAGGTGCGTGCGTGCTTCCGCACAACACCCATCTCCACCCACCCCCCACCCATGGAGCAATCGGCAGTGGAGTCCGTTGCTCTGTGGGTGGGTGGTGGGTGGAGATGGGTGTTGCACAGGAGCACACATGCACCTACACCCACCGCAAGTGGTGTTTGCACAGACACTTCCACCCATCTCCACCCAGCAAAATGCACCCCACCCACCGCAAGTGGTGTTTACACAGACGCCTCCACTCAGCGAAACTGGGTGGAAGCATCTTGTGTGAAAAAGGCCCATGTTGCAGGGCGGCAGTGTTGCCTTGTACCATGTAAATTAAAATGTAACACCCATTTTATCAGTGTTAGAGTGTCTGTGTAAAAAGGGCCTATGTAAGGAAGCGCTGGCCAGTGCATAGCTTGCTCTATTTACTGCTTTATGCAGCAGCCAGAGAAAGGTGGGTGGCCTGAGACAGTTCAGCCCCAATCCAATCGCAGCTGCCTCTCACATGTCCCTCCCTTCTGCCTGTGGAAAAGTCAATGCTGCACCCTCCATTTTCGTTAACAATGTTTATCATCATTCCTCAATGGTCTAGGACAACAAATGGTTGGAAAGAAACATATATCACTGGGAAACTCTCTGTCTGCCCCTTCTCCTCCCCTCAAGCGGTGTCATAAAAACATACAAATTCACATTAATAATGAAGTGCGTTTTCCCGAGAAGCTGCTCAGTATCTCACGGAGAGCAGGCAAGGTGGCGGCTGCAGCAGAGTTTCCTATTAAAGAGCAGAGCAAAGACTCATAAATCTAGTGTGGGGCCAAAGCACGTTAGGTCTGTCTCCCTCTTAATGGAGCCTTTTCTGAAACAATACACACACACGCGCACACACACACACACACACGTATATTCAGCTTATTCATTAGGATGTGACAGTCTCCCCCACTGTTCCTTTAGCCCCCTGGTGTGGGTGCATTTTTCCCTAGAAGTAAGACTAGCATTGCTTATTTTTACTGAAAATGTGTAAATTACCTAGGGGGAACTAATTTGTTTTGCAACAGGAGGTTTCTGACCCTCATCCCCGCCTACGTCTGCTGGGGTGCTGCTGAATTACTAGGCCGCAGCTCCACAATAGTCATAACTCCTCCTGCCCCTGACATGCCTCCTCCTTCCTCCTCTGGCCTGCCATGATTCACCTCTGTCTCTTCCATTCCTGGAAGGAAATGTGCATAAAGGGCTATTGTACAAGGGGCTCGCTGCTGGTGGAGCCAATTCTGTACCTCAGCACAAGGCCTCATTTTGCCATGGGTGTGTGTCCAGAAGGACTTACGTCTGCACTACATTTCTAGTGACATAAATGGGGCTGCATTGAAATGACCAATCAGGCCTATCCTGTATTTCCGTATTTATTTAAATGTATTTTCACCCTTCCTATTTAGGCTCAGGGTGGCTTACAGGATAAAACATATAAAAGCATTTTTAAAAAATCACCTCAAAAACCCCAGCCCAAGGCCACCCCATCATGGATTTTTGAACAGGCATTTTTGCTGTCACTCCCAGTTTTCACAGTGGGCATCACACGCAAAGAGGTACTGAGTGCAGCAGCACTCCAGCACATTGTATGTAGCTAGAAAGTGTTCTAGCTATGGCACAATACAGGCAGGCCAGGGAGGTTAAGGTGCAACACTTCTTATCTGTACACGGGAGACCAGAGTGTTTTATATAAAAAAAAGCATATGCCCATTGCTACTTGATGATATCATTTGAAATTTAAAAGTTTCAGGGAAATGTAGGGAAACTCAAAACTGGGATCTTGATTTTTTAATATCCTTATTAACATCCCCGTGGATATTTAGATCCAGGGTTCTAGTGTGTCCCAGTGTAAAGAGATTGGCTTTTTGGTTTGATTTCAAGAATTCCCAGTAACTGGAATTCCTCAGCTCTAGTGTGTTGGTAATGACCCAACCTTTAGTGGTAGGAATTAGGTATTATTTTCTTGCAGACCTTTGCATGGAAAAACCCAGTGTGAATTCTGAGAATCAAAGCACTGAAAGGGTTTTTTTTCAGAGTATGCTCATGGTTCTTTTAAAAAAAAAAAAAAATAATCAAGAAAATTCCATCTATTGAATGGGAGTATGTTCCCTTTGTCAAGCAGAACTTGCCTGATTCATTTAGAGTAATATTGGCAGTAAGCCTTGAGTGGGTACACAAGAAAAGTGAGAATAGGCACCTTTAATTTCTTCTTTCTGCCACCTAATCAGGGATTAAGAACAACTATGGTGCTTTGCAGTGGCCCCAGGCAAAAGAAAGTCCAAAGGTTGCCAGATGGAGCACAGACTAATCCATCCCTAGGCTGTCCCCAAAATAGGTGGCTTCTCATCACTTCTAGTCAGCAGTGACACTTGCTCAGAGCCTGCCAATATCTGATTTACGGCACCTTCCTTTCTGCATTTTGCTCCTCACAGCCAAGCCGACATTTCAATTTGTACATCTAGCTACAGGTCCATAGTTAAAAGAGATGGAGGAAGAGGGCTCTGCCTTCCTTGTAATGTTTTTGTCTCCCCTCTGTAGAAATAAGATACGTTCCAGGTTTTTCCCCTCAGTTCCTTAGTCCAAAAAAACTGGCTCACTTGTCATGGGCCCTTTTTACACAGACACTCTAACACCAATAAAATGGGTGTTACATTTTATTATACATGGTACAAGGCAACACTGTAGCCCTGCAACATGGGCCCTTTTCACACGAGATGCCTCCACCCAGTTTCGCTGGGTGGAGATGGGTGGAGGCGTCGGTGTAAACACCACTTGTGGTGGGTGTAGTTGCGTGCATGCTCCCGCGCAACACCCATCTCCACCCACCCCCCACTCACGGAGCAACAGACTCCACTGCCGATTGCTCCGTGGGTAGAGATGGGTGTCGCGCAGGAGCATGCACGCACCTACACCCACCGCAAGTGGTGTTTACACAGACACCTCCACCCATCTCCACCCAGCGAAACTGGGTGGAGGCATCTTGTGTGAAAAGGGCCCATGTTGCAGAGCTGCAGTGTTGCCCTGTACCATGTATAATAAAATGTAACACCCATTTTATCGGTGTTAGAGTGTCTGTGTAAAAAGGGCCATGCAGTCTCTCCCACTCCCTGTGCCAATGTCCTACGTATGGCCATGTATTGCTATAAAACAGGCCCTGTGCTATGACCTGCTTGCTCTACATCACTGTTACGGAACAAAAGGCACAAAATAAAATACAAAGGAAGTGATCTGAATCTCTCCCCTACGGCAGTGTAATGCAGGTATAATTCTACTACAGTATGGAACCAGTAAAAAGGTCATGAATCCTGATCCTGTATTGGGATCAGCTAAAGCAAAGCCTTACGTAATAAAGCCAATGGAATACTGCACAGGTATAAAGATTTAAGCAAGGGAATCCAGTGCAGGATTGAAACACAAATGAGATCAGAATTAGTCTCTAAGGAGAAGTATATTTTAATAATACTGCATTTCCCAACTATTCCCCTAGTAAAGCTCACAAATTCCTTTCTTATTTGTTATAAAACCATGGGTAATTTCAGACATGATGGGTCGTTTGGCCCGCCATGCTGAACCCTGGACCGGAATCTGTCTCGGATCCCGGTCCGTGATCAGGCTGTCCGTCCTTTAGACATGCCGGCCTGATCTCTACCAGGGTTTGGGGAGAGGGTGGGGCTGTGCGGGGAGGGGCTGCATGGCGTGACATGCGGTCACTCAGCCCTGCCCCCCTGCGCTCCCTCAGCCGCCTGCCCACGGGGAGACAGGTGGGCGCAGCGCCCAATGAGGCCGGTGCGCCCGACCCCGTCCTGTGGTTGGGGCCGGATTCCAGGACAGGGCTGGCAAGTAGATGTACATCACCGCCATTGCCAGCCCTGTCCCGGATCGTGGCCAATCTAACCATGGTTTTGGACCTGCAGCCGGCCACAGGTCCAGAACCATGGTTAGCTTTGACACCCATCAGAGATTCACTGTGGTGAACATCTGGCAGGGCTCAAATAGACGTTATGGTGAAAACAGCCACCACCCTGAATCCACTGTGTGTGATTTCGGATGTGATGGGGTGCCTATTGGCCCCGTCACGGAATCACTTTTTGATTCCCCACCGGAATCAAAACGGCCCATCAACAGATGAGCCGGCTGATTCCGGCAGGGAATCTGGGGAGGGAGCGGGGCTGCGTGGCGCAACGTGCGGCCACACAGCCCCGTCCCGCCCATGCTCCCCCAGCAGCCCACCGACCTGGAGACGGGCGGGTGCAGTGGCCAATTCCGTGCCGGGGTCTGGGCCACGGCCCGGAATCAGCGGCGGTAACAGACGTTACCATCCGCCAATTCTGGGCCATGGTTCAATTAACCACACTTTCGGAGATGGTGTCCGGACCATCCTCGAAAGCGTGGTTATTTTGCTCACTGCCAGTGGTTGACCGTGGTGAACATCTGGCGGTGAACAACCAGACGTTTCGGGACCATTCGCCACCACAGGGCATTGTCCATGATTGAGCGTGATCTCGTAACATCTGAAAATACTCTGTGATTCAGGGTGGTTGCCTGTGATCATGTTACATCTAAAATTACCCCATGTGTACATTGTCCCTTTCTTTTTCTGTGCTTCTACTTTGAAGGAAAAAGTAATTTTGTTGCAAGGGGCTTTAGAGAGCTGTGTAAAATGTATGGACCTGATCCTGAAAATACGGATCAATGCATAAACCCATTACCTACAATGGGACTGTTTAAATATAAGTCTTAGTTGGATGTCCTTTCCCTGTGTGGTTGCTCTATGTTATTTTATTGGCTGGCAGAATTTGCTATTTATAGGTAGGAAATTTAGGACTGAAAACATTTCTAGTCAGAAAATGGGGTTTGATCAAAATTAACATATCTGTGTAAACTTTTTAATGTTTTTTTCCTCAGATATTCACAATGGAAAATCATGTCAAAAACTGGCTTGAATAAACATTCGGAATGAACTTAAACGTTTAATTTCAAGATGTCTTTTCAGAAAACAAAGTTCAAAATGTCAACTCAATATTCTAGTCAATGTTCAATATTAGAATCAATTTCAAAATGAAATTTTTTGGTTCTGATCAAGATTTCTAAAAGAAGGTCTTCATATAAGATACGGAAATGTCTTTTGGGAATTTCAAAACTGTCTTTTTGGTGGGGAATGATGGAAATTTCCACTCCACAAATATTTGATATTTCAACCTTTTCTGTTAATTTAATATCGGAATGTCCCATGGAATGGAGAATAGAAGAGGAGTTTTGTTATGTTGGTTGCCAAATAGAAAGGCAAGAGCCACAGTAGTTAAAGTATACTTTTCAATGGACCATCATCTGGAGAAGGGCTGTGAGAAGTTTGCATATTTTCACCCACCAAAGGTTCATTTAATAAAAGGCAGCATCTTAACTGCTTTGTCTCCTGTTTCTCTCATGTCTATTTTCAAAATCGTTTTATTGGAAAGGTATAAAGCAAACATTAAGATTCAGATACTTTCCCTAAATTCCATGATTACTACATAATGTAAAAATATTGTTGGATCATACACCCTGTACCATTTTAAAATGGCAAACAAAAGGCAAGATTCTGGCTATAGGCAGACAAGGTATCGCTTGATGTCAGCAGGCAAAACAGTTCAGTCCAAAGTATTTCAATATTTCTTCTTCTTTGAGTGTTTTCAAATGAGACAATTAGCCCGCTCTCGTCCGTGTTCAGTCCGTGCAGTCCCCACTCACCCCCCTCTCACATGCTTTTGCGTGTACAGCTAATAAACGGGAAGCCCCCAGCCCAAATTTCACGTGCTGGGGGCAGCTGTTCCAGGTGACACCACTCAGCAATTTCCTTCTCCCCAACCCCGGCTCTGATGGAAAAGGGGGGTGGGGGGTGTCACTGCAAGAGAGGCCCCTTTCCATCCAAAGCAGCACTTCCATGTTTGGGCAGCTGCAAGAGGGAATGCAAACTGAGCCCAGAATGAAATTAACAACCCGGCTGTGAGTAGGGACTGAGCTGCGTCAGCGACCCGGGTTGTAGAGAGCAACCACAGCTGGAGCAAACCGGGCAGCAGGGACTGGGGGAAGCAGTCAGAGGAAGGGGGGTGGGTGGGTAACAGGCAGGAAAGATGCCTTCTCTGCCTGTGACTCCACCCCCTTTCCATCAGAAGCAGCTGTAGCGCTCTCCCCTCCTGCTGCTCAAGCACTTCTTCCTCACTTCCCTGCCGCCGGCTGTCAGCTTCAACCCGGGCTCAGCTTGCATTCCCTGCCGCCTGCGAATACCAGCTGTGGATGCACCGCTGCAGCCAGTTCCTAGCTACTCTCTGCAGCCAGGGTGGCTCCCGCCACCCAGCCAAGACTGGGATGAAATTCACAAGGGACGAGGCCAGGAAGCAACAGACACGAGAGGAGAGTGCTGTGGCTGCTTAATTTCAGGCTGTGTTAGCCACGACTCTATGGTGCTGGCGGACCTGGGTGCGGGCGAGACTGCGGGCAAGCCTAATAGATGAGAGGTGGATGTGTGGTTACACATTAGCATGCACTAGTATGCAGTGGCCCACATAGTGTACCTGCACTGTCCTTGGACAACCCCATGAGTGGAGAGTGCATGCATGCGAGTGAATGTGGGGTGCAGGCTAACATCTGGCGAACATCTAATAGACAGACAGGTGAATAACCACCTGGTGAGTGCTAGTATGGGCTACCATCTCATTTGAAAACACCCTTTGTTAGATGGAAAAATGTGTTCAATTATTTGGGATGGGAATGTGTTCAATTAAAGCAAGGATAATCCCTTAAATGTAACTGTTTCGTTGTAGTCACATTGAGTCATTGGTGATCTCTGGTAATTGGTAGGGCTGAAATGAAGTCTTCAGAATTATTCGGAAATCCCCACATTTTGGGGTCTTCAACCCAGAATTGGCAGTTTCCGAAGTTTGGAAAAGTGCGGCCTTTTTTTGGAAAACTTTGGAAAACTTCGGAAGCACCTGCGCACCTCGGCCTGACTGAAGAAGCTCCCAGAAGCTTCTGGAAACAGTGCCATATTTGGTAGGAGTGGGGATGGAAAGGGATAGTTGAGTCATTGGCTAAGGCAGATTTTGAATCGATTGGCTGGCCGAGCCAGATGGCTAGTTTGATTGGTACAAAGCTGCAGCCAATAGAAAGAGAAGTGCCAAAAAACAAAACTGTCACACACCTCCCAGAGACATCCCATTCTCTGGTGAATTTGGCTGTGTGCTGCTACACTGCTAACTGTGAGTAATTGGATGGGCTGGGGGGGTTCCTGGCATGGTTTGGCCTGGCCTCCTTGTGCATAGGGCCAATGCTGGGGCATGGGGGGTTTGGACACCATGTTGTTGTTTTTTAAAAAATGGGTTCCATTGGGGGCACATTGCTTGCTGGTTACTGCTGCTTGGTTGGCTTGGCAGTCAGACAGCAGCACCATGAGCCACCAAGAGGGTTCTCTCTGCCTGGTTCCAGGAGTTAAGTTCCTTCCATGCCAGGGTGTCCGGTGTGCATGCGTGTGCGTGCGTGCGTGCATGCGTGTGTGTGTGAAGAATCAACATGGTGTTTGCTGGGCTGGCTGGTTTTTGGTGTGCAGGGTTGCAGTTGATTGCAGTCTGCATGGTTGATTCAAGTTGTCTTCTTTGGTCCTCTGGCTGCCTCCTGGTAGGGTCGGCATGCTAGGCAGGTTTTTAAAAAAAGTAATTGGGTGCTGCCAGGCCAGTTGCGGTGCTTGTTTTGCTCAGCTTGGCAGTCAGACAGCAGCCCCAGGGCTCTCTCTGCCTAGCTCTAGGAGTTAAGTTCCCTCTATGCCAGGGTGCCTTGAGGGTGTGGAGGGGTATGAAGAACCAACATGGTGTCTGCTGGGTTAGCTGGCTTTTGGTGTGTGCAGGATCACAGTTGCAACCTGCAATTGCAACTGCGAACCTGCACACACAACTAAACCAGACTATATATAAAATAAAATACAGATACCCTACTCCTATATCCTAAACTATAAATATTATTATCCTATTCCTAATCTAAAACCATATATAATGATAGCCTATAATTTAACTATAAATCCTAATAACAACATATCCTATCTTAATTCCCACCTAATTTATAAACCTAAAATCGAACGATTGATCGATAAATCTAATCTCTCTCTCTCTCTCTCTCTCTCTCTCTCTCTCTCTATCTATCTATCTATCTATCTACACCCACCCTATTCCCTCCCAATTCCCACCCTATGTATTACCTCCCCAAGTGTGTGTGTAATGTGTGTGTGTGTGCATATATTTTCTATTTTTGTTAACAGTTTCTCCTCTCCTCCACTCCTTCCCTCTCCCTCTCCTTCTCCCACCACAAAGAGACTGCTGCATTGTAGCCCCTTATATATTGTATGGGGGGAAGGGGGAGGGAGGAAGGGCTGCTGCAGATTGTTGTTGTGCAACCTGATTGGCTAGGCAATTAAGGGGGAGGGGGAGAGGAGGAAAGATGGGTGTGGATGTGTTGTTGTGCACATTGTGCACACCCTGATTGGCTAGGCAATTAAATGGCTGCAGCTGCTGCACATGGCAACACTTGCTGATGCGTCAAGGTGGTGCCGAAGTTTTCTGAAGTTTCCAAAGTTTTCTGACATTCTGTGCTTCGGTCTCCAAAGTCCGAAGCTTCGGCAAGAACACTGAATTGCCTCCAAGTACTTGGACCGACTATTTGGAACTTCAAAAATTGGTCCGAATACCCAGAAGTACTATTCGGTTCAGCCCTAGTTATTGGCAGAGACTGTAATCAATATATTTTCCCCATTGCCTCCAGTGGGGACAATGCAGTGGACATGGGTCCCTGGTTATTGGTCACTAGAGCCAACGAAATCTACATTAAAATATCTCTGATAAAATTAAGGTTTCATCCTAGTTCCGCTGAATGCAATAACAAAACGTACGCTGGGGCCAATCCCGAGCTCTGCACACTGCCGCACAGTTTGCACATGCATTGTAGGCCCCGTGCTGGGGGTGCGTGCAGCTTGTGCACACGTGCGTCACATATGCTCAGCACACCAGTCCGCAGGGCTTTGGATTGGCCCTGCTGTCTTTTAAAAGAACAGAAGTGGGTCCTATCACAAGGTATGATCCTACCTTGAAGTAAATGGGAATTTTAACTATCTTATTAACAACAGGAAGAGAAGGTCCTTAATGTGCATTGAGCCTTTCTGTCCATGGCTACTGGCTGCAATCCTCATACCACTTGCTCCAGAGGAGGTCTTCAATAAGGCTCCTCTAAAGTAAGTGGTGTGAGGATTGCAGCCAGGAATTTTTAAAGTGAACCTTTCATTAATTTCCAATGGTGAGTTCTGCTTGCAAAATAATGACATGCTATGGTGGCCAGCCATACCCAAGTATAAAACTGATCCAAAGCCCATCAAAGTCCAAGGTAGGTCCTTGATCTCCATGGGTATTGAATTAGGACCTTTATACTAGAAATGGGCAAATGGTGGCTCTTGGGCACCAGTACTGCATCTCTCTCCAGAAGTGGCCACCTGGGGCATGTCCATTTGGCTCCCTCAGGAGCAAGAAAAGTTGAGCCACCTCTTCATCTGCTGAAACTTTATGAGGGCTGTAGGAGCAGGGGGACCATGCCCTGTGCACTGTTGCTGCTGTTCAAATGCACCCAACCAACTGGAAACCACAGCTTTGATAGGAGGGAGAGATGCATTTGGGGAAAGGTATGCGGTTGCCCCATGTAAATAACCTTTGGCTCTTGGCGATATGAAAATTTTGGTATGTGGCTCTTGGGTTTGGAAACTTTGCTCATCCCTGCTCTATATGTTTCCATTCTAAGAGAATGTGATTGAGGTATATACATTGAAGATCAGTCTACATTTCCTATACCACAAACTTGGACACATCTGTCTCGGGCACCACTTTGCCTCTGGCAATAAACCAGTGTCCAAGGTAACTGTCCAACAGAGATGCTTAAGGTGGAATCTTCCACCCACTGAAGTCAACAGCAAAACTCTCATTGACTTTAATGGTGGAGATTTGTTCTGTTAGCTCTAATGCCCAGCAGGATGTGCAGTGAAACTCCTTCTATTTCAGAGGCAAGATAAGCAAATAAAATCTACAAAAAGGGGGAAAGAAAGTTGTCTATTTTGGTATACTTAACACACACAGTTATCTACATGTCCTATATATCATTTAACAAATTGCTTTGCAATTCTTACAGGGCGTGGTATAATGACTGATTTAAAATCACTGCATTGCTTAAACTGCATTGTTCTTCATCAAGTTGAGTCATTTTTATGTGAAGTGTCAAGCTCTCTAACAAATAACTGCTGCCAGACAAATCAAGTTCCTCATCTTAAAGCTACGGCTAAATAGTTTATAGCTTTAATCTGCTCACTGAGGTGTGCAGTCTATGACAGTAATTATAAATGCAAGGAGAAATTATAGCTGAATGCTTTAACTGCATTAGGAGCCATTTGATGAACAATCATGATTGCCTGCTCATTTTCAACAATAGAGGGCACGTTAGTGTCAGTGCATTAGAGGATTTTCAGTTCTGCTCTGCTCTTTCTTCCATTTACCACAGAATGTCAGTTGTCTCCTATAAAGCAGAGGAAAAAAGCACCGTAGAAGCTTTAAACTTGATGGGGGTTTTTAAAAGGAAAAAAAAAATAGAAGACAAAGGAGGAAACAGAGGGAAAAATTGTTTATCGTTATGACTCATTTTTGTTTTGTAGCTGCTGCCTTACTTTCAAATTATTTCATTTCAGGTAGCTGGTTGTTTACTTACGAGTGGCTTAGAAAAGCAATCTTCCCCAAACAGCCTGGTAGACTGTAATCTAGAAAGGCTTATTTTTAAGGAATTAAAAGTTTGAAAGAAGACCGTAAAGGAAGCTCTAATATTGACCACTTTGTAGATAATGCCACTTACTGAATTTAAAGCCAACTGTAGTGTTATTTTAACATCTATTTCTGACTTCTTGGTGAAAATGTCTTTCTTTTCTAAAAAAAATAAAATAAAAAATAAAATTAAAATTGAGCCAGAGAAATAAGCAGATTAATTTAAAGGTATAAATTCTTGTGGAAACAGTCCAGCTTTAAGCACCCCATTCTCTGGTGTTCAGAAGTTTCTAAGTAAAAGCTAACAACAAAAATTTGCAGTTGGTTAAATGAAGGGATGGTAACCCCAGATTGCCATGATGCTACGTTATATTGCAATACCCGTATCACTTCGGAGAGTTCACGAAAACCCAAAACAAAGATAACTATACAACAGGCAGTATGCGCATTTACCTTTTAATAAGAATTTCTTCAACATCACTAACCTACACTAAAGGTATTAATATTCTTTCTGTAGTGTTAGACCTATTGCCAGTTTCATTAGATATATATATATTTAACAATCACTCAGTTTTACAAGCTGAATTTCCACTGCAATTTGTTTTCTCTTGATTTAGGTGCACTTTCATTTTAGATATTTTTTCATTCATTCTTTGATGTGACATTCTGCCAAACATTTATTTCAGGAGTCTTTATATATTTTAAGTGCCTCAATATGCTTTATGTTGAATTTATTTTCTCTAAATACTTTATAAAATCACCGTGAATATTAAATAAGAAAGGTCTGCTAAAATAGTCCATAACTGTATGTTATAACGTAGTACTGAATGTTTTCATACAATACAGATGGCACCTACAGCATGTCATTTTTAATTTAAAGATGCTTTGAAACCCTAGACTATTTATCCTAATCATCATGCACAGATCAAGAACAAACACAGAATACAAACTTAGGAGCAATTTTTTTTTAGCATAGTCAGTAGAACTTAGGAAAGCTTAGAGGTAAAAAAAAATTGTAATAAAATCTATACAGTGCTATCCAAAATACCCCGTAATTTCACACAATTTGTGCTATCATGCATACCAACTAAAATTACAGTTCCAGATAACAGTGCTATCACTCTGTCATCACAATTTAAATATATTCCTTCAAAGGTAAGATACAGCCTGCATGATGATAAAAATTACAAATGGACGGGAGGGAACTAAGGTACTGACCATTTCTGGGTACCCAAAAAGCTAGAAAGGTGGCATCTTGCTTTAGGCTAATGCCAGATCCTCAGCAATTGTTCTGGGCATTTTCAGGAAATGTATTTTTCAGTGTTTGATATTTGGGAACATAAACATGTGCAAATTGTAAGATATTTTTCTATGTATTCTTTGTGGTTGTTGAGTTGATAACGTTTTAGTGTTTATGTAAAAAATCAGTAAAAATTAATCATAAGAAATGTATCTTTCAGCATCTCTTTCCCCTAATTCTTGCAGAATACTAATGTTTCTCTAAGGCTGGATGTTTGGTGTATGTTACAATTACAGCATTCTAACACACTATTTTTAAAGAACAAACTCTGAAACACTTGTCAGGTCCTATGCCACAAAGATGCAAAAAATAACCATTATGCTCATATATTTGGCAGATACCTTTAACTTGATAGTACCTAAATTGTTAGTTCATCCATACATCTCTAGTACATAAAAATGGTAAACAAAGTTGTCGCTGGTGTTGTTTTTTTCTAAAAAAAAAAAAAAAAGCTAACTCGTGAGGAGGGGTGGGGGAGAGTCTGATTTTTTTATCCCCCTCCTCCCTCCCAGCTTCTTTTTTATTTTGTGATATTTCAGCAAGCATATCAATTTTAAAAACTGTTACAAAGTGCTAAGGTGGAAAATCAGTTCTGAGCAATAAGGAACACTTTTTGGATTATTATTATTTTTTAAAACCCTTCAAACAGAAATGTTGGAGCAATAATGAAAAACAAAACAAAATAATGAACCAACTGTTTAAAAATGAATTCATTTTGAGTATGTTTGCATTCCTTTTCTATGACTGAATTTAACTGGAATAAAATGTTCAGAGAAAGTGAGTTCAGCTCTGTANCATCACGCCGCACCGTGCAGTGCAGCCCCGCCCCCTCCCCGCACAGACCCTCCCTGATTCCCCTCCAGAATCAGGCTGGCAAGTCTAAAGGACGGCTGGCCTGATTCCTGTCCGGGATCCGCAACGGATCCCGGTCTGTGGTTCAGTGCGGTGGGCCTCCGGGCCCGTGACGTCTGAAATTACCCTGAGATTCCTGATGACCAAGGTTGTATTATAATGTCCTGCCAAAACTAGATTTGAAGCTACACTAGTAATGGGCAAAGATGAACTTGGGGAAGAACAAAGGGACAAATCCAAGCTGAACACATGCACCATGTGCATGCACTACATGCACAAGTATACACACAGTGTGCATGGGAGGCAGGAACCGCACATGGTGCATTAACATTGGGTGTTTTTAGATGGACCTGGGGATGATCACCCCCAGAGCTGCCCCACCTCCAGCCCCATCTGGGTCAGGTTTACACAGGCCCAGTGGCTGCTGCAGTCTGCAGTCTGCCTGTGTGGCATCCCCTTGCATAGAAGGGCACCCCCGCCCGCACGCGCACCCACCTCCACCCATCTCCCGTGTACGGAGTAACTGGCAAAAACAGCTGTTGCTCTGTGCGTGTTGATGGGTGGAAGTGGGTGTAGATGGGTGCACGCATACCCATCTACACCCTCCCTGCACCCACTGCACACGGACCGTGGTGCACACGGACCGTGGTACACACTGACCCCCTCGCGCCATGGTCCGTGTAAAAAGGGCCTCTTTAAGGTTACATGCATATTTGAGGGTGGGGGGAAAGTCTTGGGGGAAAAAAATCTACCCACCAAAGTTAACCACCAGTGTGTATCAAGCAGATAACGGTTGATATTTGCTGTATTTGTAAGTGCTGTATTTGCTGCTCAACTAGTCATTGTATAGACAAGAAACTATACCATGTGGCTTATAATGACCAATCATAACTTAGATACACAGCTTCAGTTTGGAATATGCACGATCAATTGAAAGCATGAAAAATACACAAATATATTCATTGAAAAAATTCAAACGATGAATACATAGGAGGAAATTTTAATCTGCCTGTGGATACTCTCTGAGAGTAGAAAAATAAATATAATAATATATAAATAAATATAACTTTGCTGAAGGAATTATTTGCTGGGAAATATTCTCAAAGCTCTGCTGGTTACAAATCCTTCAGAATTAGAAACATCCATTTGGACTTTCAGTTGATGTGCTTCTTATTAATTTTAATCAAGAAATGTCAGGTTTGGGAGTTAAGTGAATTTTTTTTAAAAAATGCTATAAATTATGCATCATATATAGAGTATATTATACATCATAAACATGGATTGTGATGGCACTGCAAGTTATTCATCATCTTCTTCAAGAGAAGAAAAATAGCAACACTAGTACTCACAGAACAGTGAAGCTGTGTTGTTCTTGTCAAATGTTAACCCTGTGAAATAGCTATTGGTTCCAATAATAGAGAACTTATTAGTAAAAAATGATTCTGCTCTTGATCTATAACCAGAACTCATAATAAATTAAAGAGGTTTTTGGGTAGAGTGTGATGATAGATGTTTTAAAAATTCCAGTTACTCAATGTTAATATTAAACATGCTGGATAAAGCAATGGTCAAAGATATAAAGCATAAAAAGCTTAGCGAAAACAAGACATTAAAGAAATTCACAGGTATAATTGGCAAGGGACAGTGTCACATGAATTGTCAATGGGCATTTTTAGACACATGTTAAAGTTCCGGATGTTTCAATCTTCTGGGTTTACAAGTTCTCAAGTAAGTTCCGGATTAATTTTTCACACACACACTGCCCTGAGGCAGTTCCTGATGCATTCTTCACACAAACACTGCCTTGAGGTAGCCTAAAGTAGCTGCAGCTGTAAACGTGACAGGCTGCCATGGAAACCAAGTAAGCACAGCTGCCTGGAGCAAAGCAGTTTACCAGAAGAACCTTTTACACACAAGTTCTGGGAGAAGTTTCACGCACAAGTTCAAAGATCTGGATGTTTAAGATCTGGATGAGTGGTTTAGATACACAGAAAGTACTGGATATTACAGCAAACATCCAGGAGAAATGTATGTCTAAAAACACCCAATGTTGTTGGAGGACAATGACTAGTCAAGGGATTTTCAATGTAATGAATAGGCAATGGCAGACATTACCATTCTACAGTGAATACCACAGTGAATACCTTGTGGTGGCCATTTGCCCCGTAACGTCTGTTGGGGTTCCCGCCAGATGTTCACACCAGTGAATCCCTGGCAGGAATCTCAATGACCACGATTCTGGACCTCCAGCCGCCCGGAGGTCCAGAATCATGGTGGGATTGGCCACAATCCGGGATCAGTCAAAGGTAACATCTGTTACCTTTAGCCGGCCCAGATCGTGGTCCCGACCACGGGATGGGATTGGGCGCAGCGGTCAATCTCCCGGAGGGTGTCCGGCTGGGGGAGCCTGGGGGGCGAGGATGTGAGACTGCACATCACGCCGCACCGTGCAGTGCAGCCCCGCCCCCTCCCCGCACAGACCCTCCCTGATTCCCCTCCAGAATCAGGCTGGCAAGTCTAAAGGACGGCTGGCCTGATTCCTGTCCGGGATCCGCAACGGATCCCGGTCTGTGGTTCAGTGCGGTGGGCCTCCGGGCCCGTGACGTCTGAAATTACCCTGAGATTCCTGATGACCAAGGTTGTATTATAATGTCCTGCCAAAACTAGATTTGAAGCTACACTAGTAATGGGCAAAGATGAACTTGGGGAAGAACAAAGGGACAAATCCAAGCTGAACACATGCACCATGTGCATGCACTACATGCACAAGTATACACACAGTGTGCATGGGAGGCAGGAACCGCACATGGTGCATTAACATTGGGTGTTTTTAGATGGACCTGGGGATGATCACCCCCAGAGCTGCCCCACCTCCAGCCCCATCTGGGTCAGGTTTACACAGGCCCAGTGGCTGCTGCAGTCTGCAGTCTGCCTGTGTGGCATCCCCTTGCATAGAAGGGCACCCCCCTCCCAATGCTCTAGGCTGCCACCTGCAACTCTATGGTGTTACCTGGGGCAACTGCCAGCTGAAAGCAGAGCTGCAGCAGCTGCCTGCTGAGCAGATGGACACCAGCTCTGCCTCGGACCGGTGCCCTGGATATGGCCAGACCACTCTGCTGGCGGTGTTCCGGGATGTTCCAGCGCACTGGAAGTGAGGTTGGAGCAAAGCAGTCTGCCTCTGCTCCGCCTGCACATCTGGTGGCCCGCCTTGAGATGGACAGGTCACCCAAGGGTGAGACAGAGTAGAGGCAGGGCTGCTGTCCATCTGCTTACACCCATTGTGCTCGTTCATCATGCACACAAACCCTGTGTATGGGGTGTGTGTGTGTGTGTGTGTGTACCTTGGATTGGGCCCCTTGGTTGCTGGTGCAATAAAGGGAAAGAGCAAAATCCTGAAAACAAAAGTAACCTTATTTGCTATATTTCACACTAACCTGTATAGAGACCAATCTGTCTCTATATATATTTTACAAGCAGGGGGAAAAAAGAACTGTTTAAAATGAGGACACCGTACTTAAAATATCACAGCAAAGCAAAGCAACATTTCAATATAGGGCATCATAACAATGGATTTATCAAGCTTCGTTCTTTAAATCAGCGTAAAATGGATGGGTTAGCTAAACTGGCCAATGCAGCAACACCAGCAGATTTTACGGTTTTAAGAATTTTAACTATTTTGTAATGGTTTAAAGAATACAGAAGTGATTTGAGAATAATGTCCCTTTACAGTCATAACATTAAAACTTAGTGCAGAGTTGAGGCATGCATACCTTAAGAATTATTCTTCGTCCACTTCTGCTACAAACTGTGAATGGTGTTCTGGTGACTTGCTGTGTGTTTTGCTTAGATGAAGTTTTACGGCATGTTTGCTTGCAAATGTCCGACAGCACAACTTACACTTGAACTTAGAGTCTGTGTCCTCTTCCCCAGCTATTGTTTCAGGTGATCTCTGAACTGAAACTCTGGAGAGTTCTTGTTCTACTTTTGTTTGCTGTTCCACGGCCAGCCTGTTCATGTCTTTCATTTGGAAACCTAGGTGGGATTCTAAATGGCCAATGTAAGAAGATGGGGTTCTAAACTGAGATGCACAGTCACTGCAATAAAAGATGGGGTGCCCTTTGTCCATGTTTTTCAAAAATTTTGTTCCTCCAGTTTTCCTAAGTTGGTACTTGACATTTGCCAACCAATGGCTAATGGTGGTCATTGACAGTCCAGTAAATTTAGAAATCTGCATGCGTTCTTGAGGGCCTAAATCTGATAATAAATATTTACCTTCTGAGTTTTGGAAGAGACTGGAAGCAAACTGAGCTTGTAAAATCAAAAGATGCTGAGGGTTCCAGTTAGACTGCCTGCCCTTTCTTTTATGCAGAGCGGAGACGTCTGTGGAGACATCCTCAAAACGTCGGACATCCATTTCCAATTTCATTGAGGGTACCCTAGAAGAGGAAGCGGGTTTTGGTGTAGTAGCTTTGGGAAGAACTTTGACCATGTCGGCAATGTCAGACAGAACATGTTTCTGAGGTGGGGAAGTACATGATTGTGCTTGAGCAGATTCAGCTTTCTTGCTTTTGGATTTGGTCAGGTCTATTGGCTGATCGCTGTTTTCAAACAAATAACATCTGGATGCTCTTGTAGGCTTGGATGGTGTTGGAGCAGGAGATATGACCGACTTCTCCATCATATTTAAATTGGGTTTTTGGAACATCGAAATAGTGCTTGAGCTGGGACTGGAGTTGGATTGAGGCCGCAAAGGCTCAGTGGCTTTGCCCAAGTGATTATTCAACACAGATTGCAGGGCACTAAGTGGGTTTACACAAGGCAGGTCAGAAGAATGGTTTGTGGTGGCACAGCCATTGCTGAGAGAAGACGTCATTGACTCCTTGGACTTTGTGGTTTCTTTCTCCGTATCTTCTTTTGCCATGTCCTCCTCCTTCAGGGGACATGGCTCTGTCTTTTTTGGCTCTAAGATAGCCTCAATTTGGGGGGGAGAATCCTCTTCACTCTGACAGAGTGGGGCAGCGTCGGCATGGATACCCTCTTTAACACAGTCTTTTTGTACTTCCTCTTTGTCATCAGCTTCCTTCTTCACTTTAGTGCATTGGGCCACATTGGCTGGGATGGAAACCAGAGGCATAACTTTCCACTTTGGAGCAATGGGCCTCAACTTATTAGTCATTGTTGGTCTGATTTGCAGGACCTGGGAACCCACTGGTAAAGAAGGCTTTGCTCCTTCTGAGAGCTGGTAAGCTGCATGGATACTTGGATATGCGCTCCAGCTGGGAGCTCCATTTTGAGCTTTATTGATGGCCGTGGTGACAGTGTTTTCTAAAGATTTTAAAATGTCCCCACCACCTTTTGAACCATCTTCTAAATCTTCCTCCCTAAGATACTGGTACTTCATTGTAGGATCCAATGGTTTCTGAAGACTATCTTCATACTCCTCATTTTTTACCCTTTTCTCATCCTTGTTTGTTTCATCAGGTTTATCTTTTTTGCTCTCTTTCTTTAGCTCTGATGCAGGAGCTGAGCAATCTGAAGATGCATTACTGGAGGGTTTGGAGACCTGGGTATCACTGGCTGGTGCCTCAGAAAGCGATTGCATTTTCTCTACCGCCAGGGGATCAAGAACTAGCTGTTTTCCTTTCTTTGAGGCTGAGCTGGTGACTTTCAAGAAGTGACCCGTGACCATCATATGGGTGGTGAGTTGTTGCAAGGTGTCATGGGAACTTCCACATTCCATACACTTCAGAATTTGGGACTTACAGGCCTCAAACTTCCATGTGTAACTGGCGCCATTTTGGTAACCGTAGCGGTTGTTAGATGATAACTGCATATTTGCATTCTTCTGAGAAGAAAAGGTATCTGCAAAAGAACCTGTTGTGGAATCTGGAGAACAAGGCCTGTTAATGTCGAACACACGTTTCTTAGCTGGAGTGACCATTTTTGAAGAAATGGTGGGAACCGGCTCCTTCAAAGGCACTTTTTGGTAATGTTTTGTTTTTATCATATGAACACTCAGATCTTGAAGAGAATCAAAAGAGTCACCACAGAACATACATTTTAGAACTTTTTGTGCATCTTCTTTGTCCATGTCCTGAAACGCCCTTTTCCGGGGCTTTGAGTAGCTGGTAGGTCTGTGCTTGTCTTTTTTGTGGTTGTCATCTTGGTAATGACCAGTTTCATTCATATGAACGGTCAGCTCTACCAGAGTATCGTAGGCAGCACTGCACTGTCTGCACCTAAACCTGCTAGCACCTGTGAATACAGTTCCGCACATTTTGCTGCTTTGTCTGTAGAGCTGGACCGAACTGAAAAGGTTTGGTTTGGAGACAGGTCTGGAAGGTAAGCTCTGTTGCAAGCTTTTGGACAATGCATCTTGGTGCCAGTCAAAGTCAGTTTTGCTACCTCCGTTTCTACTGTCACAACTCCTCCTCTCAGAATTAGACAACTTGAGCCCCAGACCCAAGCCTGTCCAATAAGAGTCTGACAGTATGTTGGCATAAACCGCTGTCATTTTATCCATGCAGCTGTGTGCTTCATTCTGGTGTTTGGGGTGGGCACTGAGTTTTGGGCCCTGTGCCTCCCTAGAACAAATGCTTTTAACGTCTGCCGCCTGGTCACTACCATCGCTTAACAGGGATTCGTTTTCTGCATCCTGATTAGAGATATGACTTACTGGAGAATTCTGGTAGCTAAAGGTGCCTTTCTGATCAGGCCCTGTTTCATGTTCTTCATCTGTGCCTGTGCCATTGCTGCCCTGAAGATGCACTGTTGAATTGCTGTCATCGTCATCCTCTTCCTCCTCCTTTATGTCTTCCCCCTCCTTTAGATCTTCATCTTGGACGTAACCTGAAACATAACAGGAAAAAAAATATATGAAATAATCTCCTAAGGAAGAACACAGCAGTTTCAATTCTTTAGATTCAATGTTTTCTTTCCCTACTGAACCTCTGTTTAATCTACAACTTTCTGGAGTGTGAGTACTGGAAGTGAAAAAAACAAATGTCTTTTTGTGAAGTCTGCTGCTCCTTTTTATTGGTGTATTATCCCAGTTCTTTCTAACTGCCAGAGATTCTGAGTTAATAATTTTCCTGCTGTAGGCGTATAACTCTTAGCTGTTCTGTAATGGGACAGTTAGAAAATTCATATGTGAGATAATTTTAAGTTCACACTGAAAGTTTCAGTTCCATCAAATTGTTATTAGCCCCAGAAAATGAGAACTGGCGAGGCGCAGAAGGCAAGGAACTGCCCCTAATTTTCCTGGTTCTGAGAATTATTGAGGTACAGTCGTATTTTGTTATTGGATCACTTTAATAATAATCATTTTGGGATGTCCACAAATAGACTGCAGTTCTGAAACCTCTCGAGAGTAGTCCGGTTGAAATGGGGATCTTCTCAAGTAAGTGGTTTCAGGATTATGGCCATAACGTACAGGCCTAAATTCTTTGACCGAGCACTGAAGCTGTTAAGAACATTTGGCATTAACAAGTTCCCATACATCATTTCAGCAGCAACAATGAGGCTGAATGAAAGTAATCATCTGTTTTCAATGGCTGAAGTAGCCAAGTATTAACCAGAATCATTGGCTGGTTGGGAGAACATAGTTTGCCCAAGGTCACCCACTAAGGTCAAGACTGGCACTCAGGATGCCCATTTCAAATTTCAACGTGCTAACCTCTGGATCACATTGGCTTCTTAAGTAAATTTGGACACTTTCATAATTGACCCAAACCCACAATATTTTCTGTGAAGTGCCATGCAGAACTTTGTTTCAATTTTTCACTTGACTTTACTAATTGTAGCTTAAAATCACAGGCCAAGTTATGATTATGGACAAACTCATTATCTTATGACAGCACTAGTCTTGGCAATTCAAATTTAGAAAATAGTTCTATTTTCTTTTCTTTTTTTTAAACTGGAATAATTAAAAATAGAAGGACATTACAATCTACTTTTGGATAGTCTTTCAGTATAAAAGTTCACTGAAAGCATTTTTGTTACAATCTATTTGGGCAAAGTTTCCTAATCCCAAGGCCTGCATCCATTTACCACAATGGGGTCAAAAAGCCACAGGTGGCTGTAGAGCCATAGTTTATCCACTAGTGATCTATTCACTCATTTCAAAGAACAGTAATTCTTACAGGCATCTTCAACTGGCGGTATCATGCATATTGGGGAACAGTCAGGAAGTTATCAAGGAGAGGGCATAGGGGCAGTGGGAAGCCATGTGCCCTTGAGAAATATTCCTTCCCATGCCTGACAGTGTTACTTTCACCACAGATGCAGAGGGTGAGTTGGCACCTAGCCAGACCCCCCTGCCCTACTTGACTCCCATGAATATCCTCAGTAGGAGCAGCCTGAGGGTACTGATCTGCCTCCCCAGATCCTTATAGCCTGGCTTCTGGGGTGGGAGAATAGGAGGCTAGCTTGGTGCCCATTTGCCCACACTGGAGTGAGGAAGGTGGTGTCACTGGGCCCTTCTGTTAGTGACACCAGCTAAGGGAGGGCACAAACCCCTTTCCCCCTACCCCACCCAAAACTTTTGTTATAACAATGATAGGGATTCCATACTACAGAGACTCTCTCCAACCAAAGGTAAAACACACATGCAGTCAGGGCCAGCCTTACCGCGGGGCAGCTCGGAGGAGGGTGAGTGGGAGTAATGGAGAGGCAGAGGCCCTGCCTTTCCCTCACTCTGTGTCCCCCCTCCGCTGCCTGTCAGTCTTGGCCAGGGGGAATGTGGGAGAGGTGGAGCCTCTGACTCTCTTTCACTCCCCCTGGCCGAGACTGACAGCCAGCGGAGAAGGCAGGGGCGGCTGGTGGGTATTGAGGTTGGAGGGGCAGTAAGGCTGGCCGGCCTGCTGGTGGCAAAGCTGCCGGCGGGCTGGCGAGCAATTCCAGTTAGGTTAGGCAGGTTATAATCACCTCCTCTGCCAGGTTTAAAAGCAGGCAGACAACCTTAAACCTCACTTACAAGCAGTTTTACAGGCAGGTAGACTCCCACCTGGTGTGGGCTATGGTCTCGTTTGTTAAGAACCATAGTCTACCATAGGTAGGGACTAAAGGGACACAGTGCACCGATGGTAGGGAGTTTTCTTGGTTAGATGTACCCAGCTTAAGCAAGCAAGTCACACCCCAAGTAGCTGGGGGAAGTGACCCTGCCCCCATCATCAATCAGCCTGGCCTAATGGGAAATTCTTTCATGCAGTCAGACTCCCAGTTCAGGAGCTGGACAGAATTCTCCATATTGCTTCAGCAGCAAACCACCCTGCCTATTGCCCCTTTTAGAGCCATGGCCATCTTTGATGCTTCAGGGAAAAAGATGAGGGAGAAGAAGCCATTGCTGCCAACTCACTGAAGCCCCAGTTTAAGGAATCCATCCCACCACATCATTTATATGTCTATCAAACTCCATCTCTGTTCATAACAGTTCTACAGTATGCAAGGGTAAAGTGATCAGATTTTCAAATCCTGAGGTTGAGCACCCCATGCTTTGCCGCTATTACCCTGGTTTGCATAAATATATATAAATTAACATAATTGTGCACATTTAGAATAGCCCATTGAGACTAAGCTGGGGGTAGGGGTTAAAAAACCAAACCAGCAACAACTAGTGCCCATATTAGACTGGACGGAGAGAGGCTTGGATTGTTCCTTTGCTCTCTTAAAATCCTTTTTTTACTTGTAGTCAAAAAACTGGTTATTTTTTGGCCTCCAAAGATCCTTTGGTTATGAAGGCTATTGTATCGTTTGCCTTCTTAGCAAGTAAGGAAAGAAGAGTAAAATGGCATAAAGGCAGTTGTTGATACTGATTAGTAGCTATGTATATTTAATTATATTGTTTGGACCCTGACTTTTAACTTGAACATCATTTTATGTTTTTTATTTTACTATTGTCATTGTACTCTTGTTATTCTTTGGATTATGGCAAAAGCTGATCTCCAGTAATAAACTTGAAATTGTACAAGCAGTTTTAGCAAAGACACACGCAGCAGAGGTTAAGAACGCTGCTTCCGAAAGAAGGGTCTTGCTGCATGTATGTTGGAGGGACCCCAATCCCTGCTTCAGAAGTCCCTTCTGAAGTCCCTTCTGAAGCAGTATTCTTGTCCTCTGCTGC
>QEPC01004151.1:988919-1013437 GCA_003113815.1 Sphenodon punctatus | reverse complement strand
GGGGGGAAAGCAGCAGCGGCAGCAGAGAAGCAAGCGGCTGAGGCTGGCAGCACGCTGTTGAGAGCGCGCCGCCAGCTTTGTTCTGACCTGGACTCCATGTGCGACCAAAGCTTCTCGCCCAAAGCTTCTTGCCTGGGTGCTTGCATCAAGCGCCCAGGCGAGAAGTTCCATAGCACCCATTAGGCGCAATGGAAGAAGGTTAGCCCCTCCCTCCACAGCACGTCCTATGCGTGCTGTGAACTGAGGAGCTCGGTCGCCCAAATTGCGTTTTCAATAGAAAATGCGGTTTGGGCAGCTGAGCAGCTCAGCCTTTTTGTCCCTTTCGGGACGCACTCTCAGAGCCACTCTGAGAGTGGGTCCCGGAAGGGAGATAGAGTCTGACAGCAGAAGCAGCCTTTGAAGCAGGTCAGAGGCTGCTGCTGCTGTCAGAAGCGGCGGCGCGGGTTTTTTTCCCCCCCAATGGTGGTGCGGCAGGTGTCCCCCAAGGCGCTAGGGGGGCAGTCCCCCAAACTCCCTGGGAGGGGGAGCCGCCCTTGGGAGAAGGCCAGCGGGAGTGAGGGAGAGGCAGAGGCTCAGCCTCTCCCTCACTCCATGCCCCCCCCCGCTACCTGTCAGTTTCGACCAGGGGGAATGTGAGAGAGGCAGGGCCTTTGCCTCTCTCTCACTCCCCCTGGCTGAGACTAACTGGCAGCGGAGGGGGCCAGCGGGAGTGCGGGAGAGGGAGAGGCCCCACCTCTCCCACACTTCCTAGCAATGTCTGGTGGTGGCGGGCAGCGCGACAGCAGACTTAATCTGCTGCTGCCGCACCCACCAGAGACTGATGCATGCAGACACAAGGAGCCGGCCTGGTGTGGGGCCCAGGACGGTGACAACAATTGATGGGGTAAGTTCTCAGAAATGGCTGGGCTTGGGGATGGGCAGAGGGGAGTGCCCCTCTGCCCATCCCCCAGCCCAAGTCCAGATAGTGCCCTCAGACCAAGCCGGGAAGCGCCCCCTGAGCCAGGGAGCGCCCCTAGGCCCGCTGGCGGGAGGACAAGGCCCCACATTTCTTCCCTGCCCTGGGCCCCGCAAAACCTAAGGCCAGCCCTGCATGCAGTAACTATGAACAAATGAGTCTGTGTCGTCCATGACATAAAATAACACCAGCGCATAAGAACAGAAGAAGTGTCGTACTGGGTCAGACCAATGGTCCATCAAGTTCAGCACCTGCCTCCAACAGTGGTCAATCTCGGTCGCTTGGAAGAAATACCCAACAGGTTATAATGGGGCAATCCATTCCCCGTTGTTCATTCCCAGTTCCTGACAATAAGAGGTTCCCCAAACATCCCTGGCTAATAGTTGTTAATAGACCTATCCTCCTGAAACTTGTCCACCCCTTTCTTAAACTCAGCTATACTACTGGCCTTGACCTTATCATCTGGCAACAAATTCTACACCACTCATGATTTTATAAACTTTTATCATATTCCATTTCAGTTGTCTCTTCTCCAAGCTGAAGATCCCCAACCTCTCTTCATAGGGGAGCCGTTCCATACCCCTTTTTATTTTTGTTACCCTTTTCTGTACCTTTTCTATTTCAAGTATATCTTTTTTGAGACGGGGCGACCAGAACTGCACACAATATTCAAGGTGCAGTTGCACCATAGAATTATATAGTGGCATTATGATAGTTTCCGTTTTCTTCTATATCCTTTTACGAATAATTCCTAACATTCTGTTTGCTTTTTTGACCACTGCCATACACTGAGCTGAGGATTTCAATGTATTGTCCACAATGACTCCAAGGTCCTTTTACTGGAGTGCCAACCTTCTAATTTGCATCACTTTGCACTTGTCCATATTAAATTTAATCTGCCATTTAGATGCCCAGTCACCCAGTTTTGTAAGATCCCTCTGCAATTCTTCATAGTCTGCTCGTGTTTTAACTACCTTGAATAACTTGGTGTCATCTGCAAACTTGATCATCTCACTCCTTACTCCCCTTCCCTTTCTAGATCATTAATGAATGTATTAAACAACACAGATCCCAGTACAGATCCCTGGGGCACTCCACTATTTACTTCTTTCTATTGTGAAAGAAAACTGACCATTTAGTCCTACTCTTTGTTTCCTATCTTTTAACCAGTTACCAATCCACAATAGGACACCGCCTTCCATCCCATGACTTTTTAAATTTCCTCAAGAGTCTCTCATGAGGGACCTTATCAAATGCTTTTTGAAAATCCAGATACACTATTATCGATTGGCTTCCCCTTATCCACATGCTTATTCACACCCTCAAAAAATTCCAATAGGTTAGTGAGGCACGACTTACTTCCCTTTGCTAAATCCATGTTGGCTCTTCCCCATTAAGCCATGTTTATCAATATCGCCCTTAATTCAGTTTTTCATAATAGTTTCCACCATTTTGTCGAGCAAAGATGTCAGGCTTACCAGTCTGTAGTTTCCAGGATCGCCTCTGGAGCCCTTTTTAAATATCAGCAGTACATTTGCTACCTTCCAGTTCTCAGGTACAGTGGCAGATTTTAGTGGTAGGTTACAAATTACTAGTAGTAGGTCTACAATTTCATATTTAAGTTCCTTCAAAACTCTGCGGTGTATACCATCTGGTCCCGATGATTTGTTACTACTTAGTTTGTCAATTTGCTTTAGAACCTCTTCCAGAGTCACGTTGATCTGTGACAGCTCTTCTGATTCATTACCTACAAAGAACAGTGGGTATCTCCCCAACATCCTCTGCAGTGAAGACCAAAGCAATACATTGAAGACCCTTTCGGCCATAGATTGTAGAGTGATTGTCAAACACTAAATAATTAACCCTCTCAACACCACAACTATTAGGCGCCCTGCTTGCAAGAGAGGTAGAATGAGGCACAGACAAACTAAAGAGACTGAACTAAGATCATGCAGCAAGTCAAAGGTAGAGCGGGAAACAAAACCCAAATACTTCACCTCTTAACCTCGCTCTGTAAAAATCTATGGTCTTAAATGCTGCCACTACTCATAGACCACGACTCTGCTCTGCTTATGTTAGATCCAAACCCCAGTATGCTCAGAGCTCTAGGAGCACATCCCTCTATGTACCCTCTGCAGGCAAGAATGGAAAGGGGAGGAGAGGGTCTCCTTATGCATTTAGCTCCTGTATTTTACGCAGCAGGAGATTCTGCATTTTGTTTTATTGGTTTTTTTCTTTTCTATTCTCCGCAAGAGCTCGCAGAGCTGGGTATGTAGGGCTAAGCTCCTCCCCATGGAAAAGGCACTATCATCCTGGAAGGGCTGTGCACAGAAGGGATCTTTACGCTGTGCTCAGTAATACTGTGGATCCTCTCCACCTGCTAGTATTAGCTCTTATGCTAACCACAGGACTGAGTTTGCTCCGGTGTTCCCCAACCCCCATGCCTTCCCAGCCCTGTGTGTGTGTGTGCATGTGTGTGGTCAGAGGGCGAGAGCTACTGCACATAATGAATTGAATAGTAACCTTGTTAAACAAACAGCATGAACTGATGAGCAGGACTGACATTGCTCTTGTGTTGTTAGAGATACTGCCTAGTGTAGGTAGCAAAACTGGACTCCCGCCAACATGTATCACAGTGCCAAGTGTATTACAATCAGCAAAACAAAAACAAGGAGAATGAAGAAAATGGAGGAGGGGGATTGGGGGCGGGGGGAGGGAATACATGGAACAGACAAAATTTTAGCCACCAAGCTCACAATTGTGGCTCAGTGCAGATAGGGTTCCCTGGTTTGTTTCCCTTTTTGTTCCATCTGATTGAATAACATTAACCCCATTTTCGTGAAGCAAAGTATTTTTGTATTCTTTTGCCGACTACGGTCTCTCCACCCTGCCCCTCCACCCCACAATACAGACAAAATGTTCTGCTTAATTAGGCATTGACATGTTTACTGTAACCTTTACAGAAGAGTAACTTGTGCAGAGAGGTCCTTCTCGTTTTGTGTTTGTCTGGATCTCAGTCAGGCCCAGCCTAGGGAATGTGATAAGGTAACTGATTAGAAAGCACCATCTAAAATTTACCAAGGTGTCGGGGAAGTCTGTTTTAATAATGGTTAAAAGATTCCAGGAGGCTTAAAAAAAAAAGTAATATCACCTATTTAAAATAATTCCCTTTCTTTAAATGATTTCATTTGCCTTGGACATTTTTCTGAAGGCAGCAAGGGCAGACAGCATGGATTTCTAATTAATATGGGGATACTTCTACAGGTGATTTGTAGAAGTAGGTTTCGCCATGTGTAAATCTTTGTAGTAGATTCATCTATTTAACTGCTTGTCGAACAATCATAAAAAGAGATTTTTATCCTTTTTCTCCTGCATTTCACAGATTTTACTGCATACGGACACTGCATTGAACTCACAGTGATGGTATTCTTGTGAGAAAAGCAACTGAGCGCATGGCTCATTCATTTAGTATACACCTTAGAGAGCCTTACCTACAAACCCAGAATGACAAAACAACAATAGATCTGGAAGGGAGGCTTAAGGGGTATATAGTCCAGCCCCTTGCACAGTTGCACAATTTTCCATACCTAAATAATTTCCCCTAGACTTAGACAAGCTACAATAGGCTATGCTGAACAGACGCTAGGCCTAAAACCTACTATCGGCTGCCCTTTGGGACACAACCAGCAAATGTATAGTATTTGTAGGAGATGATTTACAGATTTTATACCTCCCAAAATTTAAAGAGAGATAAGTCCCTCCCCCTTGACTAATAAACTCCTCCCCTCAGCCAATAAGCTCTGCCCCTTCAGACACACTTAAATGCACCCACCCTTGCAAGTGCATAAAGGGGGGCTGAAGCTCTCTTACTTTATCACTCCACTTCAGTTCTCATTGTTCCATCATTTCCTCATTGTCCTCTCAAGGGCTTTTCCTGAGAGGCAGCCAGGGAAGAGGTGCCTGAGGCTTGAGTACTGGCCTTTTTGTCTCCCTCTCCTAAACGAGGGACCCTGACTCACTGGAAGAGAGGGGTGTTTTCAGACGAGCAAGTCGATGGGGGCGGAGGATCCATGATGGCTGAATGGCTCTGTCATGGAGCACCCACACATGTGGAGTGCTTTGGAAGCAAATCAAACGGGCAGCTCTCAGTGTGGCTACCATGGCCACAGAGGCAGCTGCTGCATATTTGGCTGGCCCTGCCCGGTTCACTTTGAATTTCCTGGCATTGCTCAATAAGTGGCAGAGAGTGGGTGCTCTGTGGCTTACAGGAGCCTGCATCCAGCTGCTCTACCGAATCCGTGGCTCATGGGTGGCCATGCAGGGTAGCATCTCGTTTGAAAACACCCAGGGACAGTGGGATTCAACATGCAGAGAAGGACTGTCCCGCCTAAATAGGGCCTATTGGGAGGTAAGAGAATCCCCTAACGGAAATTCAGGACTTGTTTTATCCTTGGTAGATCTTGATGTTGAATTTAAAACATGATATCATTATAAGCAGAGAAAGTTGAAACATTTCAAAATCTACCTAATTCTAAGCCTAACTTTTTTAGGGTCCAACATATCATTTCTGAATACTCTGGTTTCGATATATTAGAATTCATGGCATCTAATAGGGCTCGCATTCAGATACGATAGAGAAATTAGCTTTTTACTAATTTCTGTCCCACACATACCCTCCTACACATGCCCTGAGTTCACACACAGCTACTTTGAACAGTCACAAAAGTGGATGCTGCTTGTGTGTGTGGCCCTTTTTACCCAAGATGGTACCACTCAAGTGGATCTGTGTGGGGATGAGTGGTACCGTTTTGTGTAAATCCTGCAGCCTGTAAGTGAGGGGTGCGTGCGCGCTCCCGCAAAACATGCATCCCCACTCAACCCCCACTCATCCACATGCATGGAGCAACTGGGGGAAACGGCGGTTGCTCCGTGCGTAGCGGGTGAGTGTGCACCCATGTGCACTGGCACCCACACGCCGCCCACACAGCCATAACCCATGTAAAAAGGGCCTGTGTGTGCATGAATGAAAGCATGGAGCATAGTCATGTCCTCAGTTGAATCATTATGTATCTCCGCCACTAAGAATCTAACAAAAGCATTTTGTAAATATCGCTCAAAATGTACGACAGTCTTGACATGATGGTTTGGGGTCACTTTGAATTTTGGGTGAAGTTCTGTATAAGCGATCAAGTTCACAAGTGGCCCTAACAGCCCCAAGGGCATTCCCTGCTTCAGTGGTCGACACCCACTGAAATTGATCCCATAAAACAGGTCAAGGCAGGGCTTCCATTACCTTTGGTTCTCCCACTGCCATAAGCACGGTATCAAAATCATGGTGAATCCGGGTGATTTTATCCACAAAAAAATTGACAAACATGTCACGGTGAGCACTGGAAAATTCCAGTTCCAGGTGGGGTGAGGCTGAACTGACCAGCCCCCTCACCACCCGGAAAAGTTCAGCTGGATGTAACTTTGTGGATGCTATGAGAGCAGCAAAGAACCTCTTCTCTGCTGCCCATACAGCCACAGCATAGGTTCATAAGCTAACTCTATGCTGCAATCAGTCGGTTTCAGTATAAGTGCGGTACCACCGTCACTCCAACTGCCGCCCTTCCCTCTTCATCCTTCGCAGGTCCTCCATATACCAGGGGGACCTGTGAAGTCAGCATTAAGGGAGTGGACGCCGAGGAGCCATTTGGTCAATGACCTCAGACAGCAAGGTGTTCCAAAGAGTCATGAGATCATCGAGCAAGTGGTCATCCAGGTTAGAGGGAAACTCCCCAGGAGCATTCCAGAACCTCTCCGGTTCCATTAGTCTCCGAGGGTGAACCAAGTGAACTGGTTCAGCACCTTTTGGGGGACAAACGTGCACCAGGAGACCGGTCTGAAGGAGGTAATGATCCATCCATCCATGACAAGGGCACAGGCGACACCTCCCCCACCAACATATCCCCCACCTCAAGGCCAGTGCAAAATATCAGGTCAAGGTATTTCCCCCATCATGTGTCAGGCCAAATACCACCGGAGACAGTCCCATGGTTGCCATGGTGGCCATGAACTCATGCTCTGCCTCCCCCACCCCCAAGGCTGGCATCATTGTGAATGTTGAAGTTTCCCAGGACTACAGTCCTCAGGGACCATAACACCACCTCTAACACCAGCTCTGCTAGAGCGTGCAGAGATGCTGCCGCACAGGTCAGTGCACAGTATACCAGCAGCAGCCCCAATCTGCCAAATCAGTCACAAGATGGAGTCCCTCTATGGCTGCAATAATTTGCACAGGATACCTCCTCTGAGTCCACGTCTCCTTAAAAATAATGGCTACACTGCCCCACCCCCGTATCTCTGACCAGCGCTGGTGCTGTACAGAGTACCCAGCTGGAACAAGGTCAGCCAAAATAGGCCCAGACTTAGTGTCCAACCAGGTCTCCATAATACACACGAGGGTGGCTGCCTGGTCCAGGAATAATTCGCAGACTGTGGTTGACTTATTTACAACCAACCTTGCACTAAGTAGCATCAGACCCAGGCCAGGGGCCCTCCGGTCATTAACCACCTCACCACCTGCCCCGGGGCCAGTGAGAGGGACAGATACCAAACACCTGTCCCACCTCACAGATCTATCCAGCCTCTGGGGGTACCATAATTCCCCTGGCCCAACACAACCCCAATGGCTGTAGACCCCACCCCCAGCCTTCCCAAGAGAGACCTCACCCCCAATCCTCCCATGCTCCCACTCCAACAGGAGGGCAAAAATACCCCTCCCATGTCAGTCCAAAACCCCCCCTCACTGAGGAGAAAGACCCCACCCTCCCTAACCCAGTCCTTTCCACTCCCACTCTCACTGGGGGAACAGGACAGCCCAAAAACCTAACCAAAAACAATAATCCCCACACCCATCCACCGTGCTAAGAAATTAACCACCCCCCACCCAAAACTCACCAACAATACACCGCTAACACAGCTATCTAAAACCTAACAGCCCCTCCCTAGTTTTGCTAAAAATACACACACCCCGGCTGCCATTGAAGGGTCTCACCAAAGGGTTCTTTAGCAGCAGCCCTTTGGCGTGCGGCCTATGGCACACGCCTGTGGCACTGCCAAGAAGTACACTGACTTTGAGTCCTCTCCCCAAGCCAGAAGCGTGGGGAGGGAATCCTTGGCCCCGTACCCGCTCCCTCCAGCACCATACCCTCTCCCTCTGCCACAGGGGGTGGTATCACCTGCAGTCTGGGCCCAGGGAAATCCTTTACCCCTGTGCAGTTGGAACCATGGCCCTCATGCCAGTCCTTCGTGGGGGGAGGGGAGGTGAATAAGGGTGCACCCTCCTGGCTCCCAGTCCCCTGCAGGCAGCAGGCACCAGCAAGAGGCCGGTAAGGGAGTTGGCGGGTCAGCAGCGATGTTGCAGCTGCAGCCAAGAGGCGCACTGCCTTTGAGTCCTCTCCCCCAGCTGGAAGCATGGGGCGGGAATCCTTGGCCCCGTACCCTCTCCCTCCAGCCCCGTACCCTCTCCCTCTGCCATAGGGGGTGGTATCACCTGCAGTCTGGGCCCAGGGAAATCCTTTACCCCAGTGCAGTTGGAACCATGGCCCTCATGCCAGTCCTTCGTGGGGGGAGGGGAGGTGAATAAGGGTGCACCTTCCTGGCTCCCAGTCCCCTGCAGGGAGCAGGCACCAGCAAGAGGCCGGTAAGGGAGTTGGCGGGTCAGCAGCGATGTTGCAGCTGCAGCCAAGAGGCGCACTGCCTTTGAGTCCTCTCCCCCAGCTGGAAGCGTGGGGAGGGAATCCCTGGCCCTTCCCCCTCTCCCTCTGCCATAGGGAGGAAGGCATCTGGCAGGTAGGGATAGGGTTGAGGGTGGGAAATTAAAGGAATTTTTTTAGATGTTTTTATGTTGTAAGCTGGACACAGCCTTATGGGGAAGGGTGGGTATAAATGTAAATTAATTCATTAATTAATCAAATAAATAAATAAATAAATAAATAAATATGCTTTCTAAGGTATTGCATATGGAAAATAAACACACTCCGCTGATTATCTTGTTGAGACACATAAGCACTTTTTACTGTGGATACTAATGTGATATAGAGGGTGCCAGTATTAAAAAAATAGATACAATTAGTGTCCCTGAAAAAAACTATGTGCATCCATTGTAACACATGCACACACACACACCCTCTTTTCTTGAGAACTTATCCTTCCCGTCCAGTTATATGGGACCAAACTGACACTGATCTAACACTCACGCCCTCTCATTAACATATTACTTACACTACATTATACATCACCTCTGAATTTGGATCAAGAGTGTCTGAATATATCTTTTCAAAAATACGTACTTCTACTGCAAAGTATTCTACCAGTCAATGCTATTTTCAGCCAAATTTGGTCTTTTTCCATATACAGAAACCTCTCTCTCTATCTCTACACACACAAACGCACACACACAATATATATATATAGAGAGAGAGAAATGTTTCTGTATGTGGAAAAAAGACCAAATTTGACTGAAAATAGCAATCCTTTGTGGAAAACCTTGCAGTAGATGACTGGAAAATTACTTCTTGCCAAGAGAAAGGACAGTGAATCATTGTCCAGAACAACATTGCTAATCCACATAAAACCCATCTACCATCTGCACTTTTTCATATATGTATTCCAATTTGACTTGAAATAACATCATTAGTACTAGCATTCTCACACTGCTAGAAGGTGATCTTGTTTCCCTTTTTGGGGGGCTTGAATTCAAACATCTTTTCGTTTTTGGCAAAAGCTGTTTCTTTCTCTGAAATATTTCATGCAGATAATGGATAATGACCACTTCTCATTGCGTTTTCTTGAAAATGTCTAACTACATTAGCTATTTAAAGACAAATCTTAACCTGGTTCTTTGTCTGAGCTCCTGGCTGTAGTTTCATCCCATTATGAAGAGCAACTGAATAGATAAATTGGCACTGGCAGGAAAGTTCGTTCCTGCTCCACTGGATAGACCGTTATGGTAAAGGTCTTTGGAATTTAATAGGTTTGTAGCCAATAATGCTGCATGGTAGAATTATGCTGAAAGTCACATTAGACAAGTGGCACCTAAATTTTCAGTCCATGAGACTATTATCAGCCCTGGAAATTTCTTGTGGACTGTCATGCACTTGTAAGAGATGTCCATGCCCCAGCATTTGCTCATTGTGAGCTGAACATAGAGAATCACAAAACTGTAGGACTGGAAGGGACCACAAGGGTCATCTAGTCCAATATGGATGCACAAGGCATGCTTTGATCACTGCTGATGCAACTGCCATATCTTGGGCACAAGTTATTCAACAAGACATTTTGAGAAGTGTCAATGGTCCACCGGTTCATAAGGAAGTTGTGGAAAGACATGAAATCCACCCCTGGATCTGCACTCCCATCAAACTGACCATGGTTCTGGCACTGGACTGGAGTAGACCAGGCCAACTGTTCTGTTTTGTAGCTTGTGAGTAGTTGCAGGGATCACCTGCAGACCACTTGCCATGGCTTTGCATCTCAGAGTTTGGAAACCATTTGATTAGGTTATCAAAACTGCCTTCTCTGGTCTTAAGATATGTAACATCTGTGGGGTTTTACAAAAACTGCTGCAAAACTCTGAAATGTAATAAGTGACACAGAGGATGTGTGTGTGTGTGTGTGTGTGTGTGTGTGATAATTCTACTGAAAGGATATATAATTTTTCACTACCTTAGAATTAACTGAAAATGATATAATGGACCGGCTTTGCCCTGAGAGACCACCAATACCCTGCTGAAAACATAGTAATTGTTATTTTCTAGCTACCAGCTGTGTTTTCCAATGTTTTGCCCAATCCACATTTAAAATTATTCAATAATTGTATTTCTAGCAGCTCTCTTGAGATACTTTTTCAAAGCAAGTGCAGTATGCTCACCAAAAGGAGACATCTCCTACTATTAAGCCTATGGGTATTTTCAGACATTACGAGATCACGCTCAACCATGGGGAATTCCCACATGGTGATTGTGGTCGCATTACGTCTGTTGGGGGAACGGAAGCTCCCCGCCAGATGTTCACCCACGTGAATCCACGCAAATGGAGGTCCTGTCCAGACCACCTCCGTTTGTGTGTTCAATGTGATTCCCCCCCCCGTGATCAGGGGGATCGTCTTGCCTGTCCCCCTACCACAGCCCGGAATCAGCGGCGGGATTCCGGGCTGTGGTCAATGCGGGCGGGCACTGCGGCTGCATTGGCCGCGGCGCCCGCCCATCTCCCAAGACGGCAGGTGGCCTAGGGAGCATGGGGGAGTGGGGCTGTGCGGCCGCACGTTGATCCGCGTGGCCCCGCCCCCTCCCCTATTCCCTGCCGGGATCAGGCGGCACGTCTGTTGGATGTGCCGGTTTGATCCCGGCAGAGGATCAATGGGTGTTTCCATGCCGGGGCCAATACAGGCCCCATCATGTCTGAAAATACCCTATATTACTTTTTTGTGGGTGGGGTAGTATAATTTTATCCCAGGTTTTGAATTTTTTTTCTGTTACCCATACAATGTGTGCTCCTTTCACATTTAATTGATCCATGATTGGAAGTTTCTAGTTTCTCCAAGATCCTGAGGTACTGCAAGGATAGGTTACAGAGGCAACCACCATGCACTCCCCCTGCCACCAACCATGGGGGGTGGGGAGGGGGAAGGGCACAGGGCTGGCCTTTGCAAGTGATGTGTCCCCGGCACAAGTACTGTGGGCTACCCAGTGCTCCTGTACAGTTCTTTTGACTTGCAAAAGCTGATTTCCACAGTGCCTATGAGCGGCGAACCTGTCTACTGGCATGGCTGGCTGACGCCGTTCATATGGACACAGGCTCCGTGGCCTGCATCCATGTGGCCTGCCCCTCACGGAGCACTCTGGGTTTCCTGGTAGTGCTCCATGTGTGACCATCAGTGGGTGCTCCATGGCTCACAGGAGCGTGCATCTCGCTGCTCCATCTTCAGATGGGTGGCCAGATCTGTGGATCCTGGGTGGCCATGCAGGTAGCATCTCGTTTGAAAACACCCATAGTTTGGTACAAGATATTATATTTGAAAGTACATTATCAGTGCAAAGGTCATAGCATCCCTCCGTATAGAAGGCACAGGAGAGAGCTTCCAAGCACTTACTATATTTTACTCATAAATTTGGATTAGAGTGAATACTTTAGGTACCTTACTTTAAGGGCTGCTATGTAAATACAGCAATTTCTATTGGGTTAACAGTGCTTGTATTTGTTGTTTTCTAAAAAAAAAAAAAAAAAACTTGAAATTTGCTAATTCTCTTGGATCAGTTGGAAATTTCTGACCCTTCTAAATAAGGTTAAAACTAAGATTCATTTATTTATTTCAATTTTTACCTTTACCTTCCCAATAAAACTCACAGCAGTTTCTATCATATAAAAAAATCTAAAACCAGCTAGAAGTCCCTTACCCCTCCCAACCTTTTCCCTAATTTCCCAACTAATCAAACCCAATCCTATCCTTGCTTACGAAACACCTGGCCAAACAAAAAGGTCTTGCATTTCTTTCAGAAGATGAACAGGCTCAGGCTTAGATAGATCGCCAAGGGGAGGAAATGCCATAATTGTGGGGCAGCCGCCAAGAACGCCTCTCTGCGTGCCCCTGTGAAAAGGTCATGGGCAGATGGTACCTGCAAAAGCGTACTCCCATCTGACCTCAGAGGGCATGACAGAACATAGGGGAAGAGGTGGTCTTTCAGATACTTGGGGCCTGTTTAGGGCTTTAAAGGTCAAAACCAGCACCTTGAATTGTGCCTGGAAAGCTACTGGAAGCCAGTGCAGACTCGGGATCACTGGTGTAATGAGCTTTTTTTGTGTTCATTTAACAATTTGCATAGTTGTTTCACTGAACAAATACTGAAATTCATCTCTATTATCAAAACAAAGTAGCTGATACAATATGTGCACATACACTATGTGTCTGCATGCACACACCTTGCACACAATGTGCACATACCATATGTATGGTATACATGCATTGCGTGTGGTGCGCATGTGGTGCACACATAATGAACACATGTTCTACACTTGGTGTGAGCAATTTGTGCAAAGTTTGTGCGTGCACATTGGGTTGGGCCCAAAATTTGCATCAATGTTTAGCTATTTTAAAACAAACTCCAGCAACTCCTGGACGTACTAAGATATGGAGCTGAAAATTCCCATTGACTTCAAGGCTATCTCCCTGGTTTCAAAGGGAACAGATTATTTCAATAATTCAAATACAATGTTCAGATCAAAAACTGGCAACCACACTTCCTCAGCTTAACTTTTAACCTAACACCCAAAATTTCATCACCACAAGCACATTATTAGTTTACCATACTGAAATCTTCACATCATGATATATTATAATAATAATAAACTGTGGATTTGTTAAACATTTGTCCTCTGGTTTTTGAGCTGAGAGTTACAATTGTGTGTGTTGGGGGGAGGGGGAAGATGGGGAGTACCTTCTGAGTCTTTTACTGCACAACAATGTGGAGTATAGAAATATACTTTAAAAAATAAAGTATTTGAATTCCAGAACCCAAGGTTTAATAAAGATTACCTCCCAATATCATCAGATGTCTGATAAAATCACAAATGTTGTCAACACTGCAAACAAAGAACATTGTGGCTACTACTAACTAGCAAAACACCGTACAAAAACGAGCTTAATCTGATTGCTATTGAAGTCAGTAAGTGTTCTGGTCCACTCTACAGCAGGCCAGGAGGAGACCTGTTTTTTAAATACACAAATCAGGTAAAGGCAGAGATGGTTTGTTATGCAAAACAGTCAGTGCAAGCCTGGCCATCATTTCTGAAAATTTGGTTTGCTTTCAACTGACTAAATACGAGGAATTTGAGCCTATTGTACAAATACCCAGGCATAAGTATGGCAACGTAAACTAATTTATTCCATTGATGCATATCTTGTCACTATTGCTTTTCTTAAATGCTCTCACTGTCCTATTGCTGTTATAAAAAGCAGTACAATGGATCAATTATGGTCAAAATTCCAAAAGGTGCTTTGTTTGTTTTACTTTCTAATGCTAATTTCTCCCTTCTGTGAGAGGCAAGGGAGTGGGAATAGGTGGGATGGGAAGGGGTAGGATTGGTGTTCTATGTTATGTTCTATTGTTTCAATTACTATAAGTTATTGGGAGAGTGGGGTTTATTTAATATGTTTTCATATTATATCTCTCTTCAATTTTTGTAAGTCAAATTTTGGGATAGGACTGGGTATAAGTCAATAACAAACAAACAAACAAACAATTAATAATAATAATAATAATAATAATAATAATAAATAAATAATTTAAATATCTTTAAGAGGCAGGGATCCTCAATTTTATATATATATTGATCTATTGATCTATTGATTGATTATATATATATAATCAATCAATCATTACAATTTATCTATATGTTGAATAGAAAATAAATATATAGATTTATCTATATGTTGAAATTGTAATGAGTCCTATCAGTGTATTGCTAGCACTTTGGTTCATTTGATGCGAACTTTGTTTTTTTAAAGTACCACATGGTAAGGCTTTGAAACTTCAGTTTGTTAAAAAAAAAAATTGTAACAGCCTTACAGCCTTTGAAGTCACTACTGATATAGCTCTGAACAGATCCATTCAAGTTCAACTAACATCAGACAAATGTTTAGTGTATCAGAGGAAGCCGCAAAAGCAAGGATTTCATCAATATTTCACAACATCCTCAGGGAAACTGTAGATTGCAATGCTGTAGGGCAGCTAATGGAATTACACACAAGGGTTTTGTACATTTAAAATAAGCAGCTACTAAAAAAAATACCCTTCAGTTTGATAGAAACTGTATAAAACTGCAGATGGGAAACAATTAAATAGCTACCAACATTTATCCATGTCAGCCTGATAGGTCATTTAATAACAGGTATTTCTTTCCTTTCCACCTCCACTCCCTGGTAAGGCAATAATAAAGATTACCATTTATGAAAAGTAGCATAAAATATAGTACAGCCAAATGAATAATTAAAGATGCTTCTGAAGCGTTTGTTTGCTATTGTACAACCATGAAGGCTCCTCTCCAGTAATGAAATGCATTTATATTAAATACAATTATAAACAGAGAAGGAATGAAAGTTGATGCTTATGGACACTTGTATGTTTTGATCTTAAAAATAAAACTTTGAAGCACTGCCACTAAGTACATGGGTTTACCTTGTACACATAGAATCTAGACAATCTCACTTCAATTTGCACGGACGTTGTCTTAGAATATTTACAGGCGTAAACTTAAAGCCTGCAAAATTATATCCAATACAATCTAAGATCAGCACTTTCTCTACAAAACTCTTTATCAGAGTCAAAAATTCTGCATACGAAAGCACATTGCATATTCTAAAATTAGATCCCTACAATCACTTTTCTTTACATTGCTGTGTTCAGGTTGGGCAACATACCGTAAGTACTAGTCAGTAGTCACCATCTGGACAATTAGATTTAAAACGTTTAGATGGTCCACAGATGTGACAAATTGTTACTTCTGCTATGAGTTAATGCCTGCCCTGTACAGCGCCTTGAAGATGTAACACAATGTTGTAATGTAAAAGATGTAAAGTTTGTAATTGTTGTTATTGTAATTGTATTGTTATTCCTACTAAGTGAGGTACTTGTGGCTGAGTGGTTATGGCACTCAACTGAGTTTCTGAAAGTTCCGGGTTCAGATCCACCACCACGCTTCTTTTTTTTCTGTTTGATGGCTGCCTCTGTTCTACCAAGCTGTAAGTGGGTTCCTCACTCATTAGGTTGAGGAAAGACAGAGATAGTGCTATCTACCTATAATCTCTCATAGGCCACAGAAACATGGATGCCTTAAGCATGCTGGTCCATTCAGGAGAGACTTTGGGTGAGGCCACATGAGATGTTAATTATCTCGCTTTGGGCAACCTTACCCCACATTAATCTGTGATACAGCGGATTGTATGGCCAGCAGTCACCAGATGTTCGCCCAGTTCTGTCCCAGGGCAGGCAGTTAGCTGCTATGTAATGTGTTGGCTGGAGAAGGCTGGTGACAAATTGCGTGTTACTGTTGTCTCACCCGTGCTAAGGTTGCCCAAAGTGGGATAATGGGCTGCCTTTCATCTGGTCAGCTTATGCAGCCCTGCCACGAGGCATGGTCTGAGGACCAGGCTGAGAGGAGCATGCTCATCCCAGGTGTGAAACAGCTGAGTGGGGAAAAAGGGCCCGGAAGAGTGTGCATGCTCTTCCCACCCCCTAAACAGCTGATCGGGGGCAGGGGCCCCAGAGGAGCACACACGCTCTCCCTACCCACTAAACACATAATTGGGAGGCTGGGGCCCGAAGGAGCATGCACACTTGCCCTGTCCGCTAAACAGCTAATATGGGGAGTGGGAATCAGAGGAACGTGCACTGTCCCTGCCTGCTAAACAGATGATTGGGGGACAGGGGGCCCGGAGGAGCATACATGCTCTCCCCACCCACTAAACACCTTATCAGGGAACGGGTGACAGGAAGAGTGTGTGCTCCCCTCCCTGCCCCCCCCCGCTAAGCAGATGATCAGGGGGCCCAGAGGTGCACGTGTTCATCTCACCTGCTAAACAGTGGACCTGGGGCAGGAGGTGAATTTATTTTATTTATTTTTTATTTATTTATTGCATTTCTTAGCCGCTCCCTCATGCCCACGTGAAGATGCGTGCGTGGTCTCCTTGTCTGATTTGGGCGGGTGAAGGAGGTCATGTGCTCTCCCCACCCACTAAACAGCTGATCAGGGGAGCTGCTCCAGGCATCCCTCCCCATATCAGCTGTTTGGTGGGCGGAGAGAGTATACACACTCCTCCGGGCCTCCTCCCCCTGATCAGCTGTTTGGTGGGCGGAGAGAGTATACACACTCCTCCGGGCCTCCTCCCCCTGATCAGCTGTTTAGCAGGCGAAGAGAGTGCGTGCGCACTTCTACACCCCACCCCCCCATCAGCTGTCTAGCATCAGCAAGCCCAATCCTGCAGCGCAGCAGGAGTCCAGGCATCCAGCCCTGTGTGGCCGGCTCCTTGGCCCAGCCTGTGGCATGGAGGAGCTGGTGATGGCCCCTTGGGGGATGCTCATTAGGACTGCCTTTCCTGCTGGCCCAAAGTGTGGTGATTTTATTCACTCTACCCTGGGCAGTCAGGGATCAGGCCCACCCTGTCTGGTGTGACTTTACTTTTTGACGTTTTTGCTACTACTAATCTGGTTACATCTTGATCTTTCCAGTTTTACACAGACAGACTTGGGTAAGAATGGTAATTAGTTCAATGATTAAGGAAATACAAAAAAAATCTGGACACCACTTAAGTGAAGTATTGGTCTGGTGCTTACAGTTAAACATCTGCATAAAGTCCAATTGCCTCTCTGCCTTAAAATAGGAAGTATATAGGATAATACGTCTGATGGCACTAATAAAAAGAAGAAATAGAAAGGAAGGTTTGATCCTATAATTAAACTGAGCACTGATCACTCCAGCCCTGATCCTGCTAAATACTTATGAAGGTATTTAACCATAAGTGCCAGAGTAGTCCACTGACTGATTCTGACTGATTTCAGGATCAAGGCTAGCAAATAATTGGTTATAACATCATCTTCAATGGACTGATACATGTGCTTAAACTTAAGGAAGTGAGTATATGCTTCACAGAATTAGAGTTAGAAAGCACAGCAATTTTCAGGACTGAGCCACTGGAAATTAAGGAGTGATGTGAGGCAGAAAATCTTCTGTGGAAAAATTTCCAGAAAATTTTCCACTACCACTTTTTTTGCAGAAAGATTTCCAGGGCTTGGGGGAATTTTCCACTAATGTATTTTTCTGTGGAAAATTTTCCATTTCTAAAAATGACTGCAAGTGAAAGAAAAACCCAAACTAAAGCTGTGAAAGCGTCAGATAGCTAGAAGTGAAACAGATACCAAACCCAAAACTAAGCACACAAAGCAAGTGTCCCATTTCTTTTCTTGGGCTGTGGAGGTTGGAGTCAAAATACTTTGTGCTTTTGGTTTGAGTCATAATGCCTAATCTGGAAAAAAAAGTTGTGTATGGCAACAGATCAAATAAACAAGCCAAATCAGTTCACAATCTATTTGGGGCATTGGAAAACTGTCCAGAAAATTTTAATAGGAAATTTTGTACAGGAAAATTTTCCGATTCAAAATTTTCTTATGCAACTTTTATGTAAATTGTAATGTAAATAAGAAAATTTGCATGGGAAACTTTTCCAATTCAGAATTTTCCAGAAAACCCACATCACTGAAATTAACTTGCAATAGCTTGGTTTTCAAACATAGTGCTGTAAAAAAATAAGTGGAATTGGATTGACATGTGGTCAGCTGAACTGAGTTTGGGGCAAAAAAAGCATGAGATCCTGAGGTGTAATCCTGGCTTTTCACTGATGAATCATGACTGGATGAATTGGGACTTCAACATCATTTTTTTCTAATATCTATTACGTAAAAGAACAGATTGTTGTGTGGCATAAATTAGGGTAGCTCCATTGAAGATTGGGTAATTTCAGACGTGCCGGGCCCAGAGGCCCGCCACGCTGAATCACGCACTGGCATCCGTTTTGGATCCCGGTCAGGAATCAGGCTGGTCAGGAATCCTTTATACATGCCGACCTGATTCTCACCGGGGATTGGGGAGGGGCTGCGCGGCGTGACATGCAGCCGCACGGCTCTGCCCCCCCGTGCTCCCCCGGTCGCCCGCCCTCTGGGAGACGGGTGGGCGCAGCGGCCAATCCAGCCGCTGCACCCGATCCCATCCCGTGGTCAGGACCATGATCCGGCCAGTCTGAAGGTAACAGACATTACCATCGGCCCATCCCGGATCGTGGCCAATGCGATCACGGTTGGGGCCTGATCCCACCACGATTCTGGACCTCCGGGCAGCCGGAGGTCCAGAATTGTGGTTATTTTTATTCCCGTCAGTAATTCACTGGGGTGAACATCTGGCGGGAATCAAACAGACGTAACGGGACCAACGGCCACCACAGGGGATTCACTGTGGTTGACCATGGTATTGTTTCATCTGAAATTACCTCCAGTATCTTCAGCCATATATTCAATTCTGGACATGATAGCAAAAAGTGATCAATTTAGAGATAACCAATCCTTTTACTTGGCTGATGGGTATTTGTTAATCGGCCCAGCAGATACAAGCAAGCAACCAATATAAAAGTGAGGCATTTCAGAGTGTAAGTGTGATATTGGGGAAGAACACTGAGAAGATGAAATGTTTTTAGAGGACTCTTTTTATTTTCTTTCAGAAAACTACCTTGCAGAAAATGCAGGTTCAAATGAATAGTCAGCTTTTTAAATAATAAATATGAGAGTCCACAAATGCTGACTTTTGACCATTAGAAAGTCCTTATAGCCGCATACCCATCAAAGCACTAAGCCAGCATGAAGGTCATTACCCCAGCCACTGCTTTACTTCAACTAACTTCTCAGATATGTAAGCAATAAGCAGTTGCACGAGATTGATATGATACTTTGTGAGTAATTTGGATGAACTATAACACTAACCCAGTAAAGTATTATAATTTTAAATGTGTCCAGAAAATAATTGAAATTCTGGTTTAGCTTCATCATAATGCGCAGTGCCAGGGATATTTAACAGCTGACTAGTTTAGCATGAATATTGCTTTACAAATGAGGTCATATTGTTTTTAAGAAACAATATTGCTATCAAACATGTTTAGGAGGAAAAGCAAGAGATTATGAGTACACTTTTAACCTTTCTGTCTCTTTCCATCTCTGTTTACTGTGGTGATTTAGGTACTCAGTATTGTTTGAAGGCAAACATAGAAGGTGCTGGCATTTAGAAGAGATCCGGTAATGAGCAACTGGCAGTCAGATTCTTTCTTATTATTACTCTGTCACAAAATCTCTGTTCTACATCACTCCATCTTTGCAACACCGGCCAGAGATGAGAAAGGTCAAAACATCTCCCTCAAACATACAGTCTATACATGCACAATGTCATTCCCCGAGTCACATACAATAGTCAGAATTCAATCCATATTACAGAAAAGAGCACAGTCCGTGAATGCTCTTGGAAAGTTTTCTCACTGAAGTGGCGGCTTTCCCACACCTGGTGTCAGTGTGTTGCAAATCCAAAGCTGAAACATCTTGAGTCATTTTTAGCCTTGTGTACTGAACGCATTCTCTTGTTCTTTCTTTGGGTGATTTCAGACGTTACGGGGCCCGTTGGCCCCGTACCGAAATCAACCCATTCATTCCCCGCCGGGGTCACCCCGTCACGCCGCAACAGATGTGCCAGGGGGATCCCGGTGGGGAATCTGGGAGGGGGCGGGGCCACACAGCGCAATGTGTGGCCGCACGGCCCCGCCCCCTCCACGCACCCCGCCAGCCACCCTCCGGGGAGACGGGCGGGCAGCGGGGCCAATGCGGCCGCCGCGTCGGGCCGGATTCGCCACGGCCCGGGATCCCGCCGGTGATCCCGGGCCGTGGCGCCCGGCCAGACTTTACTTTTTTTTGGTCCCCGCTGGGGATCTCTTTGACCACGCTTCCCGGGACATTCCCCCGGCTAGTCCGGGAAGCGTGGTTCAAATTGACCCCATGTGTGGATTGACCGTGGCGAACATCTGGCTGCCGCCAAACAGACGTTCGAGACACATTGACCACAGGTGGGTATTCACCGTGGTTCACTGTGATCTCGTAACGTCTGAAAATACCCTTTGTCTCAATACGTAGAACTTAAATGTATTTAACTTCTCAGGGTTTTGTTTCCTACAATCAGATGTTCAGCCAACACAATGGAGACACGACCTGGGATGGGAAGTCGCAGAAGACATGGTTCAGACCGGATTGAGGGGCTGACTAGACATGTCCATGGCTGGGGCACCGGGGAAGGCAGGGAGCACGATGAACATGCAGCCGGTCCCACACCCGTGCTGCAACCAGCACCACACTTTCCACTCTCACCATGATGGGCAGCCATGGCGGCCAGTGACAGCCAGACATGGCGGCAGCCCAGGCTGTGTCTGATGGTCTAAACAGACATGATAACCCACTGTGGTTCAATTTGGCCTAGTTGGGCAGGCCTTAGCCCGGGCTGTGACTTCAGGGGTTTCCTGAGGTCAGAGCATGGGTTAGTTGCCAACGTGACCCGGGTCAATCCTGGGCTAACATCTGGTGGCACATACACAGACACGCAGGCAAGATCCGGGCCACAGCATGACAAAGCGGGCCACAGGAGGCTGCTGTCATGTCTGTTTTTACCCATAGAGGTTATGGAGGAAACATTTATATCCAGAATGTGCTTTACGATCCTGATTGCACTGATCTTCCCATAAGCTCTGTGAGGTAGGTTGGCAGATCAGTATTGTTGTTCCCATTTTGCAGATAGGAACTAAGGCCTTGTCCACCCAACCAAGGCCATGGTCAAGACAGGACTGGAACTATGATCTCCCAGTGCTATACTCTAGGTTTGTGTGAGGTACCGGAGTTCCCTCACTTACCACAGCAACTAATGAGTGTTAAAAGAGCTCAGTCTCTTGTGGGATCAGACCCACTAAGGGGGTCACACAGGGCCAAATCCTGAGATCAAGATTTTGTTGAATGCAAGTCAGTTCTTGATGTAATTTTAGCATGAGAGTCCTTTATAATCAAGGACCCATGTTCAATGTGTTTTCACCAGTGCTATCAATGGGAAAATACAGTGAACATGATCTCTGCCTATATCTCAGGGATTGCAAGGGACGTTTGAGACTACCCAAGGGATAGCTGCACTTCTATACTTCCCTTAATGTCTCAGAAGCATAGGAGCTATCTTTTGGAGCCATTGCTAGTTTTTGCTGCAAGAACTATCTGCCTGGGAGAATGCTGGATATTTTCACCCAATGACCTGGTCAACAGTAACTTCCACTAGCTTGGTCTGTAGGCTGAGGAAATAATGCCACAAAGAACATGATTACCTCTCTGAAAGCCATGGAAGCCAAATTACAGGATCATAAGAAGAGCATGCTAGTAAATACTATTATTCACCTTCCACAAGTCCCTATACGCGCCACTTTTTGCTTGCCACAATGCAAGGTTGCCTGAGGTATTTTAATAATACGGTGGCTAATAATTAGTAACAGTATCCTTATTGTTATTGATGCCATCCTATAAGAAAAAAAGAGAAAACAAATGAATCTATGCCAAGTGGAAAAGCACCAACTGGTGGAGAAATAGATGATGTTTCTGTCGTATTTTTTTAAAACCTGAAAAATATTTTTTTAAGGGGCCAACTGAGCTTCCTTATATAGTAGAGTGGAGGATGGGACAGATTTCTACCCACAGGAAATTATGTTTGTTTATTTATTCAATTTTTACCCCACCCTTCCCAAAAAGGGTCAGGGTGGTTTACAAAAATATAAAAGATATCTTCTAAACATATATAAAAACATATAAAAGCAGTTAAAAAAACCCTAAGCCCCACTCACCAACCCTTTCCCTAGCCCCTCCATCCAATCCCACCCACCCTTATCCCAGTCTGCCAGACACCTGGCCAAACAAAAAGGTCTTACATCTTTTCCAAAAGGTAAGCAGGCTCAGGCTTCCAAGGGAAGAGAGTTCCATAACTGTGGAGCAGCCACCAAGAACACCTCTCTGAGTACCATCATTGTACGGACCTCACAGGCAGTTGGCACTCACAAGAGGGCACCCTCGGCTGACCTCAGAGGTCACGGTGGAACATAAAGGAAGAGGTGGTCTTTCAGATACCTGGGGCCTAAGCCATTTAGGGCTTTATAGGTCAAAACCAGCACCTTGAATTATGCCTGGAAAGTTACTGGCAGCCAGTACAGACTGTGGAGCACTGGTGTAATGTGCTCCTGGTGATTCACCTTGGACAGAAGGCAGGCCACTATGTTCTGTACCAACTGCAGCTTCTGAACAGTCACCAAAGGCAGCCCCATATAGACCACATTGCAAGAGTCAAGCCTCGAGGTTACGGAGGCATGGACGACGGGGGCCAAATCGGAGTCTGATAAAAAGGTTGCAGTCTTCTCACCAGATGCAGTTGGTGAAAAGCACTCCTGGCCACTGCCACAACCTGGCCCGCCAGGCACAGCAATAGTTCCAAAAGCAGCTCAAGGCTTCAAACCGGAGTGACCAACCTGGATCCCATCAATAACAGGGGTCTCTATGTCCCCAGGTCTCACAGCCAGCCAACCGCCATCCCCGCGGTCTTGTTGATGTGGGAGTAGCTTGAACCTTTAAATACTGAGTACTCCGATTACAGGGGTCAGTCAGGAGCCCTCCCATGAAGCAGTTTTAAATGTTCCTTCGCCTTTGATCCTTGTTTATATGTAAGAAATGCCTCTAAGGGGAGAACATAAAGAAAGACTGGCTTGAAAACAAAGCCAGGCTGTGAATCTATTTTCTCTGGGAAAGCTTGGGGTCCCCAACCAGAAAGACCTTGCCCATCTCAGAGTTTTCAAGAATTAGACTATTTAAAACTTAATGAGATTAATTATAGTAAAAGTTCTATTTAAAGTTAATTTCAAAGGGAGAAAAAATGAACAGCTATTGAAATAAAAGCACAACACAGTTTTTTCAACTGAATTTTCAAATGTGGGAAAGTGGAAGGTTTGATACAGGGTCAGCAAAAATAGAGATCATTACAGATCTTCATCACAGCAGTCTTGGTGCTGGTGTCCTGTCCTGTCCAAAGCTGAGAACTGAAATTTATCACACGGAGTGTGGAACATATATAAAATGAGATACTGCAGCTGCAGAGGCGCAGGTTTTTTTTTGTCCCCTCCTCCCCCCTATGTCAGCAAGAAAATAACAAATATTATCTATGGAGGGAATTCCAATAACCAGAAAGGTCATCAAATGACAGAGACAACTTTTTCAGTACAGGTATCTTCCTGTAGCCATAGCTGGAGTTAGTGAAGATAGATCTTGGGCTAGTGCAAAGATGCTGGGTATTACAGTCACAGTGAATTGAGTTAAGGCCTGAAGGAATTTACAAACACCCCAAGTGATTCTAAAGTACTGAATGATGTCTTTTAGAGCACAACACTGTAAAATAGGGGAGGAAAAGGTGGTAGAGGAGGAATCCAGCTATGCATCCCTTACACATTAGCTAATCTCCAGACTTTCAAGAGCGGTTTGGGTTTTAGACATGGAAAAGAAGAGAAGCAGAAGACATCTGACCCTTACAAAATAACTATTCAACCCTTGAAAGCGGAATCCAGGTATTTCCTCTATGGAGTCAGCAGACAAATGAGAATATACAAAAAGCCATTTACAGGAACTAAACATTTTATTTGAAGGTTGAAGTCTGTGCCGGGCAAAATGGTGGAAACCATCATTAAGGACAGAATTACAGGGCAAGTTGACAAACAGGGCTTAATGGGGAAGAGTCAACATGGATTTAGTAAAGGTAAGTCATGCCTCATTAACCTGTTGGAATTCTTTGAGGGTGTAAATAAGCATGTGGACAAGGGAGACCCAGTAGATATAGTGTACCTGGATTTCCAGAAAGCATTTGATAAGGTCCCTCATGA
>QEPC01004151.1:961001-987578 GCA_003113815.1 Sphenodon punctatus | reverse complement strand
TCTATAAAATCATGAGTGGTGTGGAACTAATAAACAAGGAGCAGTTATTTATCCTCTCAGCTAGTACTAGAACTAGGGGACACTCCATGAAACTCATGGGTGGCAAGTTTAAAACAAATAAAAGAAAATATTTTTTTCACTCACCATATAATTGGGTTGTGGATTCTACTGCCAGAGGCTGTGGTAAGGGCCAGTACTATAGATGAGTTTAAAAGAGGTTTGGACAAGTTTCTGGAAGATAGGTCCATTAGCAACTATTAGCCAGACAGGATCAGTGAACATGACAGGAGCTGGGGGAAAACAACAGGGAATGGATCCCCTATTGTGACCTGTTGGGTGCTTCTCCCAAGCCACTGTGATTGGCCACTGTCGGAGACAGGATGTTGGACTAGATGGACCATTGGTCTGACCCGGTATGGCACTTTTATGTTCTTATGACATACTCTGAGTTTATTTGCTTTTTAAATACTAGAGTGGAAGCTAGATCCTGGAACAAGAAGGTCCTCATGAATTTTCAAACATCATTAAATGTAAGCTCAGATATTCTTCAGTGCTGTTCCAATTTCTGTCCCTCCTGTTTCATTGCCTCCCATTCGATAGCATGCAACTGTGTCTCTGAATTTCAAGCACTGCACTTCTGGAGGGGAGCAGCCGCACCTGGGATGTTTATTAAGGCATCATTATACGTCTGTGTGGCATCATTTATATCCTGAGGAAGAGACCATGCCAGGTCAAGATCAACAGTTTGAGCAGACAATTCATCAGGTTGGAGCAGGTGGCAGGGGCGGTATAAGAAATCACTCCGAAAGGAGCACAAACTGAAATGGATGGAAGTGTAAAAGTAATAAGAAAGTGATCAGTGAAACTACAAACAACAGTGGATAAATCAAAGGAAGCAAACTGGATAGCAGAAATCAAATCAAGGGGGCTTCCTTAAGTGGGAACAAGGCTTGCAACCTGCTGAGTGAAGACAAGTGATTCCATGTATAATCTTTTGTCTAGGAATTCTTGTTAGAATCTGCAAGAAACACAGAAAGCTCCTAATATCATGAAATGTCCAAAAGTATCTAACTAGCGCTGATAAAAATTCTGATATTTCCAGTGGAGCAAGTGGGTAAAGGGCAGCTCAGATAAATGAAGCTCTAGGTCTGATTTTGTTACACTCCTTTTCAGATTCAGTTAGAAGGGGCTTTGGTTTAAATGAGAACCATGACTGCTCTATTTACAACTAAATGCAAAGTGCAATTGTACGTGACAGTGAAATAATGTAGAACATCAGGGGGGAAAAATGCAATGAAATGACAGTGGAGAAACCTCTGGAAAAGAAGAGTCCTAGGCTTGTCCTGAAAAAGGTGACGCGTCATTTTCAGCTGCACCATGACCTCTGTTACAGCAGCACATGGGAAGCAATTTAGTCCGAGCTCAGATTTTACCTTAGGAAATTCTAGATACACACAAAAATCCCAGTTTTTGCTCAGTAATCAAATTATTTATTCAAAGGTAATTGCTGTACCATATCTGCTACAGATCTGAGACCAGGTAAATACAGCCTCTTGAATTAAGAGTTTTGTTTCTGATTTCAGTGGGCGTTACACCATTAAAAAGCCGCACAACCCTTTTGAAAATATATAGGCCTCTGTCTGCAAATTATCTCAGTTGATTCACCAAGTAGGGAAGAATCCTTTAGGATTTTACAAACTATAAATAATTTGGAGGCTATAAGATTAAAACACAACTTTCAGAGAGACCAGAGCAGAACTGCACCTCAGTATAAACTGTCCGAAGACTTCTAATTAACTCACAGGATCCAAACAACCATTTTCCTTTAAAAGGGACACAATCAATTTTAAAATTATTATTATTATTATTATTAACAAACATTTATATAGCGCAAGCAGTGTACCTGGCACTTTACAAAGTAATAAAATAGACACGGTCCCTGCCCCTAGGGCTTACAATCTGAGAGACAGGAGTTGGGGGAGAGACTTAGGAAGGGGAACAGAGGGAGAGACAAGGGGTCTAACATTCATGAAGATGCGAGGTCTCAGGTGCACGTACTTGGCTTGGTTACGATAATAAAATAAAATAACCCTTCTGCCTGTTTTCAGTCCACTTTTAAAAGTAAGACCTGAGATTTCTATATATTAAAATACAAAGGACTGGAGTAAAGTAATGTTTTCTTCTACTTTTTGGTGTGTTTCCATTGTCTATTTGACAATATTTCATGGATCCTCATATTGTTTCCTCTGCATAGTCAGTTTCCCTTGTGATGTCTGTGGGTTTTTACACAAAATGGAAGAGAAAAAAAGAATTTAAAATACAGGGGCCAGGTGTGTGTGTGTGTGTGTGTGTGTGTGTGTGTGTGTGTGTGTGTGTGTGTGTATAAAAGCAAGCAAAAAAAAGTTACTTCTGATGAATTCATTTAATTTTAAGAACTGATTACATTTTAAGTTAGTGTCCCTTTATTAAAAAACAAGAGATTTATTTTAACATGTTCAGAGACCAGAGTAACAGGAAAAAATGGCAGCCTCCGCTGATCTCGCCTCAGTGTAAATCTGACTTAAAGGAAACGTATTTCTCGGCTGACATACTCCCACCATCCAAATTTCTAATCTCTTTGGCTTTCCAAACAGCCCAGAGCTGATATTCCAAAGCAATCGTGCAGCATGTCCACCTCTAAGGATGTGCAAACAGACCAGAGTTCGGATGTTCAGACTAAAAACTTAGTTCAGGTTCATGGGTTCAGTCCCGTGGAATTCGGACCCCCCCAAACGTTCAGAAAATTTGGCTGCCTGGAGGTTTGGGGCGCTCCAGGGGTGCCTGTGGTGGCATGGCTGGCCGTCTGAGACCCAGAGGCAGCAGCAGAGGCCGGGCATTGCAGGCTGCCAGGCATCAGTGGAGCAGAGGCAGAGGCCCGCCCACGGCTTGGTGGCTGGCACCCCTACTTGGCCGGGCATTGCAAGCTGGCATTGTACTCAACCGATCTCAAGAAGCTCTACTGCAAATTGGTCAAACCTTGCCCGGTGGTGAATCTTGTGGGCACCCAGTCCCCACTCGCCAATGCACTCATCCGAGCTATGCCCGTCTACAACAGGGAGGAGCAAATGGCTGACGTGTAGTACCAGCAGCTGCAGACATTGGCTTGCCAGGGCACAGTAATTGTGGCTGCCACCCTACTTGGCCGGGCGTTGCAGGCTGGCTGGCATCGGTGGAGCATTGGCAGACAGTGAAATGGAACGACAGCCCTCCTTGCCTGGAACGTAGATCCCAGAACCCTGACGGTGGGTCCTGGAGCTAGAGTGGCAGCTTCTGGATGACGTGGATACATAGCCCTCCCTGCCTGGAATGTAGGCCCCATCACCCTGACGGTGGGTCCTGGGACTGGAGTGGCAGCTTCTGGATGAATTGGAATGACAGCCCTCCCTGCCTGGAATGTAGGCTGGCTGGCATCGGTGGAGCATTGGCAGACCATGAAGTGGAACGACAGTCCTCCCTGCATGTAACGTAGACCGCAGAACCCTGACGGTGGGTCCTGGAGCTGGAGTGGCTGGCTGTTTCTTGATGCAGTGGAATGACGGCTCCCTGTGAGCGGAAGGATGGCCCCAGAACCCTGACGGTGGGTCCTGGGACTAGAGTGGCAGCTTCTGGATGACTTGAATGGACAGCCCTCCCTGCCTGGAATATAGGCCCCAGAACCTTGACAGTGGGTCCTGGAACTGGAGTGGCAGCTTCTGGATGAAGTAGAACAACAGCCCTCCCTGCTGGGAATGTAGGCTGACTGGCATCGGTGGAGCATTGGCAGACAGTGAAGTTGAACAACAGCCCTCCCTGCCTGGAACGTAAGCCCCAGAACCCTGACGGTGGGTACTGGAGCTGGAGTGACTGGCTGTTTCTTGATGCGGTGGAATGTCGGCTCCCTGTGAGCAGAATGACGGCCCCAGAACCCTGACGGTGGGTCTTGGGACTAGAGTGGCAGCTTCTGGATGAAGTGGAATGACAGCCCTCCCTGCCTGTAATGTAGGCCCCAGAACCCTGATGGTGGGTCCTGGGGCTTGAGTGGCTGCTTCTTGATGCCGGGTATAACACCTACATCTATCTAATCTAATCTAAATAAATTAAACTATGGAGGTAAATGTGTGGAAATGGGTGACATAGGAGGAGGATGGCAATGGATTGAGAGGAACATAAACTGCTGGGAGAGGGTGAGTTCTTAAAACGCCTGCTGAAAGGATCAGTGGCTAGCTCAGAACGATATGGAAGGGCAAAGGGCAATGACTTTTGTTACTTGTTGCGCCTGCCTTACCACAAGCCCCATTGGCTCCATGCAGCCTAGCCCGTGGCCAATCACAGACTGCCAAGCCAGTGGTCTGAGGAAAAGAGGGATGGTGACTGGGCAGGCTGGCTGCTACTCCAAGCCTCTCTCCACCACTGGGGCCAGGAAGTCTGCTCCTCGGATGCCCCCCTCCCCCCGGGCCTGCCAACCACCGTTTTCCCACCAGAACGTGCCCAAACTCATCCGAACGTGGCCAAACTGTTCGGGGCTTCAGGCGTTCGGTTCGGGCATTCGGCTCGGCTGATCGGTTCGGCCATTCGAACTGGCTGAGTTCAGGCCGAACCCTGAATGTCCAAACTGCATTCGCACATCCATATCCACCTCACCCCAGTCTCTCTCAAAGCATCCAGGTCTTCCAATATTGAATATGTGTCGTCCCAGATGTCTAGTTTAACAAGTCACAAGAAACAGTGCACCACAGACTCGGGCTCACTGCTGCATAATGCAGATGGTCACAGTCCGAGACCGAGCCAGGAACAGTAACGAATACTTGAGATTCCAATGACACAGAACTCTACCAAGGGGCAAACAACATGGGCAGCTTCCCAACAAACTAGCCATCCACGACTAAATGTCAAAGGTTCATGAAACGCAGGCCGCTTTTAGATGAGACAAATTTGCGCATGATTGGTGAAAAATGCGCGTGTTTTAATGCTCGTGTAAACACCTAAACCGTTTTAAATGCGCATTTGCCATGATCGTGTAAAAGCCCAAACCGTTTTGAATGTGTTTTTTAAATAATGTGCATTTTTAAAAACCGGTTTTGAGCCCCTTTGATGATCGGGGGATGCCAAAACCGGTTTTAAAAAATGTGCGTTGTTTAAAAACCACATTCAAAACGGTTTGGGCTTTTACACGATCATGGCAAATGCGCATTTAAAACGGTTTAGGTGTTTACACAAGCATTAAAACACGCGCATTTTTCACCAATCATGCGTAAATTTGTCTCGTCTAAAAGCGGCCGTAGGCTGGCTGAGAAGAATTTGGCTTCAACATGGTATTTCTCTTGGCTTTGGCTCTACCCTCTCTCTCACCAATAATTACCAGCCTTTTGTCTTGGTTATCTTTGGCGCTAGAGAGAGACCATCATTCATTTATTTATCTGTTCCTTCAATAAACCTTCACTTTTCTTAAATTCATCAGGCTTATTCCACATGTTTTAACATTTGCTCAGCTGGCATTTTGCTCTTTGTTTCTCTCTCTTTGCCTTCTCTCCGTTGTCCTTTATAATATATTTTACACCTATGACATTTGTTAGTGGAGGCACTGAGCTTAATCCAGAATCAGTCACACAGAAGGCTCAACCAACTCCCACCAAAATCAATAGTTATTCCAGATGAATTCCAGGGCACTGAGAGCAGAATGTGACCCATTACACAGCTCTTTCTAACTCTTCCATGATTAGTGATCTAAGCAAAAGGATCAGATGATTTCTCGTCTCAATAGCCAATCTGTTTCTTTCCATACGGTAGAGATATGCCACCCATATGCCATTCCACTTCCCCTTTCCTTCCTCCCCTCCCCGCATCCTTTCCCACTGAAAAAAAATTATCCTAGCAGCCAAAAATATCTCTTACTCTTTCCACTTTACCCTCTGAGGTGCCACCTGTCTTCCCTCCTCCTGTGAAGAATCACACCTTTTATATTTTTGCTCTTTGACATTGGATAAAACCGCTGGTGCTATAGGAAACAGGCAATTAAAGGTCAAAAAATTCAAGTTTTTTTTTTTTCTTCAGTTCCACCCTGTATAAATCTGTTGCTGTCAGAGAGAGGCAATCATGCCTGCAAATGCACTTTACAGGGCGGAGAGGATCTGTTTCTCGACTTAAACTATGTAACATTTAAATATCAAAAACTTTGTTTTCTAATGAGGGAAGTACTGGGGCAAGGGGAGAAATGAATTATATGCTTGATGTATACTGAAGGCTGGGAAAATTAAGGCCATTTCCCATGGTGTGAATGCACTGATTTCAGTTTGTGAGAGTAAATTAAACCTTTGGGAGAATTTGTCTTCCATTAAATTGAACAGCTAAACAGGCACAGAAGATTTTAATGTCACCACCAACAAACCCCAAAGGTTAAGAGATGAAAAAAAGAAAACATGTTTTCCTCCTCTGGAAGTTCCCTGACTTTTTATATTGGGGGGGGGGGGAGGCATTCCTGCAAATCTAGATTGAGAATCTGAAAAATGTTAAAGATAATAATTTCATTCCTATACCATATGCTATTCATGTCTGTCAACACTGTTTAGCCCGCAACTGCTGCCAGAAGCCATATTTGCTATCTAAATACATCATAAATAAATCAGTAATGAACTGCTTTAGTAAACCTTCTGCGCTGATTGGAAATACGAATCAAGTAAACGAACTCAGGAGAAAGCACTCTGCAGAGAGAAGCCAGGATATACAACTCTTTAATGTCAATGGCAGAATCACTCACACCTCTCTTTCTGGTAAAATAAAGCTGAAATAGGTACCTGATTTGGTACCTGCAGGTAATAATCCAAATTTCTAGTATTACTTCAGGTATCCGAATAGGTACATTTTTGAGGACACGGAAAACCAATATTTCTGTTTCTGGGTTTTTGAGTACTCAAAATTATTCAAAAAACCAAACCAAAAACAACAACGAAACAACAGAAATCCAGTACCAGAAGTCAACACTCTAGGACTGGAAGTTGAAAAATCGGGACAAAATCGTCCAGGTGCTCAATCAAATGCTGTTTCAGGTACTGAAAAGTACCCAAACATTTCAGGCTGAAATGAGTACTGCAGATTTGATGGGTATCCCCATTTTTGTTGGTACTTACATCAGCTCTAGTGAGTATGGCAAAAATGCTTAATCAATAACAGGAAAGTGTACCCTCACTGTTCATCATATCACAGCCAAAGCTCACTATAACAAAGCCTGTATATAACCATTTCTATCGATTTCACACTCTCAGACCCTAGTATTCTGATACCCCGATATAATGAATCCTATTCTCTGGTCCCTTCAGGGTTTGTTATTCTTATGTTATACTCTCTTTCATTTTTATCCTGGCTTCTTCTCAAGGGAAGAAGGCTTATGCAATAACTATGTGAATATAACTTTTGATTTGCCCCTTCCACAAAATTCAGACAAATTTGGTGGATGGATGGAAGGCTCTAAAGCAAGGAGGAACTCAAAATTGTGGAAAAATAGATGATCATGGAGGGAAGATACAACCCCTTTCATAGTCCAAAACACCGCTATTGGCTTACATTAATAATCATCTCTCCTTAATAGCTAAGGATCCCTTCGGCTGATTTCAACCCATTTTCAACCAAAGACAGAGGGCCCAAAGATAATTGGGGATCCAAACTTTAATGGCAATGAGTACTTCTGACGAGGAGCTATAGCCCCCTTTGTAGCTGAAAACATCCCACTGACTTAGAGACAAGTTATTCCCCAAAAGCAATGCCGGCTTCCTTAGTTTGGGTTCATGGAGCCACTTCTTATATTCAGTTTTTACTGCATCCACACCTCAATGAGGGGCTTCCAGAATCCTAACATACACAATTCTCTCCTGGTTTCACAATTCAGAACTGAGAGGACAGTCCTCAGAGGACAGATTTTCAAGAAAAGATTAACCCCGCAAGCTGGAGTTTGATTTTTAGCAGAGTCTGGTTTTCACTTTCCATGCTCTTCTGAAAACTGGGCCACCAGTGACACACTGGGAACCTCTGAATGTTGATCTTTTCCCAGTAGTCAACGCTTAATTTTCTGCCAAAAATGGAAACAGAAGAGATCTCCTTTGAAAATCTGGGACTCATTTTGGATGCTAAGCAATTGAAAATCTCACCCCCAAAAGATTTGTTGGGGTTTACAAGCCCTTAGAGCAAACGTGGAAACTGTGCAAAAGAGGCAGAACTTTGTTGTGATGAATCTTATTGAGATTGCTGGACTCATAAAGACTCTGTGTGCTGCCTAGATCTGTAGTTCCCCAAGCCTGTGCCGTCTCATGCCTCTCTAAATCCTGGCCTGAAGTGAGTAATAATGGGACAGATTGCTGACTGCACCAAAGCTTGATTGATGATCTTGCAGTACTTGGCTTCCACATGACTGTGATGCTAAGGCAGGTGAAGTCCTTTTGCAGAGATAGTGCTGGGGGCAGGCCATGCAGTTCCATGGGGCCCTAAGAAAGGGAGGGCCTCCTCACTGCCCTAAACAGTTGCCTTAGGGGCATCACTGTGAATGGCAGAGTAAAAGGGCTGGGGGAGGAGGAAGGGAAGGCCATCACTGCACATACTGGCTTCACTTACCACTTCTCTTTGCTGGAAAGGCTGCAGCCACGGGGGACCATCCCCATAGCCAGTAGTGTCAGCAGAGGCAGAGCTGGGGGAAGTCCCCTTCACCATAAATGGCGGCGACGGGGCATTTGTTGCGTCCCCCCCCCCGAATGGGAGGAGACGCAGAGAAGTGGGAAAACTGTCGTGGCGGGGAGGCTTGATAGAAAGCTTTCCCGCCGGTGTAAGCTGGTTGCCCAGGTAACCGCCCTGAAAGCGAGGCGGCGCACACGCGCCTCGTTGGGCTGGGAGCCCACCCCTGTAGAAGGGGCGGTTCTTTTGTGGGCCACTGGAAGCGGCAGTTCGGAGCCTGGGGGCGGTGAGTCAGTCCCACCCTCCTCCCCTCAAGCACTGTTGGATTTACTCTGGTTGCCATTAGTGGGACCGAGGAGGAATTTTGACGGGTAGCCCAGTTCTAAGGGACCGTGTATTTCGCCTCCTTAGCAGTGTTATGAGTAGGTTTAATAGGTTAATTTGCATTAGGTAGTTTGGCCATAATAATTTAAATGAAGAATTGATATATACCATTCAGGTGGATGGAAGGGAGAGATCAAGAATATGAGGTGGATAATTGGAATTGTTGATTATCAGGATAAAGGAAGAGTAGAGAACGACAATTGTCGCATTCAGCAGGGGTCCAGTATGCCATCATAGGATTAATAGGTAAGGTAGGAAGATAATTATGAGTCATCTCCCTAAGAGATGAGGAAGGGACATACAGTGTAATGCGGGGCACAGCATGCACTGGGGTCACTTCCCTGGGAGGGAGGTCGTAGCAGGCTCTGTAAAGACCTGCACTGTCTTCGGGCCTTGCGGGCACTTAACTCCTTACTCGGTCCACAGTGGGCTAGGCACCCCCCCCTTCGGCCTCGTCCCGTCGAAGGAGGGGGGGGGGTTTCTTGGTTAGGGGACTGCCAACGGAGGGCACATCCGGGCAGGACCGTGTTAATTAAATGTTAATAAGGATATTAGAGTTGGCATACTGGACCGGAATTGCTTGAAGCAATTTGCCCACCGAACATCAGTCCATTGAAATGAATAAATGAATGCGGCCAGATTTGAAACCAAATACTGTCTCTGTGTCTCATTGGGGTGCGTCGACAAGAAGACCAGAATCCAGATTGTACATGAGCAAGCTACAGGCAACTCCATCCCACTGGTGCTAGTGAGGGAGGCTCCACAGAGCAAAAGTTTCCACTCTGAGTTTCACTTTCAGAATTTTGACTTCATTCAGATCCAAGTGCAACCCAGGGGCTGCTAATAACCAGGCATCTAGATAAAATAAATGGAAGACAAGATATGTATGAACTCCAGCAAAGATAAAGGGACAACTTCTGCATGGTTCAACAAGCAGTGAAAATTTGGATGGTGAGAAGAAGCCAGAGGCAGGGAAGCTGGAGTTTATTCTGTAAGGGTGGACTGTAAAAAGGTTTAAAAGTGATATTTACAACTCCACTAAAAAAAAAAAAATCATCACACCACCGCTCTACAGTCGTAGTTAAATAAGCAATCCCAGCCTGTCCAGTTCGCGCAAGGTTTTTAAAGCTGAAATAAAAGGTGGCTGCCTGAGTAGTAATTAGGCACCACAGCTTTATATCAGAGGGATGGTCTTAATTAAGATCTTGAAGAGATGGCAGACTGTAATTCATTTAGCCTACTTTAACAGCAGCGATTTGAGGTCCCGGTTGGCCAGGGACTTTAGGATGGAATAAAATGAACACTAATTTATAAAGATACCTGGGACGGACAATATTTAGAAAAGAGAATTATCTCACGCAAAGACAATTAAAGTAGCTCTTGATGTTGCCTATTAATCCCCTCTGACACATAACTCTTTATTCCTGCAGCCTTCAGTGTTATTTCCCCCCTGCGTAACGGGGACTTTATAATATAGACAGTGAGGCTTTTCCAGAGTTTCTTTTTTTTTTATCCCCCAGATTGGCACAGGGGTGGCAGGTGGAACCTTTTGCATCCAAAACCAGCCCTTTTACACAAAGGGCGGAAGCTCGGAACAGGCGACAGAGCCTACTTGTTATGCCCCAGCCAGCAGGGTATCCTATCTGCACTCAGCAGAAAAAAATAGAATAAATCATTTTGAGTGAGCACATTAATCTGTGGACTCTGCATTTGTTAGGCACCTGGAGTTAGGTGACTAGATACTAAATACTGAGATGGGGAGAAATGAAGAGAGATGGGAAGGGGGTGAGCAGGGAGGGAGTGCAATGGGGTGTGTGTAAGATCGGCCCTTTTTACACAGATACTCTAACACCGATAAAATGGGTGTTACATTTTATTATACATGTTAGAGGGAAACACTGCAGCCCTGCAACATGGACCCTTTTCACACGAGATGCCTCCACCCAGTTTTGCTGGGTGGAGGCGTCTGTGTAAACACCAGTTGGGGTGGGTGGGGTGCATTTCTCTGGGTGGAGGCGTCTGTGTAAACACCACTTGTGGTGTGTGTAGGTGCGTGCATGCTCCCGTGCAACACCCATCTTCACTAGAGGTGGGACCCCAGGGCAATTACCGGCTACCGGATTTACCGGATTCCGGTTTCCAAAAAACCAGATTCCCGGATTAAATCCGGTATACCGGTACCAGTTTTATTCCATTGATTTCAATGGGGCACTGTGTCCCCATTGAAATCAATGGAATAAAAAAATTCCTCCCCCCTCCCCCTCCCAGGCTGCGCGGGTGGAAGGGGGGACACCCCCCACCCACCCTGCCCAGCCTGGATTTAAACAAAAAACTTCCCCTGAGTGTCCCTACTGTGGCTCCGGGCCACCGCCGGCAACCCAGAGTGAGCCCACCAGCACCAGCGGCCGTCCCAGCAGCAGCCGGTAAGTATTAAGTAGTGTGCTTTATGATCCCTGGGGTGGGTGGGGGGTTAACACCCCACCCCACCCCAGGGATCACCCTACTTCCAAGTTCCCACCCAGGGATCCTACCTTCATGGAGCTCCGGCGGTCCGGCGGCTTCAGCGCCGACTGTAGCTGCCAGCTTCAGACGCTAGTAGGCCTTCCGGTTTTCCCCGGTTTTCCTTCCGGTTTTCATACAGTACACTACTTAATACTTACTGGCTGCTGCTGGGACGGCCGCTGGTGCTGGTGGGCTCGCTCTGGGTTGCCAGCGGCGGCCCGGAGCCGCAGTAGGGACACTCAGGGGAATTTTTTTGTTTAAATCCAGGCTGGGCAGGGTGGGTGGGGGGTGTCTCCCCTTCCACCCGCGCAGCCTGGGAGGGGGAGGGAAACGCGGGGTTTTTTGGTGGTTTTTTTTTTACATTGCGGCCATTCATTTGAATGGCCGCAATGTAAAAAAAATCTGGTACCGGGAATCCGGGAAACAGGCCGGATTACCGGATTGAATCCGATAATGCCGGTACGCCCAGTACCGGCATTATCGGATACTGGAAGATCTGGTTGTCCCGGCCCTAATCTTCACCCACGCACGGAGCAATTGGCAGTAGAGTCCGTTGCTCTGTGGGTGGGCGGTGGGTGGAGATGGGTGTTGACGCCTCCAACCATCTCCACCCAGAGAAATGCACCCCACCCACCGCAAATGGTGTTTACACAGATGCCTCCAACCATCTCCACCCAGAGAAATGCACCGCACCCACCGCAAATGATGTTTACACAGATGCCTCCACCCATCTCCACCCAGCAAAACTGGGTGGAGGCATCTCGTGTGAAAAGGGCCCATGTTGCAGGGCTGCAGTGTTGCCCTGTAACATGTATAATAAAATGTAACACCCATTTTATCGGTGTTAGAGTGCCTGTGTAAAAAGGGCCATCCTGGGTGATTTCAGACGTTACAAGTCTGAAATTCACCCCGCCTGAACCACAGTCATACACGGGCCGTGTTTGACTGTGGTGAACGTCTGTTTGCTCGCCGCCAGATGTTCACCACAGTTAAATGTGGCCCATGTTTGCATTTACCATGCTTCTGGACCTCTGGACGCGAGGAGGTCGAGAAGTGTGGTGAAAGGCCACCACGGCCGTGGTGAACGGAAAGTAACTTCTGTTTACTTACCGTTCACCACGGTCAATGGAATTCACCCCCACCATGGTTGCGGCAGCGGCCGGATTGGCTGCTGTCCGTTGGGAGGCGGGAAGGCCGCTGGGGAATGCAGGGGGTGGGGCCATGCGGCAGCATGCTACGCTGCATGGCCCCGCCCCCTCCGGGGGTGTGTGCCACTTTAGACGTGACAAGCAGCCACTTTCACCACGGGCCGTGGTTTGGAGGTCCCCACGGCCGGGGGCAATGGAGCGCACGTCTATTGGCACGCCCCTTCACCCCTGGCCATGGTTCGAACCACCCCACGGCCCGTGATGAAAGCGGCTGCCCATCACATCTGAAATCACCCCCTGTCTCCTTATACGTTAAGGTATACATTTATGTTAAAAGGATCTTATGAAGACTAAGGTTCATAAAAAAAAGAATATACTGTAAGACAAGTTCCCTCTGGTGTCATTTGTTTCTCTGACAAGTTGCAGGCATTGTTGGAGCCAAAGTCCCAAGCTCCTAAATACCATCTGAAGCAGAGTTCATGTAAAAAAGAAAAGAAGCACTCCTTGCTGGATGATGAACATTCATATTTTACAACCTTTCAGTTTATTTACCGATATATCTTTCCATTCTTTTCTTTTTCCCCTCAAGTATATTTGTTGTCTGTATCCACATGCCTAGGCAAAACAGAGCCATACATAATTCAGGAAGGAACTTGTCATCAAGTCACTGCAGAATCTAAATAGAACCCCACCCCTGATCTTTTTTCATTAATAACCCTCCTTTGCTAATTTCCCACACTTTTAGGGGAAAATAAAATTGAGGAAGAATCCAAAAGGTCTGTTAGTTAATGCCAATCTTCCAGGTGTGTGTACATAGAGCAGGTATGCTTGATAGGAAAGGTGAGAGAGGAGCAGCAGCATCTGAACTGGGAATTCTGACCCAAGCCGGCAGGGAAACATAGGAACAGGCAATCTGCCTGTAGGCTGGATCTGTCACCGTTCATTCACAGCTCTCCAGCCTGGGAGACAAGGCTAAGTATGGCCGATCCCATGCCACTTGCACATTTCATTTTTTTGCTGTCTTCTTGTTCACCAAAAAAAAAAAAAAAAAAAGGTTGAGAAGAAACGAACTGCTAATTTACAGGGCCTAAAATAGCCACTACTAATGGGCTTTTGCAGTCATTCTTTAGTCCCTGCAAGGTCACAATTCGAACTAGCCCATGATTGATTATAAAAGGGAAACCCAGCTCTTCACATCTATAATGGACATTAGGGAGGGGAAAAGAAGCCAAAATAAAATGTGGACGAGCTTTGGAAGAGAAAACCAAAAGGAGTGATATAGTGTATGGACCCTAACAATTCTATAGAATATGGAGGGTGGAGCCAAGCCCAATCATTTTTATTGCACCTTATCATAATAACTGTATTACATGGAGCAATTAATTGAAGTGACTGACTGAACTTCATCATTTTTATGGGCTGTTTTTAAGACTTGTGCTTCTTTTTGCCCCAGCGAGAAGAGAGCGCTCTCTCTCTCTCTCTGTGTATCTCTCCCCCTCCCTTCCAGCTCTGGCTCCGTGTTGAAGGGGTTAATGGAGATGAGTGACAGCCTTTCTGCATGATTTACAACTTGGAGCCCTGTAGTGAAACCAGCGCTTGATGGATGATCCTGAAAGACGGAGTCGAACCATAAATCATGTCTTTGAATCATTGACAAAGATAAAGGAGGGAAAGAAAAAGCACTGGCATTGACATTCATTCTCCCAATAATGTACATTGACTAGTTACAATACAGAACCTTAATTAAAAAAGCAGACTCAAAGTACTCACCTCAGTGTACGGATCGTGCTGCCGTTGAGTACTTCCTAAGATTACAAATAAAAGTTCAAGCCTCATCCCCTATAGGTTACTTCCATGAAAGAAGCACTCAGTTGTGCACTCACCATGCAGCCAAGTGGCGAAGGCACATGGATACTGAAAACAGTGGGCTCCTTTTCAAAACCTACCCTGATTTTCTGCACCTGCACTATCTTATTATTGCTGCAGTCGCAGGTCCTGGGCCTCATTGCCCTGGCTGCTGTGCATGGTGATACAGTTCTTGTGCTGCAGAGAAGTGATGGCATCAATGGGCGAAACAGGCAAAGAGCGGGAGAAGGGAAGTATTATTCTCCCCATTCAGCACATATAGAAATGGGGAGCAGTGAAATTTAGTGACCCACACAAAGCATCTAGGACTAGGCTGGGAATTTACCCACATTGCCTGAACGACTTAGGCCGCTTTCAGACCTCCCCACCCCCTCCCCGCGCACATATTCTGGCTGCAGGGAGGGGGGGTGCATAGCCAGTATATGAGTGGGGATCTGCCAGTCTGAAAGCCCCCCCACGCTGCTTTGCCGGCAGACACGCACAGGGATGCAGAGGAGGAAATTGAGTTCTGCATCCCTGCGCATGTCTGCTGGCAAAGCTGCACAGGGGGGAGGGGCCTTTCAGACCGGCCGATCTCCACGCATATCCTGGCTGTGCATTCCCCCACCCCCGCAGCCAGAATATGCGCAGAGGGAGAAGGTCTGAAAGTGGCCTTAGTTGTAGGTACATGCTGCACTGCTGGGGTTAGTTCTAATTAGGGACCTAATCACACACCTCTCAACATTTCAAGCTGTCAAGGGGGGACAAGTTCCACACCCTTGGGCAATATACTTTGCCTCTCAGTGAATAAGCTCCGCCCCCTCTCATGCACTTATATGTGTGTGCAAAGTGACACACACATACACCTCCCAACATTCCAAGTGTATAAAGAGGAACAGAAGCTCTCCTGCTTAGCATTTCACTGAGTTTCTTGTCATTCCAGTTGTAATTATTTACATGCAGAACTGAAGGTCTTTAGGATCCTGTCTGCCTGTTCCACAGCCAACAATCACAGCATGTACACACAGGTCACCATTTTATTATCCGTATAGCAAACATGTTTTATGCTGTCCATTTCATATGCCTCTCGGAAATGCACAAGTATCCTGCTCATTTTGAAATGTGGGCAAAAGCTGAAAAATGAAGTGACTTGCCATGTATTCCACAACAAAACGGGAAAAGAGCCAGGAATGGGCCCCATGCCCTGTGGCTCACAGTGTGATGTCTCATCTATTGGACTGCTTTCACACTAGTAGTGAGTTCAAAGGCCAGGCCAAGACCTATTTGACTAAACAAATACTGCAATGTATTTGTCCAGATACCCTAACTTGTGCACTTGAAGGAGGATGTCAGAGTCACCATGAAGCATGTTGTGAAATCAGTTTGGGCAGTGTCCATTCAATGCTAGCTACAGGGCTGTGTATAGAAAGAAATAATTATTGCCTGAGCAAACAAATACTAAGATACATAATTACACTAAACACTAGGGATGGAACTTTCAGTTTCAGATAGAACTGAAAGTACCCGATAATAGCAATTTCGAATTAATCCAAAATTTCACTTCTTTTTCAGTATTGGTTGTTTCGGATCTTTTGCATTGATTTTTGTTTTGGATTTTTAACATTGTGGTTTGTCCCGATTGACTTCAATGGGCAAGCTGCAATGTTAAAAATCTGAAACAAAAATCAGTGCAAAAGTTCCGAAACAATCGATACCGAAACGAGAACCGAAATACATGCGAACTGAAACCAAAAGTAGCCAAAACCGAAATTTTGCCCAGAGTCCCACCTCTACTAGTAAATAGTACCCATCAGTGAACTTTTAAGTCTGGACACAGTTTCAAGAGGCTTTTGACAAGATCTTTGCTTTCCCCCCATTTTTTTAGAAAAAAACCCCCAAAGCCTAACCCCTCCCCCCTCCAAACAAACATTCATTTAAAAACCCCACATGCCACTTTGATTGAAATCAGAGGTGGACAAATCTGCTTAGAGTTTATGAGAATGTACAAAGAGGCCACGAGAAACTATTCAAGTTTACCTATCTATGGCCCTTTTTACAGACGGACAGGGGTCGGGGTGGGGGGGTGTTTAGCCACGGTGGGTGGAAGTGTGTGTGTGTGTGTGTGTCCCTTTACACGGGCACACACACACGTCCACCGACGGAGCCTCCTCTGGTTTTCCGGAGTGTGCAACCAGAGGTTGCACGCACCCCCACACATCCCGCTCAGTGTTCACACAGGCAAACACCGAGCGGACACCCATCACCCCACCTACCTCCAGCCATACACACGGACACCCCCCCACACACCCCCGCGCAAACACCGAGCAGGGGGGGAGGGGGTGTCTGTGTAAAAACGGCCTGTAGGTAAAACACAAGGGCTGTAGCTTTCTTCAAGGATGATCACTGTGTGAGACAACTGCTATGCATGCTTTTCTAGCTAAAGGAAAACCTGTGTTAACTTGTAGCAATCAAAGAAACAGCTCCATAAAAGCTGTTTTTTTGGTACCCTCTGTAGTGTCTTTAATAAGGAAGCATGTTTAACAATGAACCCTTTATTAAGTAGAAACAGTACTGTGAACAAACACAACAGCTGCTTACAGCGTCTTCTTGTGCTGAGTATGCCTAGCTGTGCCGCTCCTAGTCTCTCTGGCAGCTTCCCACTGACTGACCGCTTTCCCTCAACCACACAAAGTACGGGTCCTCTCTGGGTGTCCTCTCTGTGCTCTGGAGGACTACGCTATAGCACACCTATCTTCTCTTTAACTGACTTTAACTCTCCTTTCAGGTTTTCAGTGGGACTCTTTCCACCATTAAGGTCAATGGGAGTTTAGTTTTGCCATTGACGTTAATGGCAGAGGATTGTGCCCTTAGGCGAATAAAAGGACTGAGGTGCCTTCAGTAAGTCACTGGCCTTTTTCACGAGAGCCCCCCGCCCCCATGCCCATGCAGATCTGCTGAGTTGGCATGGAGGGGGACCATCCGTGTGATCGCCACGGCCGGTGGGTCAGGGTGCATGTACGCTCCCGCGCTCCACCCATCTCCACCGATTGCCCATGCCTGGAGCAACCGGCGACAACAGCGGTTGCTCTGTGCATGGACGTGGGTGGAGATGCGTGTGCGTCCATGTAATGCCCCCCCCCACTGCAGCACACACCCATGCCCCCCTCCACCGCTGTTTGTGTGAAAAGGGCCATTGTTATGTTGGCTCACAGAATCCTAGGTATATGATTTATAATTAATTACTTCTTTTTCTTGTCAGTCATTTTCCGCCTCCCCATTTGCAATGCTCTCAAATCTCTTGGTTTTTCAGAATTATCCTACGAATAATTCCATGTCTGCTCTTGATCTTAGGACCAGAGGTAGCATGCTGGCACTCTGGATTGAGTAGAGCCCCCATCTGTGCAATGTACCAGATTCTTCCAAAGATACCTGCTGGTAATTGACATACAAAGGGTGAAAACAGACATGACGCTAACCACCCTTGCTGGTCATTTATGCATGTTTCAGGGCTGCATAGGGCACCAATACAGCCCTGCAATGTGCATAAATAAACACCAAGGGTGGTTAAAGGGTGGTTAGCGTCATGACTGTTTTCACCCTAAGATTCATCACATCGAACCCTGCAGGCTATAGCCCACATTCCTGAAACCAGTAGTTTCAAGATTACAGTCCAAAGCTCCAGTTCTGCAAAGACTTACACATGCTTGACCTCCTACACTGAACATCCTCAAATACCCACAAATGACATGAATGGATGGCTTGAAAATAGAAGTTGGATAAATCTTAGCTGGAGGAGTTTATTTTACTTTGAAATTTTGAAAATGTATAGGCAGTTCCCTTTTTATATCCCAGCTCTTCATTTCTTTTGTTTTAATATAAAACATAAATTCAGCATGTTTTACAATGTAACACCAAGTCCAAACCATTGGTTCTTCTATAAGGAAAATAATTGTTCACTTATTTTTTAGACTTTAAGGAAAGCAGTTGACGTATAATTTTTAAAAAAATCTGATATGTCTATTGCAAGGTTGTTCAGGAATACTAAAACTAGATAATGATTCAAGCTTGTTTCCCTTGAGACAAAGGCTCTGACCTTCTGCACAGCTGGCTGGGCTTGAGAGCACAACTGTACTAATTATAGCACTGCAGTTCATTGAATCTTGAGGTGGTAAAGAAGACAGTCTCCCTCCTTTTCATCCAACTCAGGTTCTGCAGTCTCGGTGCTTGCCCAATGCCTGGCTGCGGTTGGGGACTGGATGAGGATCAGCCAGTTGAAACTGAATCCTGACAAGACTGAAGTGATGATGGTTGGCTGGCCTAGGAGGGGATTGGAGATTGAGACTCCTGTTGTTGATAGAGTCTGGCTCAAGAGGCAGGTTTGCAGCCTCGGAGGGCTTCTGGATCTTTTGTTGCACCTGGATCTTCAGGTTGCGGCAGTGTCCAGGAGTGCATTTCAGCAACTCCATCTGGTGCGGCCTTTTCTTTCTGATTTGGATCTGGCCACTCATCCATGCTTTCATCACTTTGAGGCTGAACTACCGCAATGCACTCTAAATGTGACTGCCCTTGATGACAGTTCAGAAGCTGCATCTGGTGCAGAATGCAGCGGCTTTGCTCCTTTCAGGGACGAGTCAGCAGGAGCACATTACACAAGTGCTCCAAAGTCTGCACTGGCTGCCTATAGTCTTCCGGGCACAATTCAAGGTGCTGGTGTTGACCTTTAAAGCCCTAAAAACATCTGGGCCCTGCATATCTGAAGGAATGCCTGTCCTAACATGTTACATTGCAACCCCCTGCGATTGGCTGGGAGTGCCCTCTTACAAGTCCATCTGCTATTCTTGTCTGTAGGCCAAGGGACGTGTGGGAGGACGTTCTCAGTTGCTGCCCCAGTTCTGTGGAACTCCCTTCCCCTGGAGGTTCATCTGAGCCTCTGGATGGGGCACAAAATTTTTTTTGTTTAAAAAACAGAACAGGCGCTGGTTGGAGATTTTGGGTGGGGATGACTGTTGGGAGAGAGTTTGGGGGGTGAAGGTGGGGTAGGGTGAGTTGGGGTCAGAGAGAGAAGAAGGTTGGGGGGGAGGTTCAGTTTTTTCTCTTGTTTTATATGTTTGTTTGTAAGCCGTCCTGAGCCATTTCAAAAGGGTGGGGCAAAGATTGAAAAAATAACTAAAAATAAAAAAATAAGGAGGAAGCATACCTTGCTACAGGATGTTATAAGACAGGAAGGTTCCACTCTAAGGGGCACTTGCAAAAATTGTACCCTCAAGGAGTGCGCTGCTCCCTCTAGCAGGGGGGTGTTTAGATACGTCATCAAGAAAGCATAAGGGAGAAATACATTTAAGAAAATGCGGAAGTCAATTCTGATACCTGGGGAGACAGTCTGACAGTTGTAGGCAGAACAATGGAGAATATAACCCACCGGACATCAGTCAGATTCAAGACAGAATACTCTTGTTACTCAGGGTGAACTGGAAAAGGGGGGCAAAAGGAGAAGAGTCACAGGGTAAAAATAAACGTGACAGCAGACCGCTTTGGCACAATCTGGCATGGACCTCACCTGCATGTCTGTGCAGGGGTTGCCGGATGTTGACCCAGGATCTCCTTGGTCATGTAGGCAGCTAGTCTGGGCTCCAACCTCGGATTGTAAGCTCTCGGGCAGGGACCGTGTCTATCTTGTTTTTTGTAAAGCGCCAGGTACATCGCTGGCGCTATATAAATGCTAATAATAATAATAATAATAATAATAATAATAATAAATAAAAACTCTGAAATCACAGCCCAGGGGGTAAGGTCTGCCTAATTAGGCTAAAGCGGGCTGCACGTTTGTTCCTGGGCCCTTCATGACAGGCAGCCATGGCTGGCCATCATTGGCCGCCATGGCTGCCTATCATGTCAGGGGGTGGGGTGCTGGGTGCAGCGGGAGGGGGTCAGCTGGCCGCACATTCCCTGTTCTCTCCACCCTCCAGGCTGAGCTGGCCTGGTGCATACTTGGTTTACACCCTGGCTTGCACTGTGTCCGCCTGGGCTGCCTATCAGTAACAGCCCGGATGTCACTGCTGTTTCCACACACAGTACCCAAACAGAGGGTCCCAAAAGCTCAAGGCCGGTTTTAGGTGGGGAGAAAAAGATACAGTTGACACGGGCTTCTTATTTCTGGAGGCCATCAGATTCCTCAGCTGCTTCCTTCAAGATCAGGTGGGGTAAGTGGGTCTAGACTTCCAGTCATTCAATGCTCCACCAGGTCCCGCCCCTTCTGAGCATTACAACGTCATGATACTCACAAAAGGGATATGATCACACCAGAAAGAGGCAGGGCACCCTTTCACCCCACTCTTGCTATTGTGACCCACACCAGTTTTCCTATTTTCAAGATGCTTGGAAAGAGGTGAGGCCATGACAAAAAGGGGTGGGGAGAAGAAGCTCTCCTGCATCCTCCCCATACCCCGAATGTAAATCCGCCAATGCCCTTGGAGGGTGACTATTGGACTCAGCTCCCTGCTTCCAATCTTGAAGGCAGTGGCAGAGGCATCCAGTCACCACAACCTACTCACAGCCATTCCACTCTGGGGGAAAACAAGCTGCTGAAGCTGAAGGGAGCCGCCAGCTGCTGACAGAGCTGCCCAGAGAGCAGGAAACTGAAGAGAGGAACTAGGAGGCAAGTGATCTTTTCCCTGTGGGTTGGAGGTGGTGGAGGGAGGAGAAAGGGATTTAATAAATCTAGTGTTTGGGTACATCACAACCCTCTAAAACAGAGGTTCCCAAACTGAGCGTCTAGACCCCCAAAAGTGGGGTCGTAACATCTGCCGATGGGGGAGAATCCCACTCAGTTAAGCTCTCTGTGCCCTCCATAGGATTGAGGCCTCATGTTGAGAGGAGATGAGGTATGAATCCTGGACTAACACATCATGAGGGATGGAAGGACACGCTAGATTTTATATATCTTTCCCTTCCTTCTCCAGGTGCACCAAACGTTAGCTTGGGGGAAAATGGGTCTAGGGAGGAAAGAAAGGGTTAAGTTACTAGTTTTGGAATTTGGTATTTGACAGCAAATAATCATGTTTAAGCATTCAGAACTAAGTCACATCCATTTAAGTGGAATACGTATGTTTCTGTGACTCCCCTATTAATCTCTATGCTGAGAGAGTGTCTAAATATTTGTGTCTCTCAGTTCCGATACTGTAATTCCTCACCAAAACTAAAGGGAATTCTTTCTTCTTCTTTTGTCTTTTCCCTCCTTTCCTGTCTTTGCTGGTGGAAGAAAGTGGCAAAAGGCACTTGAATGATCATTTAAGGAAACAGGGATTTAATAAATCTAGTGTTTGGGTACATCACAGCTTTTATGTCGGCAATGAACTTCACATACATTAAACCCACATCATCTATCAATCTTACACTTGCATGTCACTTATGAAAATCTACTGAGTATTGTTTTCATCTTGCCTTACAACAAGCACTGAGCCTCATGAATACTGAAGAGTGCTGTAAATACGGCACATCTTTTATTTTTAAAGGTCTAGACAGTTTGGAATGGCAAGATTTCTTTGTTGAAAACTGCATTTCAGAGCAATGATCCTTGGCTTCCTCTCTCCTCTTTATTCTATGTGCAAACAAGCAGCAACATTGCTTTATATCATTAGCAACACCTACAATGGAGCTCCTTATATAGGAACTCTGCCTGTGTTAGACATTAATCCAGTCATGTGTTGGTTCGAGTGTGATATTATTATTCAAATTCCATCCCAGGAGGAAGCAACCAGCTCTGAGATATGTGCCTGTCCATTCCAGTTGGTTTATTTAAATCTGTTTTGTCTTCCATTTTTAAGCCTTGCAACCCAATGGTCACATGCACCACTGGGTGTTTTTAGATGGACAGCTGCCCCGTCTGCTCCAGAGTGTCTCAGAGCGCTGGCCAAACCTGGGGCACCAGCCAGAGGCAGGGTTGTCATCCACCTACTCGGCGGACATGACAGCCATTGCAGCTCTGCTCCCGGCTGGGGGTTGCCCCATCCACACCATAGCATTGCAGATGCTCTAGTCCTCAACTCTATGGTGTGGGGGAAGGGATCTGGGTGGGCAAACCATGGGCTGCAGCCGCTGCTTTGTACATTTAAAACTGACCCAGGTGGGGCTGCAAGTGGGTGGATGTGTGGGTGCACCCCTGGATTTGGGGTGACCACACACAAACCTGCATCCATCTAAAAACACTCAGTGTCACCCTCAGCTTGTGCCCCAACCGCTACCCTACAGTGTAATAACTCCTTAACTCGCTTGTACCTTGGTATCGTTCACACATCAAGGGATGGTACTTGGGAGGAGGCAGCAAAGTATGTGATCCAGGAGCTGATAATCCCCTTCTCTTTCCAAACCAAAGTACATGAGGAAGCTAGTTAAAAAGAAACTAAAAGGCAGAGTTGAAAGGACTACATGTTTGCAAGAGGCATGGAGGCTGCTGAAAAGCACCATCTTGGAAGCCCGGATTACTTGCATCCCACAAGTTAAAAAAGGTGGCAGGAGGACTAAATGTCTACCACTGTGGCTAAATGGAGATGCAATGGAGGCTAATAAAGCCAAAAAGGCATCCTTTACAAAATGGAAAGCTAGCCCCAATGAGAAAAATACAAAGGAGTATAAACACTGGCAATGTAACTGTAAGGTGCTAATAAGGCAGGCCAAGAAAGAATTTGAAAGGAGACTTGCTAAAGAGGCAAAAACAAATAATAAAACCTTTTTCAAGTATATCAGAGGCAAGAAGCCTGCTAGGGAGTCGGTTGGGCCATTAGATGACCAGGGAGTAAAAGGGGCACTCAGGGAGGACAAGGACATTGCAGAGAAGCTAAACGAGTTCTTTGCTTCGGTCTTCACTGCGGAGGATGTTGGGGAGATACCCACGCCGGAACCCTACTTTGTAGGTGATGAATTGGATGAACTGTCACAAATCAGCGTGACCCTGGAGGAGGTTCTAGAGCAAATTGACAAGCTTAATACGAACAAATCACCAGGGCCAGATGGTATTCACCCCAGAGTTCTGAAGGAACTCAAATGTGAAATTGCAAACCTACTAGTAGTAATTTGTAACCTAACGTTGGCATCTGGCACTGTACCTGAGGACTGGAGGGTGGCAAATGTAACCCCAATATTTAAAAAGGGATCCAGAGGTGATCCTGGAAACTACAGACCGGTAAGCTTGACGTCTGTGCCGGGCAAAATGGTGGAAACTATCATTAAGAACAGAATCACTGGGCATATTGATAAACATGGCTTAATGGCAAAGAGTCAGCATGGATTTAGCAAAGGGAAGTCATGCCTCACTAATCTCTTGGAATTCTTTGAGGGCGTAAACAAGCATGTGGACAGGGGAGACCCAGCAGATATAGTGTACCTGGATTTCCAGAAAGCTTTTGATAAGGTCCCACATAAACGACTCTTGAGAAAATTAAAAAGTCATGGGATAGGAGGTAGTGTTTTGCTATGGATTGGTAACTGGTTAAAGGATAGGAAGCAAAGAGTGGGACTAAATGGCCAGTTTTCACAATGGAGGGATGTAAAAAGTGGTGTGCCCCAAGGATCTGTACTGGGACCAGTTCTTTTCAATGTATTCATTAATGATCTGGAAAAGGGTGTTAAGAGTGAGGTGATCAAATTTGCAGATGACACCAAGTTATTCAGAGTAGTCAGAACACGAGCAGACTGTGAGGAGCTGCAGCAAGATCTTACAAGACTGGGTGCCTGGGCATCTAAATGGCAGATGAGATTTAATGTGGACAAGTGCAAAGTGATGCACATTGGAAAAAATAATCCAAATTATGAGTACACAATGCTGGGTACTAGGCTAGGAATTACCACTCAGGAAAAGGGTCTGGGAGTGATTGTGGATAATACACTGAAATCCTCAGCCTAGTGTGCCGCAGCGGTCAAAAAAGCAAATCGAATGTTAGGAATTATTCGTAAGGCAATAGAGAACAAAACTGAGGATGCCATAATGCCTCTATACAAATTAATGGTGTGACTGCACCTTGAATATTGTGTGCAGTTCTGGTCACCCCATCTCAAAAAAGACATAGCTGAACAAGAAAAGGTACAGAGAAGGGCAACAAAAATGATCCAGGGTGTGGAACAGCACCTGTATGAGGAGAGGCTTGATAGGTTGGGGCTCTTCAGCTTTGAAAATTGACGGCTGAAAGAAGATATGATAGACGTCTCTAAAATCATGAGTGGTCCACACTTGTAAACTTGTAAACAGGGAACGGTTATTTACCCTCTCAACTAGTACTAAAATTAGGGGACACTCCATGAAACTCACAGGTGGCAGAGTAAAAACAAACAAAAGAAAGTATTTTTTCACTCAGCGTACAATTAGGTTGTGGAATTCACTGCCAGGGGAGGTGGTCAAGTCCAGCAGTATAGCTGAGTTTAAAAGAGGTTTGGACAAGTTTCCGGAAGATAGGTCGATTAGCAGCGATTAGCCAGATAGGATTGGGGAACAAAACCCTTTACTGTTGGGAGCCTGAGGATGACGCACAGGGAATGGATAGCATGATGACTTGTTGGGTGCTTTTCCCAGGCCCCCGTGATTGGTCACTGTCCGAGACAGGATGCTGGGCTCAATGGACCATTGGTCTGACCCAGAATGGCACTTCTTATGTTCTTACCTTGTAGTGTGTGAACCCTTTCTGTGTTTGGTTGGTGAACACAATATACATATCATTCCCAGGCTGCAGTGCAAAATGTTTCTCCTGCCGAAAACCCTATGGAATTCATCTTGGAATGCTCTGCATGCACAGCACCATGAAGGGATATGTGTGTCTTCCTGTGTACTTTCATGGCATGACCAGCCACTGGGGGAAGATGGCAGCAGAACTAAATTGGTTTAGGAACGTAGCATGAAGAATACCAAAGAGAATTACTAAAGCCTGAATAACTACTTCAACTTTGATAAATCTATTTCATTTTGTACGTGCGAATGTGACCATAGTGCCTTTTCCTCCAAAACATAAAACACCAATGAAATGCAGCCACATCTGGGATGCAGGGAGCCATCCATCTGGCACAGAGCTTGACTCTGAAGAAAAGGGATTTTCTGGCCAAAGTAATAATCCCTCCATTGCGAAGAAAATGGCTCCACTGCTGTAGGGGCCACTTCTCAACACGGGTACGGCCCCACCGCAGTAGCATTGGAGCAATACTCCAGTGGTTCTCAAAGCAATCCTGCGAGGTACAGAAGCTTTGTTGGCCACCATTTTGTAATGGAGAATTGAGGCAGAGAGAAACTATATGACTTATCAAAGGTTACAGAGGGAGTCTGGCAGAGCAAGGAATTGGACACATGTTTCTTGAGTCCTAGGCTAGCAGAAAAATCACTAGATCAGCATTAGTCCCTTCCTCATATTAGGTGACCACCCCACACATGTCATTAAAGCTGGAGGGTTCGTGCTGAACCAGGCTGAGGGGTGGAAACAGCAGAACTAGTTTGGCTCTGCCTAGTAGTTTAGGCCAGCTATGGGGCTTTCTCAAAACAACACCAAGAATTGTTGTAGTGCAGCAGGATGTAATTCTATTCCTTTGTGCCTCTGGCCAGCTATATAGCTCCATTTACATGAGCAAAGGTAGCCATTTAAGGTCAGGATTAAGCCCCTTGTTTACTCTGGTAATACAATCAAGTTTAAGAATTGTTTAAAATACGACTGTCTGTAGCCATAAGCAACATGCGAGCTCAGCTTCTGGGAAGACACTAGTGACAGTGGCCACAATCCAAAGTGGGATCCGTACGAGATCCAAATGGGTTCTGCGTGGCAAAACGTGGACATGCGCGTACATTATTCACATGTGCATGTGCGTAAGTTGCACGCAGCGCACGCAGGGCATGGGTTTGGCCCCACTGGGTGCTTTTAAATGGACAGTAACCACAGCTCTCGTCTGCCTCACACTCAGGCAGCCCATCTGTCTAAAGGCGTGCTGCCAGATGTGGAGGCGGAGCAGCAGCTAGTGGGTTAGAGCAGGGGGGGTGGGAGCCATGACTCCTGGGTTC
>QEPC01004151.1:871578-954287 GCA_003113815.1 Sphenodon punctatus | reverse complement strand
GTGGTCCTCCCCACCCTCCCCGGGTTGTTCAGGCAGCAGGACAGTGCCTTAGTTGTGGGAACGTTTGTTCTTTCTGTGTCCCAGTCTGGACAGTGTCCATCACAGTTTTCCTCCCTGGTCTGGGTCTGGCTGCCACCACACCGCTATCATTATTATTATTATAAACATTTATATAGCACCAGCCATGTACCTGGTGCTGTACAGAACATAGAAATAGAAATATTTCTACCCATGTACAACTGAAGCACTGGGTGACTTTCAGCAGAAACATATTGTACATTATTTTCCAGTTCCAGAAGTGGAAACTTTATGACTCTATTGGCAAACCAAGGCACAGCCTTCACTTTCCGGCAGTGGTGTGGTCTGGATAATGTATGCACAGTAGGAGGGAGGTGTGGGGGCAGGCCAATTTTGATGTTGATTTTAGAATTGTTGGGTAGAGCAGCACAAGTGGAACCCGAGAAGGATGCAGAGGGGTCAGCACATTTAGTGGAATTCTTGAAGTCGGAGAGCACCCTCCTCTGCTTCTCTCTAATCCATACTTATCTAAAAAGAGGACACAATATATCAGTGCTGTTAGCTTCACACACTAGTGGTAATGCTGAAGTAAGATCCTCTCTTCAAGGCAGCCACATTTGATTTTCAGCGCTGTCAATAGCGATTGAAATTGATGAGGCAGTTAAGCATAGTGACTTCGTCGATCTTGATCAAGCCAGGTTGGGGGAAGGGTTGTTTTTCTTTGAGGGAAGGAATACAGTATATTCCACTTGCCAGGGTAAAGCTGAAAAATGATCCTGGAACTCCATGTCCATGTGTCTTTTGCTGGAGGAAGCAAACCCTCCAACTGACAAAGGAATGCAGAGAAAACTCAGAAGGAACTATCGTTATTAAGTAACAATGCCTCGTATGCAGCACCAAGGCAAACTGTTAAAATCTTGCCCTGTCCCTGCTACACACCCACCTCCACATCCTCAAGCTGGGGGCTTGCACTGCAGAAAAAGGGACTATGATTCCCCATTGTTGTGAGTTCCCTGCTGGGTCATCATTTGTAAAATGGGGAGAACAGCTCTTCCGCACCACAGGGGGATGTTGTAAAGATAAACGAATAGAAGATTCAGAGGTACTCAGATACAATGTAATGGGGATCATCACAAAGTAGAGAGTTTAATCTCCTCGTTGGAGCAGTGCTGAGGTGCCTGATGTTTTCCTCTTTTAATAATGGCTATCCAGTATGTAGGGGTTCCCAGACATAACGATAAAACCGCAGCAATCCATTGTGTGTTGAAATATCCTTGTCTAGTAGCTGCTTGTACAGATGTCCCTGCTGTTGCATGTTCCAACAGCTACGGTAGCCCCCTCCTCTCTTCTCTCACCAGCTGGTGCCCAGGTGATATCTTTTTATGGGCACTTGGATTACGGATCAGAAATGGGGTGGTGCACTTAACTACACATAACAGTGGCTACACGCAAGCACACTGGCTATGGGCTGTCCATTTCCATGATTTCTGGAAACACAACCCATGGTAAACACAGCAGGATCCATGATTTTCACAATCAGATGTGTTTAACTCTGCACAGCCAGGGTGTGTTTAACTCACAGCAATGGATGAAAACAAAGGTGATGCCGGCCCGCACTGACCCACCCAGACCAGGGACTCACCTGCATGTGTAGTCACACACCTCCAGATGTGGACCCGCTACTTCCCAGGGTGGGTAGGTGACTGGTCTGGGATGTGCCCTGGGCCCAATCCTTGGTGCCCAACCAGGGCTAAGGACCGCCAACACGGGCCACAACAAGCCAACACATTTGTTCAGCCGTGCCAGCCTCACCGTGGGGCAGGGGACGCCATGGTTGGCCACCATGGGTGTGCATCACGGCAGGAGGCAGGGCGCTGGAAGTAGGGTAGGGCCACCGCCTGCACGCGTGTTGCAGTCCCCCCACACCCCAGGCCATGCAAGCAGTGGGATGGTTCTCCCGGCAGCAGGCATGTTTGTTCTGTGCTGCTTGCCACCCCGGAGAGTGGCAGCCACAGTTTTCCACCCCGGACTGGGCTGGGGAGTTGCTCCACCACTTACACATTTGTCTTTACTCAATTATTGGCTAGCATTACATCTGGTAACACTTGATATGCTGCAGGCAAAGTTTAGAGTTAGGTATTCCATAGAGTGCCTAGGTGGAATGCCAAATATCTTGGGCATAGCATTTACATATGAATGCTTAGGTATTGTATAAAATACCTGGTTAACATTAGGCTGAGTATATCATTAGGACTCTTAGTATTTTATAGAATGGCTGGGTAACATATAGAATGCTGAAGTACCGATTACTTAGTAGGCATTTTATAGAGTGCCTTAGTTAGTGCTTCCTAAATTATTTGTTCCTGTGACCCATTTTGAGACTTACATATAATTTGTCACCCTAGGTAACGAAGACAATCAATCAACTTGCAACCCCATTAGAAGGCAATGAAACCTCATATGGTGTCCAGATGCACAGTTTGGGGACTTCACATCTTTTGTATATATTTCCTACATGACACGCTGCAACACATGTACATATTCCATAGTCTATAGAACCCACTGCCCTCTGATGGTGTGAAGGCTAATAGAATAAATAGGTTGAAATTGATTAGATAAGTTCATGGTCGACAGGACAGTCAATGACTATTAGCCGATGGTCAGTCAATGGGTGTTTTTACACACACATTTCTCCTGGATGTTTGCTGTTACATCTTGAACTTCCTGTGTGTCTAAATCACTCACCCAGATCTTAATCATCCAGCTCTTTGAACTTCTGCGTAGAACTTCTCCCAGAACTTTTGTGTTTAAAAAGTTCTCCTGGTAAACTGCTTTACTCCAGGCAGCTGTGGTCACTTGGTTTCCATGGCAGCCTGTCACATCTACAGCTGTGGCTACTTTAGGCTGCCTCAGGGCAGTCAGTGTTTGTGTGAAGAATGCATCCAGGAACTGGCTCAGGGCAGAGTGTGTGTGAAAAATGAATCCAGAACTTACTTGTGGACTTATAAACCCAGAAGATTGAAAAATCTGGAACTTTAATGTGAGTGTAAAAATGCCCAATGCCACATCATACTTGTGGAAGTCTTTAGGTCTCTGACTGCAAGAGGCTGAGAATAAGAAGGTAGTGATATAAGAATATAAGAAGTGCCATGCATTTGCATCGAGCCCAGCATTCTATCTCCAACGGTGATGACCCTCGGTCACTTCGGAGAAATATTCAACTGGTCATAAAGGAGTGATCCATTTCTTGATGTTTGCTTCCACCTCCTGACAGTCAGACGCTGTGTCTCCCAATCTACCTGGCTAATAGCCATTTATGGATCTATCCTCTAAGAACTTATCCAGTCCTTGTTTAAACCAGCTATGCTATTGGCCTTCACAATATCCTCTGGCAACAAGTTTCAAATGTTAGTTGTCTGTTGAGCAAAAAAAGTACTTTTTGTTTGTTTTTAAATGGCTGTTAGTTAGTTTCATGGGGTGTTTCAATGGGCATTTTTACACACACCTTAAAGTTCCAGATTTTTCAAACGTCTGGGTTTACAAGTCCACAAGTAAGTTCCGGATGCATTTTTCACACACACACTGCTCTGAGGCAGTTCCTGGATGCATTCTTCACACAAACACTGTACTGAGAAAGCCTAAAGTAGCCGCAGCTGTAGATGTGACAGGTTGCCATGGAAACCAAGTGACCACAGCTGCCTGGAGCAAAGCAGTTTACCAGGAAAACTTTTTACACACAAAAGTTCTGAGAGAAGTTCTATGCAGAAGTTCAAAGTGCCGGATGTTTAAGATCTGAGTGAGTGATTTAGACACACAGGAAGTTCAGAATGTAACAGCAAACATGCAGGAGAATTATGTGTGTAAAAACACCCATCGATGGAGACCAAACCACTCTATCAATGGGCTCACAACCCTATTAGACCCCTCTTTCTTGTTTACCTTCTCTGAAGTGTCATAGATTTGCCACTGTCATAGATAGGACACTGTTTTAGACAGGCTTCTAATCTGGCCCAGAACAGCAGTTCTCATGCTCTACTTCTATTGCTTTCCAACCTGTTCACAACATAAAGATGGTATTCAGTATTTTTTCTGGGCCTTGTAATGGTTGCAATCAAACCTGATAAAATCACTGCATCAAGACTTTGCTTTCATCACTTTTTTTTTTTTTTCAAATAAGTAGTATAGCAGTTGAAACCCAAGTAATTGATAATGTGTTTGATATGGTTCAGAGTTGTTTTCATGGTATGTCTAACTGTACAGCTTGCATCACACAACAGTCAGTGCAACAACAGTAATTCAAACCTGGTATCCTTAAAATTATTCTTGATCTCTCCACAGAAGAGCTGAAATTTTATATATTGTCTACTACTACTACTACTACTACTGCTGTTACAACAACTACTGCTAATAATAATAGCATTCTCTTTTCACCAGGAGTATAGGTTTAGTTTTCTATTTAAAATCACTATCAAGAAAGAGAAAATACTGCCATTTAAGATGGTGAGAGTTGTTCCTTATAATATATTCTGTTCTTTACTACGTATTTGTTGGTAACTAAGGAATGACCTGGCATGGAATTTCATTGGTCTGTTAAGATTCAGTGATATTTATGACCCAGACTCCCTTAGGCTGGGCAATTAATATATATTGTTACCCCTTGTCCTGACTGCTGTTCCGCTTCTAACACCAATGTTGTCCCTCCCACTGAGTGATAGAAGTGTTCTGGGATCTTGCAGGTCAGCTTTTCAGCACATGAGAACTATTGTCAGAGAAGCTGAGTTTATTCTAAACTTATCATTTTTATCTGCACCAATGATCCAGACCTGGCAAAGTCAGGATGACAAGCAGTATGAAGGTAATCCTTACTCTGAGGACTCTAAGCCCATTACTATGTCCTGGCTCCCAAAGTGAAACTCTGCCTCAAGATTTGATTCTAATTAGAGACAACTCTCTTGCTGCTTACATAGCAACTGCTTAGAATTCCATAACACAAAACAACTGCGCAACATCATCTTCCATCTTCCCAAGAGTCAAAACTTGTTCATTCACCAAGAATAGAGTTTAGAAGGTTGTATGGAACAGCACCATCTGGTGGTGCCTGCTACAATAGTATTTTAGTATTAAGTTTATAAATTGTTCCAGATTTTTGAATTTTAAGCAATGTAGGCAAGTTTGTGGCTGTTTCTACAGTGTAAGGAGCCCTTTCCCCACCAGAATACAGTATATCAGGAAGATGGAGAAAAGTTGCTGTTTCTCGGGCTTTGTAACAATGAACAAAGAACAACATAGAGATGAAACGTGGGTACCCATGGGCAATAGCCACATTTCCGAGTGCAATATCAGGTATTCGATGGGCTACCCAATCACTGATTGGGAACCTGGATACCCCCAAAATTGGTAATTACTGGCACCGATTTTCTGGTTACCAATCAGTAAATTGTGATGAGAAATGGAAAAATCAGGAGAGGAACTCGAAAAATCGGGAAGGAAGTCGATATTCCGGGACATTGGATCAGGCACTAATGGTGAAAGTTGTGGGTTGATTCAAGTACCGAAAATTAGATGGCTATACCTGTTTTTGTGGGTACTCATTTTGCAGGTAAAGAAGAGCACTTGTTATCTTTAAATCCATTCTGACTTGTGCTGTACTTAACTACAGAGCTTCTGCCTTGAGTCTTCCTAGTTCTGCTCTTGCCTAGCTTCAAATAAAATGCACAGCTATCTTCCCGGGCCCAATGCAACTGTAGGAGCGCATCAGAGGTGCAGGGGGGAAAAGTCAGGGAGCCCTTGCTTACACTTCTAAGTTCAAGCATCTGCAGTTTGAGAAACATGACATGTAAGGAGAGTGTGCAACTAGCACAGTTGAAAGCATTTAGAGTTCCAGGGGCCATCTTTCTGAGGGGTGTATTAGCTCTGTTCCCTCTCTACACAGAACAAAAAATGGAAAGAAAACGGGGAAGAGAAGAGCATCTTTTGAAAAGGTGTAGCGAGTCCCATACCTTTGTTGGATTGTGCAACAGTCACAAGTAAAAGCCCATTGCAAACTCTGCAAGCTTAATATGGGGCTTGTCCAGTAGGGGGAGGGTCAGGGAATGAAACAGTTTTGGTTTTTCTCTCTCCTTGTCTCCTCTCCTCTCCTCTCTCTTGTCCCGTGCAGTCTGTACAGTATGGAAGCATGTCTTCTGAGCTCTTAGTAAAGTTCTGTTTTGAAGAAACTTCTGCTGTGCGTTATTCAACAGAAAGCTAACTCTACAATAGCCTTGCTGTGCTGACTGATGCTGCAGCCCAGAAAGCTTGCTCTGCTCTCATCATTCTGCCTCATACAAAATGCAATTTAGCCCTCACTCAGTTAAAACAAACATTGTTCAGACTAGTGCGTAAACTATCCAAAATCTCCACAGGCTAAAGCACATGCATTTATAAAACAGGCTCAGGAGCTCCTTGCAGACAATGCTCCATAGCACACAGTAAGCCTCTGGTCCGTGTTATGTGGCCGTTGCTAAGGTAACTAACACGCTACATTTTAAAAAAATGAACAGTCAAGTAAACAAGCATGTAAAAGGCTTAGGAGCCACATAAATTGATGGTGAGCCAGTTCCAGTTACCTTGATGACAGTGTGTTGCCATTTCGGGGTTTAAACTTCCTTTGGTCTGTGAAGAACCCAATATTGTGTGATCTGAAGTAGAAATTGTAGATAGATATATTCTTACTTCACCTGTTATCTTGTCCCCTTTGCAGCCAGCCTTCACTATGGGATGCAAAAGAGACCCACATAGCTTCCCCATAATTTTTTAGTGGCCAAAATCGGCAACTCCACCCCTTTGGCCAATAAGCTCCAGCCCTCAGCTAATAAGCTCTATCCTCCCACGGTGAAGTTACGTGAATAGTTACACACAGCTCCTCACATCTCACAGGCATAAAGAGGGACAGGTGACCTCCTGCTGATCATTCCACGTGTACTATTAGAAATTACAGGGATTATTTGGATTTTATCTCCTCATTTTTTCTGAATGAGGACCCCAAGAATCTCAGTTGCGGACCTACAGTAGAGGATTTCCCTAAATGGGTTACGATAAATGCTCAGTAGTCAGAAGGGAGCCAAGGCCAGTGAGCAGTGATGGGAGCAGAAATGTAGTGACTGGAACATATGTACTTATGCAACCAAGTTTAAAAGCTCAAAGTCTCTCTCAACCTAAAAGACCACGCCTATTTGACTTACGTGATGTGTGCGTTGGTGAAGAAGCCAATACCCCTTAGATGCTGTGGTCTTCAAAGACTCTTTTTACACCGCGCCGGCAGGTGCGTGGGTGCGCCGGTACATGTGCGGTGAGTGGGCGAGGCATGCACACGGCTGCACACGCATCCCCACTCACCCCCCACTTATCCCCACACACGGAGCAACCTCTATTTTCCCCGGTTGCTCCATGCATGGGGATGAGTGGGGGGGTGAGTGGGGATGCATGTTAGGCGTGAGTGCGCATGCATCCCCACCCACCCACTGCCTGCGCCACGTCCTTCACACGGAACACGCCCATTCATGAACACACAGATTTCTGCGTGTTTCATGACTGGGTGCATCTTGTGTAAAAAAGGCCAAAGAGAGCAAATAGAATACTTAGCCCAAGCAAGTAAAGTCATATCATATTTCCCTGTAATATTATTGAGGAGAGAATGTTTTTTTTAATTTCCTGGATGGTGCCTTTGATGAAAAAATATAATTGGCATCCAGTGCATACTACATCCTTTGGCATATGGCACACCAGTCCTTAGCAGGGGTCGTAGCTGACAACCCCACCTGAGGCGGGGGGAGCTAAACGAACACAACTTAGAATCGGGGGAAAGCTTGCCCAAGTGGGGATCATTCAGCAGCTTTCTCCTAACCTCCCTAAAGGAGAGTTTCACTGAAGCTGACAGCTATTTCAGTACACCTCTCATAATATATTATCTCACCATCTCCATGACAAGTTTAGTGAGCACGATGCAATACACTCTTAGGTAGGTAGGATCCTAACGTCACTTGAAAAACTCTGCATAGCCTCCCTGTCTTCTCAGTCCAGTTGATGAGTTACATAGGGATGGAGCATTTCTGGGAAAGGTAACAGCAGGGTTGCAGGGGAAATGGAAGGTAAAAGAGGTTAATTTATGGAAATGATCTAGGTCGCACTATAAGTAGGACATGTCATGATAGCTCTACAAGTACGGTAGTAATTTATTTAGAATCTGCTTGGTTTTTATGGGTTTTTTGGGGGGTGGGGGGGTTGGCAATAGCTAGCCGGTGGAGCAGATTCCATGCCCTGCATGAGCCATGCACAACCCATGCACACAACCCATGCACACATCCATAGCAAGTACATTGTGCCGCGCAAATCCCATGCAGCCAATCCCATTGCAGCCAATGAGGGTTATCAGAAGTCATGCAATCATTTGGATCGTCTCAAGACTGCAACTTCCCAAAGTGAATGAAGAAGCCGCAGAATTGTTAGCTAGTAATCAATATTCACAGATCTTATGCAAGTAAAGAGTAAGAGTTGTGAATGAACCTAGGTGGTCACACCTGCAGACTCTTATCTATGTGAGTATGGGTAAATTCAGACATAACGATACCACAGTCAACCACAGTGAACCACGGACAATCACCCGAAGGGGCCAAAGCCAACCACACTTCCGGAGGTCGGGGGACGGGACCATCTCCGGAAGCGTGGTGAAAGCGATTCCCACCGAGAAACCGCAAAGGTAACGACTGAATGCCAATCACCAGACGGAATAATAACAAATGATCCCCAGTCATGGCAAGAGCATGCAGCGTCACTGCCAGGCAACGAGCAACACACAGACTGGGGAGGGAAATTTAAAGGGCACACAGCAGCAGGGGAACGTGACGGGACGGAGCAAGATGGAAGGGAGAGGAGAACGGAGGGCGAGCAAGGCAGGGTGGAGGTGTAGGAGGGGGGGCGGAGGTGGCAGGGGGGGTGGAGGAACAGCAGCAACCAGAGTTGGCTCCCCCTGAGAGGGCAACCGGTCAGGGGATGGAGGCACCCCGGAAACAGGTAAGGAGAGTGATGGGGGGCCCCGCATAGTGGCAGAGGGGCACAAAGGGGGGGTTCCCAGCATGAGGGAGTCAGGGGGGCGAGCCGTCAGTCGGAAGGACCAATGACACTAACCCCCCCTCTACGACCCACAGACCTGGAAACGGGCCCAGGAGCCAGAGCCCCTGGAGGAGACCGGTGGAGGGGAAGTGGAGGAGGCGGCAGAGGAACTGCAGGAGGAGGGCACACGCGGGAGATGCCAGTACCAGCGAGGGGGGAAATGGGGGCACAAGGAGACCCAGGACTTCATAAGGATCTGGAGGTCCCTGGAGCACCAAGTGGAGCTCATCATGAACCAGAGGAACGAGCATGTGTTCACGGAGATCATGTGGGACATGGAGGCAGCGGGGCACCACAGGACCATGGCCCAATGCCGCTCCAAGGCCAAGGACCTCAAGAGGGGGTACAAGGCCATCAAGGACAACAACCAGTGGTCCAGACACAGAGCACGGACTGCCTCCAACTATGATGCCCTGGATTGCGTCCTGTACATGAAGGGCTCCATAGTCACCCCATGGCACAACCCTATGGAGGAGCCAGCCTCAGAGGACTCCGAGAAATACATAGAGCGTAGGCAAGTGGCTGTGAAGGCACACGGGCTATAGGGGGTACACCCAGGGCTTCAGGGATCCCACAGGGCGTGGCCCGGCCCCACAGCCCCCAGGAACCAGGGAATGTGGGAAGGGGGTTGGGGTGCGGCGGGCCCCACCCGGGCACACAACAGGGGGGGACAGGCACAGCTGACTGGGGGGCACCAGCCCCAGTGCCAGCGAGCGTGGGCAATGGGAACCTGGACCGTGCAAGGGTAACACACACACACACCCCCATTCCCCAACAGGAGCACAACTGCCCTGGCACACGGGTCAGCCAGGCAAGGGGGAACGTGGGGAACAGCAGCAGCAGCAGGTGGAGCAAGGTGAACAACCAGGATGGGGGGGGTCACCAAATGGGGGAGCACGGCTGGCCGGGTGAGGCACCAACCCCCCCACCTCGGTGCGGCCCATGGCTTGGGACGGAATGGGGGGATGGGAGGGGCACAGGGGGCCCCCAAGGGGAGGACTGTGGCTGCCCACGTGCCAGGGAAGCCCCATGGCCACCCCCAGCACAGCTCTGGGACAGGTGGTATGTGATCAACCCCGAGTAACCACCAATCATTTCCCCACCAGGGCAACAGGCAGCACCCCCACCAGCCAAGTCCGTGCCCCTGGCACAGCGGCAGCAGGAGCACAGGGCATGGGTACAGCGCTGGAGGGAGGATCTGGCCAAGGAAATAGTGCAGACCAGCACAGAGCAGGGGGAGCGGATGATAGCAGCTATCGACCGCATGGAGGCGGCCACGGACAGGGCCCTGCAGTGGGCGGAGGCCAAGGACCAGCAGCTGGCAGTGGAAATGCGCCAGGAATGGAGGCAGGAGCAAAGGGAGCACACCAGGCAGATGGAGGCGTTGGAGCAGCTCAACCAGACCATCGAGCGTCTGGGCACTGAGCACATGCAGATGATGGACAGGTCCTTGGACATTGGCACTGCTGCTGCTGCAGGGACCATGAGTGCCTACAGCATGGCAGCTGCTCTGCCCGGCACCATATCGGCTCCAGCATCTCAGCAGCTGTCTGTGGTGCTACCACCACCACCGCCACCACCACCACCCCAGCCACCAGCACAGCCTCTGGGCCTGCGCATCCACCTCCCGGTCCCACCAGGCTTCCGGAGACAGCAGCCGCCCCGGGAGGTCCCTCTGGCACCGCCAGCAGTGCCCACACCCTCTCTGGTGCCTATGCAAGTCTGAGCTCCGGTCTTTGCTATTTCGGCTATGAGGTGAGCGGTAGCACATGCCGGCTCCATGTGGAGGCACTGGGCCTCCATCCCTTTCCTGATGGGCGCATTCTGGAGATGAGGTGCTCACATGTGGCGTGGTCTGCGGCGGAGACCATGTCTGCTTTCTCGGTGTGTGGCCTGGCCAGATTCACTACCTGTCTGGAGGAGGGGGCCCTGCCCTGGCTGTTTCCTTCTTCTGCTGTGTCCATGGGGCCTGTGGCTACCAGCAGTCACCTGGGGTGGTGTATTACTGCCTGTTGGAGCTCGGGCACCTGCCTTGGCCCCCTGCCACTGACTATTCCTTGTCGGAGCCCACCGGACCAGAGCTGGCGGCGCTGGCAGCTGTGTGGACCCGTGCTGATGTCCAGGTGGGGCTGACCGGCCCGGATCTATTTGAGGCCTACTACCTCGTTGCCCACCACATGGGACGAGTGGGCTACCACCGGGCCATGCTTCAGTGGCCCCACTATGTGCATCTGGTGGCCCAACCCATCCCAACCCCGTTCGTGACCTCGTGCAGCTGGATGTGAGGCCCTTTGTGTCTTCGGTGTCATGGATGACAGCTCTTTCCTGCCGGCTTGGGGCACTGGCCACTAATTCCTTGACGTTCCGGCCTCGCAGCTGTTCTGGCTGGGTCAGTTGCCTCCATTCCACTCGCCTGTGTCGCTGTGCCCCCTGCATGGGCACACCCATCCTTTGCTGCCTGTCGTGTTCCTCTCCATGCCCGCCCCCCCCCTTTGACTGTTTCCTGCTGCCTATGACCTCTCTTGGCTCTCCCCATGGTGTGGTCCTCCCTTGCATGGCTTCCAGGTCACCTGTGTCCGTGCCAGTCCCCCCCCCCACCCCCTGGGTGCCTCCGTGACTGTGCGGGTCTTGGGGCCCNTGTGTCTTCGGTGTCATGGATGACAGCCCCACTGTGTGCTCGTTGCACCCCCCTGCCGACCCCTGGGTGCCTCCGTGACTGTGCGGGTCTTGGGGCCCCTGGACAGTGCCTCCCAGCTTCCTCCGGAGGGGGGGGCTGCGTGTGCTGCCCACGGAATCCAGCTGGCATCTGTCCCCAACAATGCTTCTGCATCAGCAAGGGGGATCCTTGCTGTATGGACCTTCCTGGGACCACTCCAGTGCCTTCTGCTGTTTGGTTTCCCTCCCCCTGTGACCCTACTCTGTCCCCGTGGGGACCCCCGTGACTTGGGCTGCCTGTGTTGCTGTTGGGTGGCCCGTGCCACCTATGCTGTCAGTGGGGTTCTGGGTGCCTTTCCCTGTGTCCCGGCCTGTTCCCGGGCTGGTCCCCTCCCCTCCCATGGCCCATGGCTCCCAACCCCCCCATGTCCACGGTGCTGTGTGTGTTAACCTTCCCGGGGTGCTGTCCCCCTCCACCCCTCCGTGCTGCTGCTCCTGGCTGTGCGCGGTGCCCGGTGTGCATGTTCCTTCCTGGGTGTCTGTCTGTTTCCTGTCCCATTTTCTTGTTTCCCTGTGTACTTCCCCCTTCCCCATTCGGGTGTGTTTGCGCCCGGCCGTGTGTGTGTGCTGTTTGTCCCGCTGTGTCCGCGGCTTCCCTGTTCCTGTTGCATGTGCTGCCTCAGCAGCATTTCTCCCTCCTCCCCCTCCCTTCCCGTTTCCCTTGTGTGGGCATTGCCTTTTGGTGCTTTTGGCTTCACTTGCCCTCGGTCGACCATGGCTGCCTCCCGCCCCGCCCCACCCCGGTGGCTTCTGGGTGTTCTAACCACAGTCCGGAATCGGTGTAACATCTGTTGCACTGCCCCGGGTCATGGTCCAGCCGTCTGTTTCCTTGCCGTGGTCCCGCTCCCGTCACGTCTGTTCGGGACTGTCCTGGACTATGGGAGGGGGTTGGCTGGCTCGCCATGGTTGGGAATCCACTGTGGTGACCCAGGAGTGCGTAATGTCTGAAATTACCCTATATCTAAGGCTCTAGATCTTTTGAAACTGTTTTCCCCATCCCCACAAATTCTGTGGTCAGGAGACTCAAATTCTGTGAGCATAGTCAACTATGCAAATTAACAAAATCATACACATTATGCAGATTTTGTATGAAAATATATTTCCCAACATAACATTCAATTAATTTTGAACATCTTCTTTAAATAAAACACAACAAAAACAAACACTCACAAAATACCAGACAGACGTTGTGGCTTGGGGTGAGGGGTGAGTGACTGTTGTGTCCAATAGTAGTTATTGACTACTACTTTTTGAAATCTCTGGAAAGGAGCTTTATGACTCCAGAATATATGCCAGCAATAAGCACTGCCTAAGACACAGAGCTCCCTACTGAAGAGTTGCACCCTGGGTAGAATTTCTACTCTGTCAGAGGTAATTTCTGTGAGAAATTGGCCAAGTGACAAACTTCACCAAAATTGTCATGATCATGGCAGCACAAAAACTCATGGGGACTTGAGTCCACCCACCAAAATCAACAGAACCATTTACTACAGCAAGAACTACTCATTTGAGAAAAAAGAATGACGGATTTTGCTTCTTCAAGTCCAAGCTATTGTAAGGGAGGAGAAGAAAGTAGTACTTATAAAACAAGACTGTAATTCATGTACAAAAAAGTGTATGAGGTCTTCCTTAAAAAAATTAGATCTCTTCCTACTCAGGGGGCCAAAAAATACTTCCTCAGATTAGTCAACTACTGCACATATCTGAAACGCATAAGGAAGATTTATGAGCTTGGAATCAGGGTGATAGCTCAGCACTTTCCACATGTCTCTTGTTTTATTTTTTTATACCATGCTCCCTAGCAACCCCTAATTAAGAGGGCTTTGCTGAACCTGGCCAATGACTCCATATTTATTTATTTTATTTCTTTGTTAACTTTTCTATGCCACCCCCTCATGCCCACGGCATCTCAGGGTGGCTAACAATACAATAAAACAATATAATACATTAAAACCAACATCAATTTTAAAATAATTTAACCCCCCCAAACCTAACCCTACCCTCCAATTCCCCCAAATCCCCTACCCCACCCCACCAATCTCCCCCATTTACCCCTCCCCCTCCCCTCCAAAGGCCTGGGCAAACAGCCAAGTCTTGCATGCCCACTGAAAGGCGAGCAGACCTGGGGCCAGGCGGGCTTCCTTCGGTAGGGAGTTCCACAACCGTGGCCCGATTGCTGAGAATGCCCTCTCCATGGTGGCCCCCCCGCCTTATACAGGGGACCTCCAGATGGGTGCCCCCAGTGGATCGGAGGGTTCGCCCTGAGTCACGGAAGGTGAGGCGGTCCCCGAGATAAGAGGGGCCGATACCGTGTAGGGCTTTGTATACCAATACTAACACGTTGAAATTGGCTCGGTACGCTATCGGCAGCCAGTGCAAAGGGCAGAGCACTGGTGTAATGTGCTCATGGCAACCCGTCCCCATAAGGAGACGGGCCGCCTCATTCTGCACCAGCTGCAGCCTCTGAACCAATATCAAGGGAAGCCCCACGTAGAGCGTGTTGCAGTAGTCGAGCCTCGAGGTAATGAAGGCATGGATGAGAGTGGCCAGGTCAGGTCTGGAGATGTACGGGCGCAGCCTCCCTACCAGATACAGCTGGCAGAAGGCGGCTTTAGCCACCGCCTCCACCTGCCGATCCAGGCGGAGTCCCACATCCAAAATCACCCCCAGACTCCAAACCTGCTTGGCAAAAGGAGGGCAGACTCCCCCCAATAGGGGGAGCTGACACCTCCTTCACCCTCCCCACTACCATCACCTCCATCTTGTCTGGATTCAGCTTCAGTCTGCTCTGCCTCATCCAATCCGCCACGGCCTCCAGACACTGGGAAAGTACCAAGACAGCTGGACCTGGGTCCGTTGAAAAAGAGAGGTACAGCTGCATGTCGTTAACATACTGGTGACAACACACCCTAAACCGTCTCACAATCTCCCCCAGGGGCTGCATATATACATTAAATAACAGTGGAGACAGAATGGAACCCTGCGGAACGCCACAGGTCAAGGCCCGAGGGCTCAATGTTTCAGCTCCCAGCACCACCCGCTGGCTTCTATCTGCGGAACCATCCAAGAACGGTCCCGTCCAGGCCCCCCAGATCTCACAGTTGTCTCAACAGCAGCCCATGGTCCACGGTATCAAAAGCAGCCGAAAGATCTAGCAGGACCAAAAATGTTGAACGTCCTGCATCCATCTCCCGGAGGAGATCGTCAGCCAAAACCACCAACGCCGTCTCAGTACCATAGCCGGGGTGGAACCCAGATTGAAAAGGGTCAAGGAAACCGATGTTATCAAGATGCCGCTGGAGCTGCAGTGCCACCACCCATTCAATAACCTTCCCTAAAACGGGAAGGTTAGAGACAGGGCGGTAGCTGATGAGCACATCCACGTCTAAAGATGGCTTCTTTAGCAGGGGACACACCACAGCCTGCTTAAGGCTGGACGCCAATCTACCCTGCCGAAGTGACGCATTGATAACCCTCGCCAGCACCGTCCCCAATGTCTCCCTGGAGGCTTTCACCAACCAGGACGGGCACGGATCGAGTTGACAACTTCCACGTCTAAAGATGGCTTCTTTAGCAGGGGACACACCACAGCCTGCTTAAGGCTGGGTGCCAATCTACCCTGCCGAAGTGACGCATTGATAACCCTCGCCAGCACCGTCCCCAATGTCTCCCTGGAGGCTTTCACCAACCAGGACGGGCACGGATCGAGTTGACAACTGGTGGCCCTAACAGACCCCAGGACATCCGCTGGCGTCAGTTCCTGAAACTCAACCCAAGAAGATGGACCAGACGGGGCCTCCGCAACCTCACGCTCCTAACTTACTGCCTTCAATCCGGTGTCGAAGTTGCTCTGGATCTGAGTAATCTTGTCTGCGAAGTAGGTGACAAATTGCTCACAGCAGGCCTGGGACAAGTCCCCATCCAGGCGGAGGCAAGCTGAACTAACCAGCCCCCAAACCACTCGAAATAGCTCTGCCGGGCGTGACTTTGCAGACGCTATGAGAGCAGCAAAGAATTCCTTCTGCCAAGGGGATAGTTCTTATGATGGTGTTTTTCTCTATGTTAAAACATTACCATTCCATTTGCTCAGAATCAGAACAGCAGCAAGATTTAGGGCACAATCATGACTCCACCGAAGCCACTGGCTAAATTCTCATTGATTTCAAAGGAGTAAGGATGGCACTATTTAAAGACAAGAAGAAAGTATGGAGATTTCTCTTAACGGCTACCTCCCATGAAGGATCCAGATGAAAAGGAGGCAACTTTTTGTTCTCTCAATAGACACACTGTCATTCCTGCTAAGCATCCCTGATTGTGCCATCACCACCACTCAGCCTTTTCACCGTGACCAGCAGGCAATGGCCAAAAGGAGAAATGAACGAGGGACATGTTTTAGAAAGATAAAAGTTTAGAGAAAACTTTTAAAAAATCAGGATCTCTCAATCTGTGATGAAGCCAATGGACAGACTCCCACTGATCCTACTGGGAAATGGTTCAGTCCTATTGTTAGCCTATGCGTATTCAGACCTGCTCTAAACTTTGCTCTCTTCCTAGTATTGTCAACCTCGAAAGCATTCACCTTGACCCAAAGTATTATGAGGTATGAAGTAAACCCATGATTTTAAAGCCAAAGTAGCAAGGTTTGATTGCTTCTTATTTGCCTTCTGCCTTTTGAACTTGGGTTATATTTTTCAACACTTGTCTAGAAACCTATGGGCACGGCTGGCCTGCCTTATCTATCTTCTTGTGTCAGGGAATATAAATGTTGTCTTTTCTGACCCTTATCCAAGAAACACCTGTCAGAAGGGCTCAGGAAGGCTAGGGCCAATGGAGTGCAACTGAATCCTCTCCCTCCACAGAGAAGCCATGTCCAGAATACTGATATTAGTGCAATTCCCAGTGCCCTAGGATGCTCCAAGAGCCATGTGAATCCCTCACTGCCATCCCTGGACAAGTTGTCCATCTCGTCCAAAGAGTGGCTTGGCCACTCCAGTACAAGGGCTAAAACTTTTTTTTTTTTTAAAGGAAAGCTGGCAAGGTTCAATCTAGTAGGGCTTTAAGAAGAACACCAATAATAATGAGACCCATGGTAAAATGATAAGAGCTAGTAACACAGCCTGCCTTCTAGTGTCGGTGATGCTTACTTGTGCAACAGCATCTTACAGATTAAACGTTAAGATCTTCAAAGCAGTGACATAATTTAGCAGAATGGACCCTAGGTGCTGACTGAGGTTTTGGGCAACTGCTCCCAGAATACAAATAAATAATGCAATAATAATAATAACAACAACTGGTATCCATTTGCATCTGTATTATCCTGATATGGACACACAGCAATAGCAGTGATGGTCATAGAAGTTTTGTCTGAATGATGCTGGAGAAAGGATTCCAGGATTTAACCAGCTAATGTAAAAATACATACTTAAAAAAATCAGGGTGTCCCCCCACCGCCTGCCCATCAGCAAGAATATCAGAGCATTCACAGTAACGAAATACCTTTCTGATGAATTTTTTGTGTGTGTGCCCATGGTTACATAACATCAATAGAATATCAAAATATGCCTTTTTTTCTGTTCTGCCTGGCACATATAGATTGCGTGTAGAACTCACAATCAATTAATTTAAAGTAATAATTTGTATAAACATCCTAACAAAATTTTAAAGGGTATTAAACACCCTGTTTTATAAACATAACACTTAATTTAGAAAAAAAAACATTTAGAAGGTAATGCATTTAGGATAAGTGCACAACACATGAAAATAATAAATGAAATTTTCCCAGTTTAGAAAATGAATGTAATTAATTAACATTTAAATTACATTTTTAATTGCAATCATGCCCTCCCAGGGGACTCATAAGGGACCATAATTGCAATTAAAAGCATGTGGATTAGATAATAAAACAATGCACACTGTCTGAAATGTGCGATTTAAAATGGAAAGCAGACATTGTTATCGGCACATCTAACTTAATTGTAGCCATAAAGCAAATGTTCTGTACAAAATAAAATTCACATACGGGAACATTTAATTCTTGAATCTCTTAAAGGGGACATGCTTCAGAGCACATTTTATGACAGGTTCTGTTTGAAACAGGCCTTTAAGGCTTTCAGATTCCAGCTTGGTGCTTTAATGTTTTTGCATTAATAAAAGCATAGCTGAGTGTTCCTATTAAAGTACATAGATACATTTAAGTAAGAGATGAAACTGAGTGTCTAAAATGTAAGTCACAGAAGGCATAATTATAGCAGGGCATATTTCTCTATTTGGAATTTGGGGCGGCAAGGGAGGTGTTTTGTTTTTTGAGTTGCATTTATCGAGAGAGAATTTAAAGGGATACTGGATTTCCATTTTGTGAGGAAACAGAAGAAGGTATCTGTTACATAGATGTTTTCATATCAGCAGCAAATGTGTGCCATGGTGGGTTTTCAGGATAGGGAGCCTTGCTGGGATATTATCCTTCCACTTTTCCTTGGTGTTATGCCCTTGTTTTTTGATCAATACTAAGAGTTTTGACCTTTAATGTCATTAATCTCTCATCTTTCACAAATTCCCCTTTTCAGCTTACAAAGAGGCAGCAGGCAACAAAAAAAACAGCAAATTTTGGAAGATGGAAGGAAGAGTAAATGTACTATATGGACACCATATGTTAGACTATGGGTAATTTCAGATGTTATGATACCACGGTCAACCACAGTGCACCCCCTGTGGTGGTAGCGGTAGCGTAACGTCTGACATTACTCAAAGAGAATTCCGCCAGATGTTCACCCCAGTGGGAATCTCTTTGACCACGCTTTCAGACCTCCGGCTACTGGAGGTCCAAAAGCGTGGTTAACTAAACCATGGGTCGGAATCAGCCACAGGTAACGTCTGTTACCTTGGTTGATTCTGGATCATGGCCGAGACCCCGGGACGGGGTCGGGCACAACAGCCAGATTGGCCGCTGCGCCCGCCCGTCTCCTGGAGGGAGGGCGGCTGAGGGATTGCGGGGGTTGGGGCTGTGCAGCTGCACGTCGCACCGCGCAGCCCCAACACCTCCCCGACCCCACAGGGAATCAGGTCGGCACGTCTAAAGGACAGCCGGACTGATTTCTGACAGGACCATGGCGATTTCACATCTGAAATCACCCTATGTCATGAGCCATCTGATCAGACTTAAACAACCTTTATACCACTAGTGTGGGGATGGATTCTTTTGGATGTAGTAGTAAATGAAGTAAAAGGATAATTTTTTTTTTTAAAGTCACCTTCTGGACACAGAGGAAGAGGAAAGTTTCCCTGCCTCATGTAAGAGGGAGCTAGAACATTATAGATTTTGCCCACAAGGGGTTGTATCTTTATCATTTGGATTGTCAAAGACAAATTCTACTCTGCTCAAAGGGAGTTACACTTTTATATCCATGAGCAGGAGTTAGCTCTAGTCTACATCATTTCTTCTGACCAGTATGACAGATACAGTGCATGTGTAGAGCGGAACCTATTAGAATTTGCAAAACTCCATTTAAACTGAAATTAATAGGCTGATTTGACACATTTTATGAATTCAGGCTCACTCAAGACACTGGAATTTGAAAACTGGATCATGCTTGTGAATTTTGCAACCAACTTCACCAGATGATTTTTGTTAGTATGCACTTGCTATTTTACAATTCTCTGTCAGTTATAGCCATCTTGGTTGTTATTATCTGAGGCTCAATAATAGCCAGAGAAGAATAATTAGGTTACTGATGTCCCTTTTAAAGAAGTACAGCAGTGAAAACACAAATGTCTGCTTGGACTTTGTGTAACTCACTTTGGTTAAACCAGGGATGGCAAATCACAATTCAGTGGGCCAAATACAGTCGGTAGCTAGTTTTTATTTAGCCCCTCTTGAAGTCCTGGGTCTGGCCACTAGATCTACACCCCTATCCTTAATCACCAAAACTACTGAGCTCAGGGTAAGAGAGCAAAGATGATAGCATGAACACAAGGTTAGGGGGACAGATTTCTGGCACAGATCCATAATCTGGACACTCCTCTTTCTGAGTGCATCCTTTAAGCACTTCCACCCCCAACTGCTGAAAATAAAAATAGATGTGACAGTGGCCCATCTAGTCCCACTTTGGCCTGGGATGCACCTGCACATCTGTTTTGGCGCTGCCAGATGTTGGCCCATTTCTGCCCCAGGGCAGGTAGGTGGCTAGCCTGGGCTGTGTCCTTGGAAAATCTCCGAGGTCACACCTGGGATACGTACCGCCTATGCAGGCAAACATGGACTAGTATGTTTGTGTGGCCCCCGTCATAGCCGCCCCAGGTCGGGGGTTGCCATGTCCAGCTGCCGTGGCTACCCATCATTGGCCACCATGGCTGTCCATCATATTGGAGTGCTGGGAGCAGGCCATGGGTGGGGCCAGCCGACCACGTTTGTTGTGCTCCTTCACCTCCCCCCCACCCATACCTGAGTTGTGTGGGTGATAAGACAGCGATCCAGCCATAGGCACGATAATTCTGTGCCCCAACCCGGGCCATGTAGGGTGCGATTTCTCGCCCCAGGTTGGGGACCACTGCACCACCTGTGCATCTGTTTTTACCCTGTGCAGGCATCAGAGCTTGTACTAATTTTCAAAGTGGCCCATAGGAGGCAAAAGGTTCCCCACCTCTGGTTTAAAAAGTCAAAATTCAACTTTATTTTTCAACCAAGTCAAATCAAACTAGTCAAGTTTTGACTTTGGTAAACAAATGAGCTGAGCTAATTCCACAAAGTCAAACTTCATGCAAACATTCACAAACATGGAAATGTGAATATTTATGTTAGGAAAGGAATGCTCAATTCTGATTGGTTAAACAGGTCCATCCTAGCTACTTCAGCCCTACAAATGAATGGACAGCCTTAAATTGTTTCCATGCACTGCACAGTCTAGCTCTAATTGAGGAGAACCCCCGCTTAGATAAAAGGCGTTCTGTGAAAATAATGACTTAATTATGGGTGAAATTCATCCTAGAGCAGAGCCCTTGCACTAGGTCATGTGAATAACCTTAACCCCATTTAAGACTGTAACCTCAGGATGACACAGGTGTTTAAATGGTAGATAGGGCCTTATGTACGATCCTGTGAAGTTCACCCTATAGCAGGGTATTTCTCCCACCCTCCCTTACATTGCTGCTCTCCGTTAAGCCACAATGGCATGCCGGGAACTGTGTGTGAGAGAGATTCTCCCAGTTTGGCAAGCTATCCCTTTAAAAATGATTTGGAGACCTTGAAGTTCCTCCATGTAATCTTTCTCGCTAGCTCTTGCTGCAGCACTTGGACAGCACTATATATACAGTCTAATAAATAGTGATTGGTTTTGAAGGTAATAGTGGTACAATATTTCTTAAGGGTTGGAAAAGTTACCAAGAGTGTGAAATAATGCTGAAAGCTGAATATCACAATTGGAGGTAACTTTTTAACTTGAGGGTAATATTTTACACGGCTATTGCTCAAGGAAACCATAACCATTTGTTTTGTACCTCTTCCTAAAATCAAGAGTGGGGTTAATGTTACACAGGAAGTTATTTGAAATGGGATGCATGTGTTCCTTTTCCTGCATTTTAAAAACACAGGGTGTCTGTGCATATACAGAGAAAGCTTCATTGGTAAGGCTTAAATTACTGTATGGGGTATCAGGCAATGCAGAATGTGGTATTTTGGAATATGTATTAATTTTATTAATTTATTTCTATTTCGATCTCACCCTATCCCTCAAGGCTCAGGGCAGCTCACAACAAATACATAAAATAAAAATATAAAATACATAATTAAAAACCCACAAAACTAAAAATGTCCCCCCCCATCCTCCCTCCCCTCCACATCTAGCCCTGCCCATTGAATGTCTGACCAAATAAAAAGGTCCTACATTGCCTGCAGGAGACATTCAAACTAGGGCTTAGGTGAACCTCTAAGGGAAGGGAGTTCCAAAGCTGTGGGTCAGCTACTGAGAATGCCTTTCTGCAGGCCTGAGTCGTATGAAACTAGGCCAATGATAGAACCTGCAAGAGGGCACTCTTGGCAGATTTTAAGCACTGCAAAGGGACATAAGGAGAAAGGTAGTCCTTCAGATATGTAGGGTCCAAGCTGTTTAGGGTTTTAAAAGTCAAAAACAGCACCTTGAAATGCTATAGGCAACCAGTGCAGACTCTTAAGCACTGGTGTAATGTGCTCCCAGTGACTTACCTCCATCAAGAGGCAGGCTGCCATTCTGCACCAGCTGCAGCCCCCAAACACTCTTCAAGGGCAGCCCCACATAGAGCGCATTGCAATAGTTCAGCCTTGAGGTATTGAAGGCATGGATGATGGTGGCCAAATTCTAGGGATGTGACAATGAGGTTCGGATGTTCGGAGTTCGGCCCCAAGTCTGTCTATTCGGACGTCCGAACCGAACTCAAAAACGGCTGAACAGTTTGGTCATGTTCGGGTGAGTTCGGATGAGTTTGGGGGTGGGAAAAATGTGACTTCGGGAGGGAAAAACGTGACTGGAAGGGGGAGGCAGCTGAAGAGCAGACTTCCTGGTACCAGGGGTGGAGACCAGGGGTGGTCCCAGGGCCAAATGATACCGATACCGAAAAAATCTTTGAATTTGGTATCGATTTCAGTATTGATAACGGTATTTTTGGATGTTCTGCCGAGTTCAGCCGAACTGAACTCCGCTGAACTGAACAGCCGAACCCGAACTCGGGTTTCGAACCGAACAACTGAACGTCTGAACATCCGAACCGCGTTCTGTTCGCACATCCCTACCAAATTCATGTTTGAAAGAAAGGGACACAGCCTTCTCATCAGATGGAGTTGGTGAAAGGCAATCCTGGCCACAACCACAACCTGACCTTCCAGGCACAGCTGAGGATCCAGGAGCACTCAAAGGCTACGCACCTGAGTAGTGAGGGGAGGCTGGACCCCATCAAGGATGGGAGTCCCAATCCTCCCAGGCCACAGGGCTGGCCAACCTACATCATCTCAGTCTTGTCTGGATTCAGCCTCAGACGACTCACCCGCATCCACTCCCTAATAGCAGCCAGGCACTGGGTAAGCATCGAGACGGCAGGGCCTGGGTCGGATGAAAAGGATAAGTAGATTTGGGTGTCATCCACATATTGAAGACAAAGCACCCCCAAATCTATGCACCATCTTGCCAGGGGCCTTAGATATAGGTTGAACAGGAAGGGAGATAGGATGGAACCCTGTGGAACCCCACAAGAGAGGGGGGAGGGGGAAGAAGAACAACCACCCATCACCACCTGCTGAAACCTGCCTGACAGGAACGAACAGAACCACTCTAGAGCCGTCCAGAGAACCCCTGCTAGGTCCCTCAGCTGTATCAAAAATACCTCATGGTCAACTGTATCAAAGGCCACTGAAAGATCTAAAAGGATCCACAGGGTACAATATCCCCTGTCAATCTCTCAGTGAAGATCATCAACCAACGCCACAACCTATACCCAACGTTATACTCAGGACAAAAGCCAGGCTGACATGAGTCCAGGAATCCGACTGCATCTAGATGTCCCTGTAACTGCCTGGCAACCACCCATTCAATAACCTTCTCTAAAAGGGGAAGGTTAGAGACGGACAATAGCTGCCCAAGGAGCCAGCGTCAAGTGATGTTTTTTTGAGCAGGGGCCAAACAACCACCATCCTGAGGGCATCTGGAACCCTGCCCCCCCAAAGGGAGGCACTGATAAATTTCTGATAACAAAGGCCCCAGTCTCTGAGGCAACCAATAGTAAACAGGTATACCTCTATGACAACCAATAGTAAAGTCGTGTACCCCATATGACAAACAATAGTAAATGAGTAAAATTAGAATTAGGTAAGCGTAATGATTTACTGACTACACACACACGTACAGCACACACACACACACACACACACACACACAGAGTTTGATTGCCACTGAAAAGTCAACATTTACTGTTCTAAATACCAGAAATGACCACACAAAATTGTACTAAAAGACCCGTGTTCATTGTGCACTGTTTTCTCCATTGGCAGCAATGGGGAAAATGCAGTGAACAACACCCATAAACACAGTATTACAGCAAATGTTGTTTTTTTAATGATAACTATGATGTCTGTGTTTGCTTTCATGGATGTTAATGACTACAACAGAGGTGGGAATCATACGGCCTGTGGACCAAATCTGGTCCTTGGCTGTTTTTTATTAGGCCTCTTTCCAATACCTGGATCTAGCCCATGGATCCAGTCTTGATCCCCAAGAGTAAACCCTCAACCCTGAAAGAGTGAGCTCAGGGCAAGGGAGAAAAGATGAGGGGACTCAGGAGGGAAGGGAAAGGAGATGGATCCATGATACAGATCCATGATCGAGACTCTCCCCTTCCTTCTCCTATCCTAGGCGCACCCCGTATGCACCAACTCCATCTTCTATATGAGCTGTGGAGCTTGCACTAATTTTCAGAGTAGATTGTGGGAGGGAAAAGGTTCTTCACCCCTGGACTAGACAATTAGCCAGGAATATTGGCCCAATGTTTAGAACGTAAATGTGGGATTTGGGAGACCCCATTTCAAGTCCCTGTTCCACCACAAACACTCTGATCATGGGCACATCACTTAGGGCCTTTTTAAACGAGACACTTTTCTCACAGACTTGAAAAGTCCAGGAGAAAGAAATTCCTGCCGGGGCGGGGGTGGGTGGGAGATGTTTGCCTGTGAAACCAGAAGTTTGCCGGCACTATTGAAAACAGCGCAACCGCGTATGGATGGAGATGTGGACATATGAAACCCCAATGTCGAAGTTCGTAAGTCCGCATCTCTGACCATGTGTGAGTGTGCTATTTTCAATATTTATTTATTTATTTATTTTATTTATTTAATATATTTATACCATGCCCCTCCTGCAAGCAGCTCGCAATAGCACCTGCAAACTTCCAGTTTCATGGACAAATGTCTAACCCCCCTCCCCCATGGGAATTTCTTTATCCTGGACTGCATAAGCCTGCGAGAAAAGTGTCTAATCTAAAATGGCCCTTAGTTCCTCTTTTTGCCGCATTGAATTTGAGTACTTCCCTAGCTTACAGGAGTGGTGAAGATGAATGAATTAAGTACAGTGAGGTGCTCTAATACTGTAGTAATGGTGCTACAGATAGAGATTATGCTTCAGAATATTCAGACAAGCTGACTTTCTCATTGTTTTACTTGTCCAGTGGAATGGAGTTGAAATGCAAGCTACTTCTTAACCAGGCAGCCTTAACTTCTGCTGATCCGATTAGTTGCCCAATTGGGCAAAACACGTTTTTAATTGCATGCCAGGAGCTGTATTTTTCTTGCCCCAGGCAAACAGTTAACCACATTAGCAAACTCCTACCATTAAAAATTGGTAAGTACTATCACCACTGGGTTTGCTGCTGTAGGGACACATTCAGATTCAATTTAATTTGGATCGTCAGAAAGTAAGGGCACCTGTCAGTTTCTAGGTAACATGGGGATTTTCTTTATAGCATCACTTTTTACCTGTGGGGAAAGAAGCTTCTTAAACCAAAAAAAGAAAGGGGGGGGGGGAGGACTTGACAAGGTGTAACTCAGGCATGGCATTCCACGGTGTTCGAGTGGCTTACATTGGTTCATGTCTTGTCATATGACAATATAACATGACACAAAACTGCATGTACATTACATTGGAGATTTATAAAACAAAGCTTCCTTTGCTCAGAAGTGGAAGGTCTGTGATGCGAATGGCTTGCCTATGAGGTGCACACGTTTCTGAGTCGCATAGACACAGTCTATAAAATATGCACAGCCAGCCCTCAACACAGGCACCAACTAATAAGAACAGAAAAGCAGAACTTTTCATTCCAACAGGATTTCAGTAATGGAACTTTGTAGCCTTGCGCTTTGATTTTGTTTTTTTAATTAACGCCAGAGACACAGGAAATGCAAAACAGAAACACAGGGTAGAAAAATGAAGAGGGAGGAGAAGAAAAAAAGGTAAGATAAAAGACAGAAGAAAACAAATTGTTAATTATTTATTAGCCGGTTCATTTTCTCACACCTCAACCACTGAGTTACAGCTTTAACCCACTGTGAACATTTTGCAGCCTTGACCTGGGCTCCATCATTAGATGATTTCCTTTTGCTTTTGTCATTTTTCATTAATTTCATCTACTTATTGTTTTAAAAATATGCAAGGTAGAAACTATTAAAGGTATTGGGGTGGTTTCTGATAATTCTCCTGAGATGCTCTGCTTCTTACGGTCAAAGGAATGGCAACTGTTTCCACAAGCACAACAACAATTACTGTACCTTTGCAAGGTGCACTTCGGTATAGTGCTCATCTCCATGTACTCTGACTCAAAGGAAATGTTGCTTGTCTCAAGGCTTTGGGTGTTTTTAGATAAGATTCTACCCCACATGGCCACCCAGGAGCTGTGGAGCTCAGCTCACTGCCTGTCTGAAAGTGGAGTGGGGGGATACGTGCTCCCGTGAGCCTCGCAGCACCCACACATGATGGCCACTCACGGAGCACTGCAGGAAAATCTGGGCTGCTCTGTGCAGGGCAAACCAAATAGCAATGGGTGACCACGGAGCCCCTGCCTGTATGAACTGGGACAGCCGGTCATGCCAGCAGATCAGGCTGCCATTCGTAGGCACTGTGGGTGGGGGACATGGCCGTTGCAAGTCACAAGAACTGGCTGGGAGCGCTGGGGAGCCCGGGTAGATTCCCCAGCACTCACGCCAGGAACATGTCAATTGCAAAGGCCAGTCCTCCCCCATGGTCCGTGACGGAGGGAGTGCGTGGCAGCTTGTCTTGTGACTGGGGAAGCCAAACTGAGATCCGCCAAGTTGAATCCCTCCTCATGCCCTCCACCTGAGTGGCTGCTCCGTGGTGCCGCTCAGCAGCCACGGACCCTCGCATCACCCTGCCTGTTTTAAAACACTCTTTGTCTTGTGAGGTGCCGAGGGCCCTCAGTTCTCAGTGGATAGATTGGGGCCTTCAGAACCTTCTTCACATCTCAGTACCATGCTTGTGGAGTACATTCCCTCCAAAATCAAACTTAGATAAAAAGCATTGGCTCTTCTTTATAAGTGACCTCACTTTAGCCACAAGTGGTGTTTGGACCATCTACGCAAACAGCATTTATTTATTTTATTTATTTAAATTTAGACTCCGCTCTTCCCCAAAGGCTCAGGGCACCTTGCAAACTAACAATTTATAAAATACACACAGATATAAAAGTCCTTTAAAAACCTTGCCCCAACCCCCCTATAAAATCCCCACTCAACCCCTATTCCCGCCGTCAAACATTTTGGCCGAAGAGAAAGGTCTTACACTGCCTCTGGAAGATACTCAGGCTTGGGCTTAGACAAACTTCCAGGGGAAGGGATTTCCACAGCACTGGGGCAGCAACCTAAAATGCCTTTCTTTGTGCCCTTGCCATATGAACCTATCTGGGAGGTGGTACCTGCATGAGGGCGCTCCTGATCGACCGTAGGGATTGCAATGCGGCATAATGAGGAAGGCAATCTTGCAGATAGGTGGAGCCCAGGCTATTTAAGCTTTTATTTTATATATTAGTTATTTTTCAGATTTTATACCCCGCACCTTCCTGCTATAAGCAGCTCAGGGCGGCTCACAAATAACGTTAATTAAAAACATAAAATACAATATAAATATAATAGAAAAGTAAAATAATATAAAACAATCAAATGGCAGAGTTTAAAAAATGCCCTCCCCCAACCCCCTACTCCTAACCCATCTTCCCCACCAAAAGCCTGGAGGAACAGCCAGGTCTTGCACTGTCGTTGGAAGGAAGGGAGGTCCGGGGCCACACGGGCCTCTGCCGGGAGGGAGTTGCACAGCCTTGGTGCGGTCACTGAGAACGCCCTCCATCTTGCTCTTTCTCTTAGATATACACGGAGTGATACAGTCAGGGCCCCGTGTTCACTGTTTTCCCCATTGTCACCAATGAGGAAAATGCAGTGAAAATGGGTACCCAAATACAGGATCCTTTCCTATCCAGAACTCTCATATCTGGATCCTTCTTTATTCTGGACATGCTTTATAAGCCTCCCCTATCCTGACACAAAGCATGTCTCCTCAAGGCATCCAGATACCGACGGTTATACTGTTGATGGCTGAAGAGCAGGCTAGAGCAAGTAAACTGACATTCATTTAATATACAATACCCCTTTTGTTAAATGCAACTTAAGTATTGCTGGCAAAATACAATGACAGTGGCATACACATTTCTGAAACACTGGGACTCTTACTCCAAGTCTTCCTTTTAAAAAGCAGAGAGAGAGAGAGAGAGAGAGAGAGAGAGAGAGAGAAGGGTTGCCGTGCTGGTCCCAAATGTAAGAGATGAAGACAAAGTAGTTCAAATGATACCTTTTATTGGACCAACTTCTCTTGGTGAGAATGTGCAAGCTTTCGAGCCACACAGGGCTCTTCCTCAGGTTACAGGCAAGTCAGAACTAAATGTAAGCAAATGCAAAACCAGGGTATATATGTGGACGTGACATTAGGGAAGGTGCTAGTATTTGAATATAAATCAACCGTATTCTTCTCTAACAATCACATTGGGTGTTTTACACACATATTTCTCCTGCATCTTTGCTTTCACATCCTGAATTTTTTGTGTGTCTAAATCACTCACCCAGATCTTAAACATGAACTTCTGTACAGAACTTCTCCCAAAACTTCTGTGTGTAAAAAGTTCTCCTGGTAAACTGTTTTGCTCCAGGCAGCTGCAGTCACTTGGTTTCCATGGCAGCCCCTCACGTCTACAGCTGCGGCTACTTTAGGCTGCCCCAGGGCAGCGTTTGTGTGAAGAATGCGTCCAGGAACCGCCTCAGGGAAGTGTGTGTGTGTGTGTGTGTGTGTGTGTGTGTGTGAAGAATGCATCTGGAACTTATTTGTGGACTTGTAATCCCAGAAGATTGAAAGACCAGCACTTTAAAGTGTGTGTAAAAATGCCCAATATTTACATCACCTTGCAGCTTGTTTCTTGATTTGGTCCAATAAAAGAGATCATTCTGAACTACTTTGTCTCCATCATTTAAAAGGCTCTTTATTTCACTTTACACAGACATTATGCTTTCTTCAAAGGGAAAACTGGCAGGTGTATGAAAAGAAACCATTTTCACAGCTACACGAGGGCCTTCATTTATTTACTTAATTCACATCCGGGCAAGCTTCCTAAGTGAGGCAAGCATTTTGTCTCTTTAGTCAGGTTTGAAGTCACCTGAAGACACCCCACTCCACACCCTGACCCTTCACTCTCAGGATAGCATTTATTTTGGAGACCAAATGTGTAAGGCAGACTAGATTTACAGAGATGCTGAATAATTCCAGTCAGACTTGGGAAAGGTAGATCAAATCATGCTTAGCCCTTACGTAATTTTTTTATTTATTTATTTATTTATTACTGAACCTAATCCTGTATAAAGGGCCAGAGCTTGTATTCTTATCTCTCTAACCTTACAGTGAAACTGTAACATAATTACATTTAAAAGAGATTAAACTGTTCCATATCTCAACATATAGAAAGAATAACAATCAAGCAAGCTTCCTTTTGATCCCTTTGCCTAATAAAGCACCATCCCGACATTTGACATATGACTGCAGTGACCCTGAGCTATGCCTATTGTACATTACCCTTACTTTGTCCCTCCAGAGCCAAAACTGGTAATAGAACTTCATCATTTACACTTAGCTCCTTTTCAACCATTTTTCACAGTTAGTCCCCGAAAGAAAAAGAACTTGTCTATTTCCTACAGGTGATTTATTATGTATTTCTTAGGCAAAACACTTTTATCTGAAAGTATAGGTCAGACAAAGGAATAACGTAATCAAAGAGACATTTTCAGACACATTACGAATACAGGAAAGTGCCCAGCAGAAGCCTTGCACTGTCTTAAATTGCTAGATGTTCATGAATACTGAGGCGCAGGGTCTTATGACAGAACAAAAACTGCAGTTAAACTGAGAGATTGTGGGGTGGGGGTGAGAATCTTAGTTTTTTGCTCTTCCTTTCTTGGATGATTTTTCTTTCTCCCAGCAGTAGATATCTTACTTTAAAAACATCTGAGTCCTAAGGGACTCTATTAGAGAAGATGTTTTTATTGCCTTTTCCCTAGAATTTTATTTTATTTTGCCAAGAGGCAGTTCAGAATTGCTCTGTGGTAGGTAGCTGGTTCATAGACAAGTCACCCAATGCTGTTCACTTAGAAGGGTGAAAGCCTAGTTTAATGGCAAACATGTAGAAACCACACTGTAACCCTTACATGAAGAAATCCCCTCTGGCACACTGTTGGCTCCCAAGACTCACCTCTTTTGGAATAGAGTACAAAAGACCACATTGTCCTCACAGATGAATTGAGCAGGCCAGCACAGGGAGAGAGGAATAAAAACACCCCAGACCCATGTGAACATCCTTGAAACTCAACCCAGTCCTGAAAAACACTGACCAAATTCTTGTTTAATTTGGCAAAGTGTGGAGAATTATTTCTGCTCCATCCTGATCCTTCCTCCAGGAAAGGCTTCCACCTTGCTCTTTCTATGAAGTACAAAATGATTCATTTCTGGTTCTGTATACCATTACTGCACTTTAAGAGTTTGCCCTGGAGGTATATATAATATTTGGCCCCCCTGACCTTTATGCACCTCTCTCAGTCAGAGTCAGAATACATCAAAAAAGAATACTAAACTGAGATGTTCCAACACAGAGAACACTCAGTAGAATTTCACCCAAACCAGGAACATCTGCACAAACAAGGACTTTTAAGTTGTGTCAATAGAAAGACAAACGTGCAGGGGAAGGCAAAGGAGAATTATCAGGTTGGCTGGAAAGTTGAGCAGAAGAAATACAGATAGGATGAGGCAGGAGAGAGAAGGAAGACTGCAAAATGCCAAATTTAGACCTGCAACCGGTCTGCAAAGCTTCTCAAGTACATGGTCACCAGGAGGGTGGGGAGCAATGGAATGCCTGGACATAGCTCCAAGCACTCAGGGGTTCATCCGTTCCTAGCTAAAATACTCTAAAGTGGTTACTTCTTTATGCTATAAATCAGCTGCAGAATGGATAGTAAAGACAATTCAACAGTTAATGTGGGCACTGGTTTTGTGGAAAGAGGTTTTCCAGGCAATCCCTAGCTATCCCTCCCAGCATGCACTGGTAGATGACCTGGGAAGGGGAATCATGGGATGTACTGAACCTCTCTCACCAAGTGTGGCATAGGCTTATAGCAATTTACTTGGGTACTGTGGATGGACAAGCTCGAAAGCTCATAAATGCCTCACGTTTTTGACAGTTGACTTAGACTCTTAAGTTGCTATGGCATTTCCTGTAAATCTGGCCTTTAATCTTGAACTTTATATTATATGGTGCCCAATCGAGTTTCATTTGGGTCAGGTCCTGCCAGGTAAGCCCAGACTCAGCCCTGGCACCACTGTTCAGACCCTGTCACTGCTGCTAGTCTTTATCTGTGGCTTGATAAAGTTTGAGGAGGGCCAGAACTGAGGACCGTGGGTGATGCTGCCACCAATCAGCTGTTGGGGAACATCCCGAGTAGCAAACAGCTCTTGGGTGGCAACAGCGGCATCCTCCCCACCTACTCACTAACCTGGAAAAGCACCAGCCTCTGCCTCTCCCCCGGCAGGACTGAGACTAGGGCTACTGTGGAGTGGCAAGAAGGATGCTGCTATTGCAACTCACCAGCGGTCTGGCAGGGAGTTGTTTGGCTGGGGAGCAGTGAGGCCTGGAAGAGCAGCTTCACTGAACACTGATGCATATCCATAGTTTAGGGGAGGGAATTCTGGGACAAACCTGAGCCTCAACACTATGAGGAGGGTTCAACAGGAGCCTGGCCTACGTAGGCCTATTCCTTCTGAGCCCTTCTGATGAGGGTCAGGTTCATGTCAGAATTGGACAGGACAAAGGAGCTCTCCGACTCTTTTCCAGTGTGGCCATGCTTCTTTCTGACTGCTTTGGTGTCACGGAGTTACAAAAAAGGATGGGGCTATGTCGGAAGGTCAGGAGAGCCCCTTTGTCCCGCCCCTTTCTGACATCATTCTCACATTGTTGTGATGTCACAATTTATTTATTTATTTATTTGCTCACATTTATACCCCGCCCCTCCTGAAACAGCTCGGGGCGGCTTACAGTCTCAAAGGAATATAAAAATATAACTATAAAATATTTTAAAACACTCTTAAAATAATAACCATTAAAGCAGGACCCAGGAACAATAATAAATAACACAATAAATAAAGGGTGGAGGGGGATAAAGAACAATGGTTCAACAATGGTTGAAAAGGGATATGGATTCATCAAAAAGGGGCAGAGGAAAGAGGACTTTCTGTTCTCTCAAATGTAGCCCTGCCCCCTACCCTGCCTTCAGTAAATTTTGTCAGCGCCATTGCCTAGAATTGTCTTATTTTATTTTAACAAATCAAGCACTGGTGCCCAGACATTACAGTGACAAATCCTTTAGGTGGGTTGACTGACAAAATTTCCAAGAGATGGAATTAAAGTAGTATTTTTCATTGGACCAACTGAAGTTGGTGAAATTGTGCAAGCTTTTTGCCGATACAGGGCCCTTCCTCAGAGACATAACACGTTGGAACATGCCTGAGGAACGGCCCTGTGTGGCCCAAAATCTTGCAAAACCTCACTAACCGCAGGTGATCCAATAAAAGATATCACTCAGGGTAATTTCAGATGTTACGAGACCACAGTCAACCACAGTGAATACCCTGTGGTGGCCAAAAGCCCCGTAACGTCTGTAGTGAGTTCTGCCTGATGTTCACCATGGTGAACCTCCAGCGGGAATCACAATGTCCATGATTCTGGACCTCCAGTCGCCCAGAGGTCCAGAATCATGGTTAGCTGGACCATGGTCCAGGATCGGCGGAAAGTAATGTCTGTTACCTTCCGCTGGCTCGGATCGTGGTCCAGACCACGATGCAGGATCGGGCACAGCGGCCTAATTGGTCGCTGTGCCCGCCTATCTCCCAGAGGGTGGGTGGCCGGGGGAGCGTGGGGGGGGGCAGGGCTGTGCAGCCACATGTCGCGCCGTGGCTGTAGGAATCAGTCGGCACATCTCATGGACGGCTGGACTGATTCCTGTCCGGAATCCGAAACAGATCCCAGACCGTGGTTCAGCGTGGCGGGCCAAATGACCCGTCACGTCTGAAATTACCCTCAGCTACTGTGTCTTCATCTTTTACATTTGAAACCAGCTCCCCACTCTAGAACTTCTAAAGACATAACCCCACTGACAAAAGCTGACTGGCAGTTTGAGTAAGGTTTTATTTATTGCAGAACAATGCAAAATTTCCTCATGACAGGGCAGTCTACACAACCTGTGGTTCCACAGCCTCAGAGAAAAATGTGGAAGTGCTAACACGCACTAATGAAGCACTCTCAGCTTCCTCCATGTTCTAGAGGACTTTCCCAGGGAAAGATACTTGACTATTCTTTATAACTGAAAATATGAGGAGGGAGAGGTTAACACACAGAATGGTGATGGAGCATCAAAGAGATATGTATATGGAACAGAAGAGAATTTATCCTGAAATCTATATACTGGGGGAAATGTCGGGGCTGAAATGAATCAGGCTTTTCCAATTAGCAATTTTTAATTTAATTATTAATTTCCATTAACAAATTTCTGAATTTAATTTAGCTGAACCTGAACAGTCACACCACCAACTTTGACTTCATTTAGTTCAATAAATTTAATGTAAATTCATTCAATAAGCTCAATATTTGGTCCTTGTTAATTCAAGTTCAAACATCACTCATTAAAATTCCCTTTTCCAGTCAAATAACATACCTTGGACCATGCGATGGCAAATCAAAAGTTATAGGATTATCAAATTAATATCTGATTTGCAAATCGAATTGATGAAAAAAATCAGTGACCTACCTGTGAACTTTTAAAATGAAGTTTACAAATAAGATGCAAATTTCAAACTTCAAATGTGAATTGAAAAAACAGACCAATATTCAAATTCACTCAATCATTTCATCACTAGCATGGATGTATAGACAAAACTAAAACTGACTGATATTCAGAAATGTTGAAGTGATGAAGAGATGATCATTAGTGGACCAACACACCCTTGTGTTTTAAGAAAGTTTTCCTTGCACAGCGCTTAAGTATTTTCTCTGGTAACGAAACTGAGACACTGTCCCATGTATTAATGGAGTGTAAATTGTAAGAGAGGGCTTGGATACAGTGAATCTACCCTATTACCTGGAATTACCCGGGAAAGTCCAGAGAGTTTTATATGGGTTTCCTGTTAGCCGATAACTCCCCAAAGATAACTAAACCTGTTGCAAAATTTCTACAAAATAGCACCCAAAAAAGGCGAGCCTGTGAGCAGGCGTTGGAATGGAAAGAAATGCTAGGGGGGTGCGGCTCCTGCGGTCTGCTGGGGGTGCCTTCCTGGAGGTCCCCCGTGTTAAGCGGGGGGCCACGATGGAGAGGTCTTTCTCGGTGGTGGGACCGCGGCTGTGGAACTCCCTTCCGGAGGAAGCTCGCCTGGCCCCTAGCCTTTTAACATTTCGGCGAAACTGTAAGACCTGGCTGTTTGCCCAGGCCTTTGGGAGGGAGGGTGGGTAGGGAGGGATTAATCCCCCACCTATTGGTTTTGTGGCCCTGTTAATATTTTAAATATTTATGATTGTTTAAAATTGATTTTACTGTATTTTTATTATTGTATTTTTAATTGATGGAAGCCGCCCCGAGCTGCATGGCAGGAGGGGTGGGGTAAAAATTTATAAAATAAATAAAATAAAATAAAAATAAATAAATATACAAATGTTTGTATTATACAGTTATTATACAACTCATTGCCTCCCATGGCTTCCAATACCACCTCTACGCTGATGATACTCAACTCTATCTCTCCACCCCCTCTCTTTCCCCTTCTGTCTAAGCTCGTCTCATCAACTGTCTCTCTGATATCTCTACCTGGATGTCCCAACGTCAGCTCAAGCTCAACATGGCTAAAACTGAACTCCTTATCCTTCCTCCCTTCCCCTCCTCCCCCTCTTCTCTGTCCATCCTCATTGATGGAGTCACCATCCGTCCTGTTCCCCAAGCCCGTAGTCTGGGCTTCGTCTTCAGTACTCACCTTCTTTAAACCTTACATCGATGCCATCGCCAAGTCCTGTCGCTTTGCCCTCCATAACATTGCTCGGATTCACCCCTTTCTCTCTGTCTCGTCAGCCAAAACCCTTGTTCATGCCATGGTCATCTCCTGCCTTGACTACTGCAACCCCCTCCTTACTGGCCTCCCCCGCTCTCTTCTGTTCCCCCTTATTTCCATCAAAAACTCCGCTTCTAGGGTCATCCACACGGCCTGTCACTTCGACCATGTGCAGCCTCTCCTCTCCTCTCCTCACTTCACTGGCTCCCGCTCCCCCTCCCCCAACGCATCTTTCACAAACTCCTGGTACGTACCTACAAAACCCTCCACAACCTGCCCCCCCTCCCACCTCTCGGCCCTTATCTCCTTACACACTCCTGCACGCACTCTCCATTCCTCCTCTCACCTCCCTCGTGCTCCCTCCTCTCCCCTGCTCCCCTAATCACCTTCGTCCCTTCTCCCTAGCTGCCCCCCATGACTGGAACTCCCTCCCTGCCCACATCTGCCTCACCCCCTCCTTCCGTTCCTTCAAATCCCTCCTTAAAACCCACCTCTTCCTCGCCATCTTCCCCAACGCCCGCTAGTACTCCCCTCTCAACATTTACTGTCCGCCTAACTGCAACCAAGCCAAGCACGTGCACCTGAGACTCCTTATCCACTTGAATGTTTTTATCCCTTGTCTTTCCATATGTCCCGTATTCCTGTCTCCCCCCTTCTAGTCTATTAGATTGTAATCCATAGGCAGGGACTGTGTCTTTCTCATTGCTATGTAAAGTGCCAGGTACACTGTTGACGCTATACAAATACTTTTAATAAATAATAATAATAATAATAATAATAATAATAATTAATAATATAATCAGGAAGTTATTTATTAGCAGAATGTATCATTTAACAAATGAGTAGTATATATACGGATAAAATATGCACTTGCGGACATATGAGTATGGAAAAATGTGTATTTGTTATTTACCCAAGGCTTATGTTGGATGGATATATCTGTGTTGTTTTACCTTTTTTTTTTTTGGTTGCAATAGTGTCAAGCTTCGCAATAAATAAAATTACTTACTTCCTTATTCATTACTGTCTGGCCTTGCCAGTTATTTTCAACACTGAAACACATGAATAAGAATAAAAATAGCATAGGGCGACAATAAATGTGCAGCTGACACGCCGGCTACACCCCCGGAGGGGCGGGGGCAGCCCTAGCAGGGTCAGGTCAGGGCATGGAACTGATGTGCCCCTGACTAGGATGGCCAGTGAGCACTCCCCTGCCCTCACACCCAGTGGGGGGACAGAAAAATCACAGTGCCAGCCCAGTACTCCACCCACACCATCACAGGTAGCCATGGTGGCCCCTGATCCCTAGTGAAGATGGGGCCAAAAACAGATGTGCTGTCCAGCTATGGCCTGAGTTGGACCACCTTGGCGGCCCTGGCTGTAGGCCTGGGATCATCCAGGGACCAGTTCTGGTCCAGCCACCTACCCGGGCCAGCAGCAGGCCCACATCTGGCAGCCCAGAAACAGCTGTCCAGGTGAGTCTCTGGCTCAGGCAGGCCAAAGTGGGCCAGCGTCATGTCTATTATCACCCACAGCTTCATGTCTGAAAACTTTATTAAAAAGGCAGGAACTAAAATTAGAAAAGTTCCATTTTGGCCTGGTGCGGTATTGAGAATGTCTCTCATAAACTGGAGATAAGTAAAAGAGTTGAAAAGAACCAATTTATCTCATTCATTCTTTTACCCACTCCCTTATATTTATTTATACGTCCGCTTCTTTGAGTTGCATTTTTTATTTTTTACTGTTGTCGCTGTTTAATGATCATATACAGCCGTGAGAATTAAAATAGAACCCCGCATTTCACTTGAGTCTGGGAATGGCATGCACGCACAGGATGAAATATATATAAATAACAAAGCCCTTGCATAATCGTATACTCTATAAGCTATCTTACTGGAATATAAAAGCAAATCCTAACCTATAACAAAACTTAATGCAAGTAAGATAGAAAATAAATAAAATCCCCAATGCTGGAGATGAATTGGAACTACTCAGGCTTCATCAAAACATATTGGAAAACCTCTGATAGAACAGGGAAGTTCTTTGCATATAAATTATAGACAAGAAAGAATTTGCCACTACAAACAAGTGCAGAGATGAAACTTAAAAAAATCCAACCTTATATAAAAAATGAGACTGTAAATAATAATCTACATTTAAATAGCCCTTTTCATCCCAGAAGATCTCTTGAGTTTTTTTGATTTTACGAGCTATAGATAAAATTCACCTCTATGGAAAAGGCCTATACTAAATTCTTAGCACTGTTAAAGCAGTGGTTCCCAAATTTGCCTGGGTGACACCATTTTGAGACTTAGGGCCCAATTCTGGTGTATGTATGTATCAAACACATCCTGTATGCACATCAAATACAGGATGCATATGCACCGTATGTGTACCACGCGCAGTGCATGCTACCATGCGCACAATGCATGCAATGTTCTGCACTTGATGCGTGCACATCCTGTGCTTGGTGCACGAGCATACCTTGGATGAGCCACTTAAATGTAGTTCTGTGACACCAGACAGCAACAAAGATGGACAACGTATAGGAAATATCATTGTGATATTTCCTCCTCTCTGCCAACTCATCCCTGGACCCTCTCCAATCCGGCTTCCGCCCCCTCAACTCTACTGAAACTGCCCTGGCTAAGATCACCAATGATCTACTTGTCGCTAAATCTAAGCTCCACTACTCCATTCTTGTCCTCCTTGACCTCTCTGCAGTCTTTGACACTGTCGACCACTCGCTCCTCTTGGACTTGCTTTACTCTTTGGGCTTCCGCGGCTCTGTCCTTGACTGGTTCTCCTTCTACCTCTCTGACCGCTCCTTTAATGTATCCCTCCCTGAGTCGACCTCCTCCTCCCTTCCCCTTTTGGTTGGGGTCACACAAGGTTCTGTCCTTGGCCCTCTCCTCTTCTTTATCTACACCCTGTCCCTTGGCAAAACTATTGCCTCCCATGGATTCCAATACCATCTCTACGCTGATGACACCCAACTCTATCTCTCTACCCCCTCTCTCTCCTCTTCTGTCCACTCACACCTCGTCAACTGCCTCTCTGATATATCCGCCTGGATGTCCCGACGTCAACTTAAGCTCAACATGGCCAAGACCGAACTCCTCATTTTTCCTCCCTCCCCTTCCTCTCCCTCTAACCTGACCATCTGCATCGATGGGGTCACCATCCATCCTGTTCTCCAAGCCCGCAGCTTGGGCTTCATCTTTGACACGCACCTCTCTTTTAAACCTTACATTGACTCTGTGGCCAAATCCTGCCGATTCGCTCTCCACAACATTGCCCGCATCCGCCCCTTTCTCTCAATCTCCTCGGCCAAAATCCTTGTTCATGCCATGGTTATCTCTCGCCTCGACTACTGCAACCTCCTACTTGCTGGCCTCCCTCGCTCTCACCTGTCCCCCCTTATCGCAATCCAAAACTCCGCCACCAAGGTCATTCACACTGCCCGTCGCTTCGACCATGTGCAGCCTCTCCTCCTCTCCCTTCACTGGCTCCCCCTTCCTGAACGTATCCTGTTTAAACTCCTGGTTTTCACGTTCAAATCGCTCCTCAAAATCCACCTTTTCCTTGCTGCCTTTCCCAATGCCTGCTAGTCTTTCCCCTTACTCTTACTGTCGGCCCTCCTCTACTGACTGCTGCTACGAACCTCTTTGTAACCAAGTCAAGCATACGCACCTGAGACTTTGCATCCGCTTGAATGTTTGTTTGTCTTCTCCCCTGTCTCTCCCACTGTCCACTCTCCCTGTCTCCCCCCACCTTTGTCTTTTAGATTGTAAGCCACCGGCAGGGACCGCATCTAATTCTATGTTCTGTACAGCACCAGGTCACACGACTGGCGCTATATAAATGTTTATAATAATAATAATAATTGTGATTGTAAGTGACTCTGGCTGCTTTCACACGAGCAGCGTGCGATTGCGCATCATGATTGTGCATAATTAGAAACGGCCGCATGTATTAATTACACGAGACAGAAGAGGTGTATTATGCGCATATTATGGCGGTTGCGCATTTTTAAAGTCCGCAAATTAAATACCTCGATCGTGAGGTATTTAATTTGCGGACTTTAAAAATGCGCAACCACCATAATATGTGCATAATACACCGCTTCCGTCTCGTGTAATTAATACATGCAGCCGTTTCTAATTATGCGCAATCATGATGCGCAATCGCGCGCCGCTCGCCCAAAAGCGGCATCTGTCTGCGGACTAGGAACATCTGCATGAAGCAGGTTAGTGGAGCTCTCAGTAGGGCAGGAAGAGAGGTCCTGTTCAGCAGGCAGTGATGGTCCCCCACAGCTGCTGATCCTCTTTGAGGAATGGGTCATTGGCAGGCAGTCATATTTAAGAGGTTGCTGGGAAATCACATGGGAAATCACATGGGAAATATGTGTATGGATGGTAGTCAACATCATGAGGCTGAAGTGTCAGTATTGCAGCCCAGAACCTGGCTTTGGGTTGTGGGTTTGAATTCCACCCTTCCTGTTCAGCCCCAATAAATTCTTTCCACAGAACACAAACTCTTGGGTTTAAGGTTTAAAATATTAAGGGCCAAATCCTGAAATATAGGCTCAGGGTTCAATTTTCTACCCAAAGGACAGATTTTCAAACTTCACAAAAGACAATAGAATTTCTATTTAGGCACTTGCCTTTTTAGCTTTTGAAAAATCTCTCTTCATGGGCCCATACAAGCTGTGCATGCATCTGCACCAAGTGCGCTGTGTATCTAATATACATGCTTTGTGCTTGGGACGCACAGGGTGCAAGCACATTCTCCCTTTGGTACATGATTCCACCTTGAATTGGGCTGTCACGCTGGAATTTGGAAACTATTTGCTCCACAATAGGTGGAACCAGTGTCCCATTTTCAAAAGAGGGTGAAAACATTGGATCCCCTGCCCAACCCGTGGAGCGGCAATGCAGCTACCACCTGTTGGGCTGGCATGGAGAGTAGAACACATGTGCAGCCGCCACGTTGACCCCACACCCCAGGTTGGGCAAAGGATCCAACAAATGGGTAAGACTTAGGTTTAGGAGCAGCAGGCACTGGCCACCAAAAACAGCATCAGGCCTATGAAAAGTGGTCGATTGCTCCTAGACTGTGGGCTAGTGACCCAGCCCAAGGTGTTGTCATCCCTGCCCAACTCCCCTCAGCTGGTATCCAGAATGCAGGGAAACCAGCAGCTCTGTCCAGGCAGAATTGCACCTCCAGAGAAACCCATGGGTCGATCCCCCGTGCCGGGAGGGATGGCGGGTCCCAACCTGGCACATGGATGGAGGTGGGTGCCACATGCTGAGTGCCCAGACTCACCACCGCTGCTGCCCCAGGAGTGGATCCCGTGGCTGTGTGGGGTGAGAGACAAGGAGGGAGGGACCATGCAGGGATGCACTTGGTTCAGGGTTGGGACCCACTACACACAGGCAAGTGTGCCTGCCCCTCCCTCAGTCTTTCCCTCCTTGCCGGCGGCAGCTTCTCTCAGACGCACCATCAGCTGGCAGGCATTTGGAGGAGGGGTCTGCTCACTCCCAGCCGATGCCATCAATTGGCAGGGGACTGGCAGTCACTGCTCCTGGGCCCAATTCTTGCTGCTATCGTGGCCTTGTCCCCAGTGCTGACGGACCTTGCCATGCACAGGGGCTGCATAGGACCTAACAGATGGGAGGGTGCACATTATCCCAGATTAGCTCAGCCTTACCCACGCTGCATCAGCCACCTTCTCTGGACGACACATCAAGTAGCAGCCAGCTGGCCGGCCGTTCCATGGTGGGAGTTAGCAAACATCTGGTGGCCACCTAACAGACGGGCAGGTGAATCCTAAGTGCTGAAGCCATTTTTTAAAGTGGGACTTAGGGTCAAATTTTCAAAAAATTACTAACGGAGCAATTATCTACTGTTACAGTCAATGGCATTTTTTCCATTGGCTTCAATAGATGGAAGATCATGCCTTAAATCCCACTAAAAGTCATCCATTTTGCTTGAGTAAGAACTGTACGTGAAACTCTCGCCAACTAAATTACTACTAACACTGAGCCACTCCTGAGTGGGAGAGCACCAACCAGTCTTCTCGTTGCACACGGAACTAGAGAAGAAGGGAGGAAATTTCAGCCAAGAATACTAGTGGAAATCCCTGCATTGCAAAAATATAGATGTGCATTAAAAGAACATTAAACATTGTTTATTTTTAAACTTGGAAATGGACAAGAAATATGAGCCAAGCACAATCGGTAATAAAGCTTCACATGGGTACAGTGTGTTCCATATGACGATTTTAACTTGCTTAACAAAGGTGGGCAAGCAAATATTATTCCCTTTTTAATGATGGGAACAATAATACAAAGGGTGTTTTCAGACAGACCCGAGGTTGTCCATCCCTGGAGCTGCTCTGGGGGTGCACCCCTGTGTCTGCCTGCTCCCAGCCTTGTCTGGGTCCAGACTGGATGGACCTGGCAGGTTCCCCGGCACACGGTCTGCACACCCAACACCCCCTGCCTCATAGAGTTGTGGGGTAGAGCATCTGTGTTGCCCAGGGCAACAACTGTCTGAGCGAGCAGCAGAGTGGGTCCGCTGCCCCCTCCTAGCCTGATCCACCTGTACATCTGCTGGGGTGCCTTTAGATGGATGGGTCACCAAGGAGTGAAGCAGACTGGCACGGCCAGCACCAGGGCAGCCCGTCCATCTAAAAGCACTCCAAGTGACTGGCCCAAGTTTACATAGCAGATCATTGGCAGAGGTATGAACCGAAGCTTGACACCCAGTCTCTAACCACGAACCATGCTTTCTTCTTGGCAATACCATGGTTTATGTACCAAGATTGTAAATGACTAAAGAAATGGATATGACTTGGGTTGGTAGTAGAGCCATGTTTTCGGAAACTGTCCATCCCTAACAAGTGATTAAAAAACCCTAGCTGTGTTGTTAAATATAATAAACTTCAACGTGGAAAAAATAATGACCTCTCTTATAACATGATGCCAAGAAGGTTTGGTACCAGAAACTATGGTAATGGGCCCCAACACTGGAAAGAAACCAACATTGTCACTAAAAAGATACACAACCTAGTTAATAAAAGGAGGGATTTACTTTTCAAATATTACATTTTTAAATGATCCCTTTACAGTTAAACTATAATGAAAATCATTAGAATTAAGGATAAAGAAACATTACATTGGAATAAAACTGAAGCAGACTGTCTTAAATCAATGGTGCTCTTGTAAGTTTAACACAGTATCATACCTCCTACTTATATGCACTCCATTTCCTAATTAAAACACTGTTAAGGGCACAGAAGACTTGACTGATGTAGATAGCCAACTGGCTTAAATATATTGCATTTATGGAACAAAAGCAAGCCAAGGAAAACTATTTCTGGAAATAAGTCAGCTATAGAAGAAACCTCCTTATCCGCACATTTCAGGAGATAAGTTTTTTGTCTAGATTACAGTGCGTGTGTGCGTGTGTGTGTGTGTGTGTGTACAAGGGACAACTGTCAGCTATGGGGCTAGTCTACTGTAACCATTTGAGAGTTGCGGGCGACATGTCTGGCATTACAGAGAACTCTAGATAAAGGGGTTCCCTCTGTAATCCAAGATGGAATATTACTACATTAATACTATCTACCTTGCAACTGAGAAAAGATCAGAACACACGCCACAAATCCATTTATGTGCGTCGGTGTCAGCATCAGGAGTTTAGCTTGAACATTTTGCACTAATTTGGAAAATAGCCATGAGCACCAGTCTTGACACAAACAGCTGAGATAGTGTGGGCCAATCTGTGTCCTCAAACAATAGCTTTTAATAAGTCATCTTTTACATTTAATAGTCACCCAGAAAGTTGATGAGAGACTCTGGGTTATTTACTTAGAGTAATATTTATTAATTATTATTATTATTATTATTATTATTATTATTATTATTATTATTCTTTTATTCTTATTCTTATTCTTTATAGTAGTGTTATTTAGAGGAATATTATTATTATTAAAGTATTCGTATCTAGAGCAGGGGTTCTCGATGTTTCCCCAGTCATGAGCACTGGAGTGACCTAAGTGACTACTTGGGAGCGCTGCATAATTTGTATGAATGATTTGCATAAATATGCATAGATTAAGTCTCCCCTGTACAATTCGTTTCAATGGAAATTAAGATAATTAATCAATTAATCCCAGCTCACATTGACTTTAATGGATGAAGCACTGTTTCAAAGTGCTCCTGAGCACTACTGACAGCTGGCTTGGGGAGCACTTTCACACATTGCCTGAGCACTCTGGTGCTCCTGAGCACCAGCTTGAGGATCCCTGATTTAGAGTAATATTATTTAGAGTAGAGTATTTATATTAGAATACTCCAGTGGGAGGAGTCCAAGGGTCTTTTCGCACAGACGCCCCCCCCCCCCCCCCTCGCGCAGTGGATGTGGGGAATGGGGAGGCATTCGTGGGAAGGCCTCACCCAGTGAGTGGGGTTATGTGTACGCTCCTGCATTCCACCCATCACCCACACATGGAGCAACGGGTGCCAGTGGCGGATGCTCTATGCATGGAGAAGGGTGGAGGTCCGTGGGAACGCACCCCCACCCACCGCCCACCCACCCACCATGCTGCCCACACATCCCCACACGCACAGTGGCCCGTATGAAAAGGACCCAAGTCTGGAGGGCCAGAACTACTGGTCAGGGGCCTGGTTAGGCTGGGAAAGACTGATTCCTGAATCAAGTAGGTCATATTATTTATTTATTTATGTATTTATTTTCATAATTTTTATAATATATTATACACCATAAGTCTGGCCAAGTATCCTCTGATAGCCTGTCTCATATGAAAAAGCCCTTCGATCACAGCATCCCAAACTAGGGGGTCATGACACCAAGTGGGGTCAGACAATAGAAAGCTAACGGTGTTAGCTCCCCGTTGGCTCCCAAGGCCCTGGGAATCCCCCCCACCTGTGACCACTCTGCTCTACTGTCCCTCCTCCTCCAGGAAACATCATTAAGGGGAGCTGCCCTGAGGGCTTGGCTGGACTGGAAAGGTGGGTGGGGTGTTGGCTCCCTGTTGGCTTCCAAGGCCCTGGGAATCCTCCCCCTCCCCCCACCTGTGACCACTCTGATCTGCTGTCCCTCCTCCTCCAGGAAACATCATTAAGGGGAGCTGCCCTGAGGGTTTGGCTGCACTGGAAAGGGGGGTGGGGTGTTGACTCCCCGTTGGCTCCCAAGGCCCTGGGAATCCCACCACCACCACCTGTGACCACTCTGCTCTGCTGTGCCTCCTCCTCCAGGTAACATCATTAAGGAGGGCGAAGTGCCATTGGCGGGCTGTTTGCAGATGGAGGCGGTGGAGGTGGCCAGTAGTTTATCATTTCTGCACGGCAAAGCAGCCCCAGCACAGTACAGTACAGCAGCAGCAGCTCGGAGCGTGCCTCCGCCTGATCGGGAGCAGTTGGTGAAGATACGTGACGGGTGTGTGTGTGTATATTTATTGTGCAGGGAATTGTGAAGGGGGGGGTAAACTTTGGGTAGTGGGTGGGGAGGTTGGGTGTGTGTGTGAGGGTTAGTAGCCTCCCTCTAGTGGCAAGAGAGGGAGGTGGGGGCTCACACCCCTGGTGTGAGCAGGGGTGACCCTCCCGGGGGGGTTGCCCGCCGGTGGCAGAGGCGGGGAGGGAGTTGGGGGGGTCCCTCTTGCCGGCCTGTCAGGGCAGCCTATGGAGTGTGGGTGTCTAATGGGGCTCTCTAAGGATGGGAGGTCTTCCACAGCTATTGGGGTTGTTACTGGTCGGGGGAAGATATGGTCCAAAGGGGAGGTGCGTTCCATCAGTGAGGAGGGAGCGGTGCCTTGTGCCCATTCCCCTCCCAACCCACCACACGGGTAGGTTGTGGGTCGAGGCCTAGGAGACCCCAGGGCTTGGTTTGGTGCTGCTGAATGCGAGGTCGGTTGTCAATAAGTCATCTACTATCCGGGAGTTAATCCCGGAGTGGGATGCCGACCTCGCATGTATTACAGAGACCTGGCTGGACAATGAACTGGGCCCTATTCTGGCCGACTTTGTTCCAGCTGGGTTCTCTGTGCAGCATCAGCCTATGCTGGAGGGACGGGGGGGGCGGTGTAGCCATTGCTATGAAGGATGCATTGTCCTTTGTGAGGTATCAGTGCAGGCTTCACCAGGTATTGAGTGTCTCCATCTTGTGTTGGATTTGGCTGGGGACAGATTAGGGGTGCTGCTGGTGTACTGTGCACCCAATTGCCCCGCGGCATCCCTACATGCTCTTGCTGATCTGGTGTCAGATGTGATCCCCCAGACCCCTAGATTAGTGGTCCTGAGGGATTTTAACATCCACGCTGAAACCGATCTTGGAGGAGCAAGGCATGAGTTCATGGCCCCAATGACAACCATGGGCCTGTCCCAAATCATCTGTGGCCCCACACAGGAGGAGGGACGTACACTGGATTTGGTTTTCTGCACTGGCCTTGAGGTGGGGGGTCAGTTAGTAGGAGTTAAGGGGGTCGAGCCTTTGTCATGGTCTGACCATTACCTCCTTAAGGCGTGCATCCTGGTGCTTGTCAGTCCCCAGTGGGATGCAGGACCTATTAGATTGGTCCGCCCCCAGAGACTTATGGACCCGCATCAGTTCCGGAATGCTCTGGGGGAGTTTTCCCTGGACCTTGACACCCGCTCTGTCGATGATCTCATAGCCTTCTGGAACACCTTGTTGGCTGAGACCATTGACAGAGTGGCTCCCAGACGTCTGATGCCCTCCTGAGTTTCCCACAGGTCTCCTTGGTTTACTGAGGGCCTGCGGTGTTTGAAGCAGGAGAGCAGGCGGTTGGAGCAACGGTGGCACCAGACTCATGACAAGTATGATTGATCGCAGCATAAGAGCAGTTTAAAGGCCTATGCTGTGGTTGTTCAGGCAGCAAAGAAGCAGTTCTTTGCTGCCCTTATTGCATCTGCAAAGTCACATCCAGCAGAGCTTTGCCGGGTGGTGAAAGGCTTCGTCAGTCCTGCCTGCCTCCACCTGGACCTGGAGCAATCCAGTGACTGCTGTGATCAGTTTATCGAGTACTTTGTAGATAAGAGCATTTGCATCCGCCACTATTTCGGTACCACAGTTATTGCAGAGGATTATCTTGGGGCTATGGATGCCCCGTCCTGTCCTGTGGGATCGGCTTCAGATGGTGTCACCTGCCGATGTGGAGTCCTTGTTGGGATCTGTTCGTGCCACCACTTGTGAACAAGATCCTTGCCCATCCTGGTTGGTGAAAGCCAGCCAGGAGAAGTTATGGCCGTTGCTGGCTGGGGTGGTTAGGGCCTCCCTTTGGGAGGGCAGGGTGCCTGATTGCCTGAAGGAGGCTGTGGTTAGGCCCCTGCTCAAGAAACCATCTCTTGATGCTAATTCTCCTGCCAGTTATTGGTCAGTCTCTAACCTTCCCTTTTTAGGGAAGGTTATTGAATGGGCTGTGGCACGGCAGCTCCAGGAACATCTGGACTGCACCGGTTTCCTTGACCCCTTTCAGTCTGGTTTTTGGCTTGGGTGTGGTACGGAGACTGCATTGGTAGCCTTGGTTGACGATCTCCATCTGGCATTGGACCAGGGTCATCAGACCTCACTGGTCCTGCTAGACCTTTCAGCTCCATTCGACACAGTCAATCATGAGGTGTTGGTGACTCGCCTGCGGGACTGTGCCAGGATTGTTGGGATGGTCTTGGCCTGGTTTCATTCATACCTGGCCGGGAGAACTCACCAGGTGGTCTTGGGGGAATGTACATCTTCCCTCCAGGACCTCATGTGTGGCGTTCCATAGGGTGCCATTCTGTCCCCCCTCTTGTTTATATGCAGTTGTTATGGGAGCTTGTGAGCGGGTTTCAGGGCATGCAGTGTCATCAGTATGCTGATGACACTCAGCTCTACCTTTCTTTTTCCATCAACCCAGGCCATGCAGTCTCCTTATTTTCCCAGTGCCTGTCAGCTGTGGGGGCTTGGATGAGGTTAAGCCATCTGCAGCTGAATCCTGACAAGACAGAGGTGATGTTGGTGGGTGAGGGCTTGGGGGGCCTGGGAGTGGTTGAATCTCCTCTTGTAGGGGGGGGTTCGCCCTCCCATGGTCTCTCAGGTGCGGAGTCTGGGTGTCCTCCTTGATTCACGGCTCAGTCTGGAATCTCACGTTGTGGCCGTGGTGGGGAGTGCGTTTCGGCAGTTACATCTTGTCTGTCGGCTTCGGCCGTATCTCTCAGACTCTGACTTCGCCACTGTCATCCATGCCTTCATCACCTCGAGGCTGGATTATTGCAATGCGCTCTACATGGGGCTGCCCAAGAAGCTGGTCCAGAGGCTGCAGCTGGTGCAGAATGCCGCGCAGGCTGCAGGGAGCACATGACACCAGTGCTCCGGGCTCTGCACTGGCTGCCTATAAAGCACCGGGCTAGGTTCAAGGTGCTGGTTTTGACCTTTAAAACCCTTCACGGCCTGCGCCCTGCTTATCTGCGGGACCGCCTCACTCTTCATCTGCCCCTGAGATCATCCGTGGGAGCCTTTTTGGAGGTTCTCCGGGCAGGATTGGTGGCCATTGATGTTAGATCTTTTTCAGCGGCTGCCCCTTTGCTGTGGAACTCGCTCCCAGAGGAGGTTCGGTTGGCTCCCACTCTCCTGTCATTTTGACGTTTGTGTAAGACCTGGCTGTTCCACCAGGCTTTTGGCAAGGTGGGGCTAGAGTTGGGGCCTTGGGGGAGGGGGTTGTTTTTCTCCCTGCATATAGGATTTTTAACTTTTAAAAATCAGGAAGGGTGGGATAAAAATATGTTATAAATAAATAATAATAAATAAATATGTGGATGGGGCCATTATCCCAACTTTGCATGTCTTTGACTGGGTCCAGAGGATAATATTTAAGGCTCAAAATGGGGCCAGAGAGACAAAACGTTTAGGAACCGCTGCCTCAGATACACAAGACGTACACCCCACAGGCCTTGTTACATGCAAACTAGCACCTTGAGTTGAACTGAAAAGTCAATGCAATGTCTGAAGCACAGGATTAACCTTCTCTTTATGTGAAACTCCAGTTTATTGGAGGAAAGGGGGCCTGTAGTATAGAAAGTTGTAAACTAATTCATACGGCCTGAGACATACTGAAGATCCGAGGATGAGGTTTTTGACCAATTCTCTGTCATCCACCCTCAGAGTACTGAAGAGTCTTATCAGATGCTATCTGAGAGGGGAGATGCTGCTTGTCATTCGCTAAAGAATGAATTAATACTTGTTTTAAATAACCATTCAGAGGACTGAAAAGGACTCAATGGCCATTTTTAAATGGGACCATGGAGGTCCACCCATCCCCCATCCACACAAGCTCCCATGTGAAGGTGGCGTGACCCACGCACCACCCACACATGCCCACACACGGAGCATCGGAGAAAAAATCCGGGATGCTCTCTGTGGGGGCAGGAGTGGGTGGTGTGTGGGTAGGGGTGCACGCCCAGTGGACTCCTACCCTGGCCCATTTGATCCCCTCACCATTCACTGTATGTCCATGGGCACTCCACACGGTGCTCACAGACCCGTTCCCCAGATGTGCCCATTTAAAAATGGCCTTTGCCTAAGTCGGGGTGAGGAACCCTCGTACGACCTCTGAAGGCCACATAGAAGCTGGCAGTGGGGGTACTTAAGGGATATGTTCAGAAAGAGGAGGGTCCAAACTATGGATCTGTTCTCTAACCCTGTGTGTATGCCCTCATCTTTGCTTCTTTACCCTGAACTCGGTCTTTCCATGGCGTGTTTGAGGGAAGGAATGGGATCCAAGGGCGCGATCAAAGGACTTGAAAGGGGACAAATAAAAATAAGGTCATGTTTGGCCCCAGGGCCTGAGGTTCCCCACCCCTGGTTGGACAGGTGATCTCATAGGCCAGATCATTAGGCATAGGGATTCAAAGAACATGAGTAAGGAATTTACAACTGGATCCTTATTAGACGTGAGTCATAACTGGCCTTAATTAGTTTGGTGGGTGGGGTTAATCTTGGAAGGCAAGAAATTCCTTAAACTAGGATCTCCTTTTCTATAGTTTTTCACTACATCAAAGAATGAGGAATGCAGGCTCCATTCTCCAGTGGATGCCTCATTCTTTGAAACTTTGCTACTAGTTTAAGCTGTGAGTATGAGTGTCCGGGCTAGCTCGGAAAAGATATCCAGGATATATGATTCCTGCTTCCAGAAATATAAAGAAAACATTTACAGACTTATACAAACATCCTAGTCTCATTAAGTTCTCTAAACGCACTTCTGCAAAGCCACTCTGAGAACAACTGTGCATCACACACCATGGGAGAAAAAAAATGTAAATACGTGCATACACATACGTTTGGTTTACCTCTGGAGAAATACTTATATATTTATGGAATCCCTCCTTTGGTTCTCACCCCTGAAGCCAGATTGCTCTGGTATAAGTAAATTTTATCTTTAATGCACAAGCATAATTCCCATTAGCTGGAGAAGGCATTTATGCACATTGAATCCCTTGGTTTTTTACCACTCCTTATAAATAAAAGTCAGTGGGAACTCTGGATAAGAAAGAGCTGGAGTTGGAGAGGAGCTATCCTCTTGTTCTTTCTGGAAAGAAGAACGAGATAGCTCCTTCAAACATATGGGGTGATTGCAGACGTTTGTCTGAAATCACCACAGTCAATCTCAGTCAACCGCAGGGGGTGATGTGTGTGTGTGTGTGTGTGTGTGTGTGTGTGTGTGTGTGTGTGAACGGAGGTGAACATCTGTTTACGCGCATCCAGATGTTCACCTCAGTCAACCACCCCCCGCGGTGAATCTAACCACGCTTTATTCTCCTGCACCATGGCGGCGAACGAAGCGTGGTTAGGGGGAATCTGGAACGCAGTGAAGGAAAAGTAACATCTGTTATCTTACCTCCATCGCGTTCTGGGGTCCCGGCGGTGGGCGTCACACGGCGGAAGGAGTAAAGAGGCATCTCTGGGTGATTTCAGACGTTACGCTGGGCCCCATTCACCACGGGCCATGGGGTGGTTCGCCCCACGGCCTGGGGTGAAGGGGGGAACGTCTGTTGGCTCCCCCCTTCACCCCCGGCCGTGGTCCAAACCACCCCACGGCCCGTGGTGAAAGCGCCCGGCCGTAACGTCTGAAATCACCCAACGTGAAATAAACGGTGGTGATAGCAATCTGTTAGGGATGGGTGAGGTCTTACCAGTCTTGCGTGTGTGTGTGTTATGTGCATGTGTGTGCATGCATGACTGTATGCATATCAGATACTGTATGGCATCTTGAGGCACTTTCCAGAGCTACATCATGTTTATAATGGTCAAAACAGAAGAAAACTAGCGGAAAGCACCATGTGATAAATTAGCACTGATTTATTTTGTCACATCTAAACGCTTCTTACCTGTGGTAAATCTGGGGACACCCCCTCCCCCCCGAAGGTTTGCACAGAAGTTCTGTGGCTATGGATCAGCAGGGATTTATCATGGATTTATCACATGATAGAAGAATTCGGACATCACTAATAAATCCAGGGTAAAATTCCAGATGGTGCTTTCCACAGGCTTTACCACTTGAAAATGAAGACGTCGGAGAGTACACCATGTCTCACAATGTACCTTTGGATAATTTTTCCCTAAAACAAAATGTTACCTCTTTTCAAGTCAAAGCCACACCAACAGCAATTTGACTTTCAAAAATACAAAAATCAGATGGAAAGAGCAGAGAACCTAAACCATAAAGTTGATGTGGTTTCCCCTGAGACGTATATGTCTATGACATGTCATCAGTTTTTCTTATCTTTCAATGGACCCACAGGAGATGTTTTCCAGGTAAGCTTTCAAATAAAGACAAACCAAGTGCTCTAATACCAGTGCAGGGCTACTCTGCTGAGGATGGCTAGGACAGTTTCTGTCACCCCACAGAAGGAAAAGTCAACAGAATTGTACACAAGCTTTGAGGCCTGATTTTATATTCTGCTACCTTCACACTGCTGTTGCAAACAGTAATGTCTATTTTGCACCAGGGATATGAAATTTAAACTCTTTCTTGACCCAATTGTGCCTCACATAGGGGAGCATTAAAAACATGGTCCAGCATTTTAAAACAGGAAATGTCAGAGGAAAATAATTTATCATAAGCTAGTGCAAAATACGTTAATATTCAAGACTTTTCAAAAGGTGTCATTTCAAATGCCAGAAAGATACATGACTGTGAAAGCAATCGTGGGGTTGGTTCTGATGGTGAAAGAGTTTGTGGAGTTGTGCGAAAGTCTCATAATAAGCTAACACCCATAAGAAAACATGTAACACCTAGATTTTTCAACAGTAATCATCAATCAGAGATTTGTACTTTTTGCTAGTTGTCTGAATTACATTATTATGTTTATATCCTATGGTTATTCTTTCAACATGCTAAGTATTCATGGAGTTCAATGAAAGTTCTGAAAACAAAACAATAGTGCAATATAACCCTAAATAAATATGCATTGATTAATGAATAGTCTAAAGCAAGCCTGATAACCTGTCAGAGCCACAGCATTAATATTTTTGGTATTATAGTAGTCTCTAGAAGGTCAAACTGGGTGTTTTTACACACACATTTCTCCTGCATGTTTGCTGCTACATCCTGAAATTTCTGTGTGTCTAACTCACTTACCCAGATCTAAAACATCCGGCTCTTTGAACTTCTGCATAGAACTTCTCCAAGAACCTTTGTGTGCAAAAAATTCTCCTGGTAAACTGCTTTGCTCCAGGCAGCTGTGGTCACTTGGTTTCCATGGCAGCCTGTCACGTCTACAGCTGCGGTTACTTTAGGCTGCCTCAGGGAAGTGTGTATGAGAAAAATGCATCCGAAACTTACTTGTGGAATTGTAAACCCAGAAGACTGAAAAATCCAGAACTTTAAGGTGTGTGTAAAAATGTCCACTATGATTTGGATCCCAGCTGCATTAGTGCTACAAACACTAAACAGGTCTGATGAGGTAAAGGAGGGTTGATGGTACCAGGTCCCCCAAGCTTAACCCCGCCACCCTCCCTTCCCAAATACTATAGGCTAGCATCTGTGTGACTAAAGTACTGGTCTCTCCAGAAATTGGTTTGGCCACCCAGTAGGTGATGGTGATGGAGGGATGAGTGGTAGGGGGTCGAGAACTGCTAAGATGTATTGGGACCCCAAATTTCTCTCAGTGAGTCTGGCTGCAAACAAATACATAAAGTGAAATGATTGCTCCACTGCTTAATTTGTAAAAAAATGAATTGTCAGAAGTCATGCTCCCTCACCACAGAAACCACATACCCCCTTCCCCAGAGCTTGTCAGGATGGGGAATTGAACTCTAGTCTCCAAGTAGCAACCCAACCACTAGTTAGTTACCCATGCCTCTCTACAGATGAACATAAAACAGTTCTTCCAATTTACTCTATATGATGACAAGAACAGGGGGTGGAACAGGAAAGGCATTAATGAAAGCTCAGGAAACCATCCAGATGTTTTCTGTCTTTTGTTTCCAACCCTGAAATGACCAATATTAGCTTTTTTCTAGTCTTTTGAGATACGCATTCTTACTGGGAACATTTCCTGGGGCTGAGCCATCTCCTCCCCCCCCAACCCCCAATTTAATTTAATTGCTGGACTGGACCCGAGATATTCATTCTAATATGAATAAGGTTTGTTTGTCCAATATTGTGAGAATGAAGCACTGTGTCTTTATGTGTCTGAGCATATTGTTTTGGTGTTGTTGTTTTTTAATGGGGGCCATTTTCTGTGTTGACTTGCCTGCCCCATGCAGTCCTATTGGCTGCAATGGGTTATCACTGGCTAAACTTTGCCCCCTGTAGAAAGTAGTATATTTAAAATGGTGTGCACAGTCTAAAAATGTTTCACTTACAGAGAAGTTATTGCTGTCTCTGATAAATATTAGTGGGCTGTGGAGCTTTCAGCTACTAAAACAATGAAGAAAATATGTATTGTCTCCTGCCTTTTTGCTGTTAAAATGTTCCTCTAGTAGATGAGGCCTATGACATTTAGCCGTTATCTTAAGAGCAAAGGAGACTATTTCTGGCAATGGTCTTTTATTTTTGGTTTCCTGTACCTCAAGTAGGAGGACAATTTGCTGTAATAAGCAATGAAAGAAGTGTCTTGCACCACAAGGGAAAAAGGAGGTTCAGTTCAAATCCGCCTCTGCAGCTAGCAGCTTTGGAAGTGAAACAGAATGAAAGGTGCAGAAATAAAGATATTCTGGAACCTTTCGTGAATGCCCTTATGCAAACAGGACGTTGTAAATGTCCCTTTGAAGAAGGGTTTTGGATTGGGTCTTAGTTCTTGCCCTTTGATTTATTAGGAGTTTCAGCTGCAGACGGAATAGGTTTTCCTGTCTCTGCTCGCTCCCACTCCAATCTTAAGTCATTGTGCTCAAAGACATGCCCCTCAAAAGTACTAACTCTGTTACAGTGCCTTAAATAATATGTGATGTGAAAAAGTGCTGTTCAAGGAGTTTCCTGTCTTGGTTTCCTTGCTGGCACTCCATGCTGAGCTGACATCTCTAAAGGGCTTACTTAGTATGCACATATTGAAAGAGACCCCCCGCCCCCGCCCCCTCCAAAAAAAAGATTCCTGCATTTGTAGTACTGCAGCTTTAAACACCCCAGCAGAAACACACACTCTCTCTCTCTCTTTATATTTCTTCTTTTTCTCAGCCTGTCACTGACAGTAAGTGCAATCACATTACACACAGCTTTCTTTGGAAAGCCCCCCTTTTAATGATCTGGCAGTCTGTAGACACTGACTGCTTCCAGAAAAAATTTCAATTCCTCTTCCCACAGCTTCCGCAAGCTTCAATGATAAATGACACCTGTCATTCTGTCACAGACAAACGGCACAGATGGGAGTGTCAGTGATATATGGCTCACCAGAACAGGAAATCAAGGTTGGGTTTGTTGTTCTTTTTGATTCCCTCCCCCCACCCCACCTCAAACTGAAAAAGAGCTGAGCGGGACAACGCCATAAGCCTGTTCCAGGGGTCTTGCCTTGAAAGAGGTTGAAAGAAGTCGGAGAGTAATTAGTAGTTTTCAAACTTGAGGTGCAGCTGCGGACAAGAAATATGCCTCTCTGAAGAGCTTTGGAGTTTAAAGACGCAGTTTATGTTGTTTTGATTTGTCTTACAGATCTGCCCCCAAATCTGTCTTTAAGTTCATCTCGGTAGGGATTTTTGGATTCGCTTTGGAACTTTGTGTCATTTTTCTTCTTAACATTTGCGATGCCAGCGTTAGGTCACAACTACAGCTTTGCAATCCCTGCTTTTTTTGTTTTGTTGCCTAAAGCCTAGTGTGTGAAATTCTGGCACCATCAAAGTCAATGGCAAAACACCCAATAACTTCACTGGAGTCAGCATTTCACCTAGCAGCAAACCCATATGCCTTGCCAATCGACTTTCAAAAGATGGCAGAAAAAACGACTCGTTTTTTGTTTTTTAGTTCAGCCGTTGTTTATTTTTAGTTTGTGTTTGTTTTGTTTTTCAGGTTCTGTGTTTGTGTGTGTGTTTTCAGGTTTGTGTGTTTGTTTTTGCAGGAGGGAACCTAACAAAGTGCTTCAAGCTCCAGAATATAACTTTACTCTTGGGTCTTGAATTGAAAGCCCCCCACCCCGTTTTTTTTGTTTTGTTTGGTCAGGTGCTGACAGAAACTGAAGAAACTATTTTGATTTAATTTAACTGCATTGAACTTCTGTAGCATCCTCCCTCATCCTTCCTCTCCCTCTTCCCTGTTGATCCTCATCGATGGGGTCACCATTCTTTCCGTCCCCCAAGCCCGTAGCTTAGGCTTCATCATTGATTTATCCCTTTCTTTTAAACCCTACATCAATTCTGTTGCCAAATCCTGTCGCTTCTCCCTCCATAACATTGCTAAGATTCGCCCTTTTCTCTCTGTCTCCTCCCAAAACCCTTGTTCATGCCCTGGTCATCTCTCGCCTCAATTACTGTAACCTCCTTCTCACTGGCCTCCCCTGCTCTCCCCTTTCTCCCCTTATCTCCATCCAAAACTCTGCTGTCAGGGTCATTCACCTCGCCCGTCGCTTTGACCACGTGCGGCCCCTTCTCTCCTCTCTTCACTGACTTCCCCTTCCTGAATGAATCCTGCACAAGCTCCTAGTCTTCACCTATAAAGCTCTTTACAACCTTGCTACCCCCTACCTTCTGCGCTAATTTCCCTCCGTACTCCAGTCCGTGAACTTCGCTCCTCCTCTGTCCCCTCTCTTGCCCTCCCATGCCTCCCCTGCTCCCCTAACCACCTTCGTCCCTTCTCCCTAACTGCCCCCCATGCCTGGAACTCCCTCCCTGCCCACATCTGCCTCGCCCCCTCCCTTCGTACCTTCAAATCCCTCAAGACCCACCCCTTCTGCTCTGCCTTCCCCGACTCCTCACTCCCCTCCCCTCAGCTCCTGCTGAATACCCTCCATCCAGTACAATCTGCTACCTAAGGTCTGTGTACTCATATCCTCACCACACGGCCCAACCAGCCATCATTCTCGATGTAACCAAGCCTAGTGCGTGCACCTGGGATCTCGCATCCTCGTGAATGTTACACTCCTTGTCTCTCCCTCTGTTCCCCTTCCTTCATCTCCCCCTCACCCCCATCTCTCAGATTGTAAGCCCTAGGACAGGGACCGTGTCTACTCAATTACTTTGTAAAGCGCCAGGTACATTGCTTGCGCTATATAAATGTTTGATAATAATAATAATAATAATAATAATAAATAGCATATAGATGAAAAGTATAAACAGAAGTAGGGCTGCATCAATTCCCACCCCCAAGCCAAGACATAATGATCACTGAACTAAAGTCACTACCCCTCACTAGGTGTTCACTTGAACACTTGTACTGAAATACAAAACCAAAGAAGAGTACGTACTCCTAGTTTTTTAGGAGTACATACTTCTCTTCTTACTCCCGAATAACAATTGTTTAGTGTTAAGGCCCAGTTATATCAAATGAACTGTTCATCGGAACATAGACTTTAGCTCCTTGATAAGCAGAATGTAGGAGTTCTGAATACATCATTCTTTCACTCTCCTCCAAGAAGAAAGTTCTGCTCTCCTCACTAGCAGTATAATGGGAGAAGAAAAGAGATTCCAACTGAAGCTACTTGCCATGTTACCGGGGGGGGACGACTTACTTGAGGCAAAATCAAGGCGGCAAAACTCACGTGAAACTCCGCTTGTGGGTACGGAGCGTAAAAACGTCACCAGGAGATTCTCACAGAGATTTCACTCATGGATGACAGGGCTCAAAATCCAGCCCTGTGATCTGTGAGTGGAATCGCTGTGGCAGCATCCAAAGGCCACCAAAGGCTTCTGGCCATTTGGCAGCTGTTTGTGGCTGGAGCTAGATGAGAGGCTAGGGGTGTTTTTAACCAAGACACTCTCCACCCACTACCCACCCACTATACATGTTACAGGGCACCCATAGGGCAACACTGCAGCCCTGCAACATGTATAGTGGGTGGAGAGAGTCTTGCGTGAAAACAGCCTAGGTTTTAGTTGGGCTATTTGTGTTTAAAATGGAGCTTTTAATGGGAGATATGGGGTAAGTGGTTTAAGGCAGAAAGAAGAAGGGTAAGAATGTGGGATATGGATTTGGGTAGGATTTGAGGGAGGGAGCAATGGTTGGTGATTATTTCACTGATTCGTGTTAATTGGATTAACAAGAAATGGCAGGTGAGGATATGGGTTGAGATGGAGACTTCTAAGGGATTTTTATGGGGTATTTTTGAGGGTTTTACTTTGTAATTGTCTTGGGGAGTGTTTATTTTATTGTATACTGCCCTGAGCCTTTCAGGAGAAGCATGGTATAGAAATCTAAATAATAATAATAATAATAATAATAAATGTTAAATCACACTGTAAATTTTGGCAACCACAGTTTCACAAATGAAGTGTACAATGACAAAGTAAATATACAAATTTGTCGGCCCTTGAGCATTTCTTGTCCATGAAAGCAATCCATGAGTAAACATTTCTCATTAAAGTACGATTAGCAAAACTGGGTCCAAAGAAATCATCTTATCTAGCTTGCTCATTAGGGTTATGTTTTTAGGGCACTGAACAGAGAGTTAGCCATGTGACTTCTGATAAGATTAATGAGAGTCATGTGATGAAATCTGCACAGGCTGCACAGGAAATGTATACCTTTGGGCTATATATTCAGCAGTAGCTGGGCAATAAGATTTGCCTTACTTGCACATTTATTAAATTTCACATGAAAACCTGGATGCAGGAAAGTTAATCAGAAGTCCAAGAAGATACAATATTAAGCTAGACATTCAGACAAGGTTTGCAAGGAATTTACATGCACATTGTAGATACTGAGTATTTGTAGAAATAACCTAAAGAGAGTTCATGAGCAAATTTTTAGATGTTCCAAGATAATCACAGTTCATTAGATCAGGCTGGCTGTAATGCTAAAGTGGAGAGATGTTTATAATGGAGCGCTAAAACCAGAGAGCTCTAAAACCAGAGACTGGAGAACACTGAAGTATCAATATGAAAGGTATAGTATGCAGCATTCTCAGATAACTTGTGGTACAAGGAGAGATCTTCATATTTGTATCTCTTGGGAATCACAATTGTAGTGATATTCAGTAATTTCAGACGTGATGGGCCTCTCGGCCTGCCACGCTGAACCCTGACTGTCCTTTACACATGCCGGCCTGATCTCGGAGGGGGATCGGGGAGAGGGCAGGACTGCGCAGTGCGACATGTGGCCATTCAGCCCCGCCCCCACACTCCCTTGGCCGCCCGCCCACAGGGAGACGGGCGGGCGTAGCAGCCAATGAGGCCACTGTGCCTGATCCCGTCTCATGGTTCGGGACATGATTCTGGAAAGGGGCAAGGTAACCGACATTACTTTTGCCCCTTTCCTGATTGTGGCCAATCTAACCACGGTTCTGGCCCTGAGGCCGGCCTCAGGGTCAGAACCGTGGTTAGCTGTGACCCTCACCACAGATTCACTGTGGTGAACGAGATCGCTGCTGCCACACGGGATCCACTGTGATTCAGTGTGGGGAACAGCGATATTGTAACATCTGAAAATAGCCATTGTAGAATAAATTGGCTACTGAATGAACATTATTTGGTCAACTAATGCATGTTATTCCAAAGAAGGAAAATAAGGACAAACACAAATCTCAATGCTGGGTGAGAAACAATGAGCCATTCCTGAACATAAATAAAGATCATTATTTAAAAGTGCAATTTTTAGAACGTTTTAATTATTTGCCATAACATTCAGAGCAAAAACAAGAGTCCACATTCAAGTATGATAGGGACAAAAAGAAATAAAGTCGCCTGCACACATGCACACACAAAGCGGTGCATACATCTCGCAGGTCAAAGACAATGGCAGCTTTAATAGTCTAAAAGCTTTGCACAAATATTTGCACCGCAAGACCCACCAGACTTTTTCCCTGCCAAGATACATGTGCAAGTCAGTGCAAGCACAAGTGTTCCATCATGGCTGAAAACCAATATTAGTAAAGACACATCCTTTGATATAGATGAGCCTGAACTGAATACAACTAAACTCAGAGAATTTAAGACTCAGATCTTGAGCCAAACTTCCCTGCACCGACCCATCCCCCTATTGTTTACATTTAAATGTTGCCACATTATATTCTCTGTGCATTAAAGTTCAGGAGGAGAAACATTAGTTCAGAGTGAAACTTGGAATTCAAAACGATCCAAAGCACCTGGGGCAAAGTATCCTCTCTTATTTTGTTTCCTGAGGATACAGCTGAGTCTGACTTTCTGGCTTCCACAATCATTGCTCAGACTGAAACAGATGCTGCATCTTTTCAAGAAGTTTAGCTTGCAACTAGAGTTCCCACTGCTAGCCTCCTCCATTGGAGGAGAAAATCTAACCTTTGGAAGGGAACACATCACTTTGTCATGAATTTAATAATGTTTTTTGGAACTGTTCAAACGTTGCACAGAAACACGAAGAAAAAAAGCATTGTAATTTAAGAGTAATTTTAAAATATGGAGCAAATTTCCTCCTCTGTACAAATACAGAGTCACCCCAGATTTGAACTGTGTACATATTTTGAGTATATTTTGAGTTTGATCTGAATTGCAGACCTCCTACCTCTACTGATTTTCCCAACAAATTACAGGTTTTCATATCCTTCTTCTGGGACTCCAGTGCTCCACCAATATAGTACATTATAGTTCCTCATGCAAATCTGAAATACCCTTATTTGGTTTGCTTGAGGATACTTGTGAACTTGATCACTGCCCGTCCTGGCTGGTGAAAGCCAGCCGGGAGACACTGGGGCCGTTGCTGGTGGGGGTTGTCAATGCCTCCCTTGGAGAGGACAGGGTCACGGAGTACCTGAAGGAGGCTGTTGCGCACCCCTTTGCTCAAGAAACCATCTCTTGACATTGACGCCCTTGCCTGCTAACCCTTTTAGGGAAGGTTATTGAACAGGTAGTGGCCCAGCAGCCCCATGGGGCATCTGGACCACACTGGCTTCCTTGATCCCTCACAGTCCAACTTTCGACAGTGTTATGGCACTGAGACTGCGCTTGTGGCCTTGGTCGACAATCTGCACGAGGAGTTGGACCGAGGTCGGTCCACTCTTCTGATTCTATTAGACCTTTCAGCGGCTTTTGACACAGTTGACCACAAGATGTAGGTGTCTCACCTGTGGGAACGTGCTGGAGTGGGCGGGACTGTTCTTGAATGGTTCCATTCTTTCCTGGCCGGAAGAACTCAGCCTGTACTTGGGGATTTTACATCTTTCCCCTGAGGTATCATGAGTAGATCTCCGCAGGGAACTATTTTGTCCCCTCTCCTGTTCAACATGTACATGCAGCCTTTGGGCAAGATCATGAGAGGGTTTGAGGTGCAATGTCTTCTTTGAGGTCCCCCGGGTGGCTACCTTAAGAGGGCATTCTCAGTGGGTGCACCGCGGCCATGGAATTTCCTCCCGGTGGAGATTTGCATCTCTCCAGATCTCCTCTCCTTCCACAGACAGTGTAAGACATGGCTGTTTCACTAGATGTTTGGTGAGGGGGACGGGTGGTGGGTGGGTGGGTTTGGAGCGAGGAGGGGCATTTGTTTTTGTCAAGCTTCAGCTATTTTTATGTTTTTTAATTGTTGTTTTAATTATTAAGATTGTGTTTTATATTTTGTTTTGATATGCTGTGTTCACCATCCCGAGCTGCTGGTAGGCAGGAGGGGGAGGGCTACACAGCTTGAAAATAAATAAATAAATAAATAAATAAATGCTGACATGTATTTAATTGGGAATTTGACGAGATAGAATTCCATCTCAGCAAAACAGCAAGTTCACACAGCAAAGGCACACACAGGGTGATTTCACACGGACAGCATTCACGCTTCACCCCTGAGCAGCCTGTCAAGCCCAAGCTTGATCATCTCCCAGAAGCTACATAAGGCAGATGTGCAGGCAGCGCATAAGCAGGGCAGGCTGTCCGTGCTCTGGGACCACCTGCTTGTGGTGCTCAGGAACATCCATGACCATCACCAGCAGAGCAGGCAGCCCAAACCTAAGGCAGTAAAGGCACTGGCTGGAGGCAGGGCTGCTGTCTGAGGCCGTTTTCAGACGAGCGCGGCGGCGCCCACGCTTGTTTCTTAAAAAAGCCGGCAGCCCGTTCTACACGAGACGCTGCCGCCGAATACGCGCATGCGCGGCCGACGCGCATCCATTTCCGGGCGCGAACTGACTGGGTCGGCGATCGAGGCTGGTCATACGCGGCCGGAAATGGATGCGCGTCAGCCGCACATGCGCGTATTCGGCGGCAGCGTCTCGTGTGGAACGGGCTGCCGGCTTTTTTGAAAACAAGCGCGGGCGCCGCTGCGCTCGTCTAAAAACGGCCTGACTGCTCGGCAGATGGCCGGTGCAGTTCTGCTCTTGGCTGGGGGTTGCCCTGGGAAACAGCATAGCATTCTGGACACTCTAGTGTGCAATTTTATGGTGTGGGGTATAATAATAATTTTTATTTTTATATAGTACCCCCCTGCCATGGCACTCGGACTGTTTTACACATAACACAAATTTTAATCCTCACAACACCCCATGAGGTAGGTTAGGCTGAGAGAATGTTGTGACTGGCCCAAGGTCACCCAGTGAGTTTCTGGCTAAGGTGAGACTTCAACCATGGTCCCCCACCTCCCAGGCATTCTTGGTGACTGCCCTAGAATTACGGAACTCCTTCCACCCTGGAGGTTTGTCTAAGCAGGACCTGAGCCTGCTCATCTTCCAGAAGCAATGTAAGTCCAGACATTTGGCAAGCAGCCTGCAGGAACAGGCTTGGGGAACATTTTGGGGCCCAAGCCCTTGCATTACGGCAGGATAATAAATTTAAATAAATAACAATACTAGTCACAACTGAGGACAAAACAGAAACTGGGTGGAGATTGTGAGAAGACATAGAGAACGGTAAGTTGTGACCATGCAGTGTGAAGGGCACTTAAAGATGAATATGAATGAACACCGAAAAGCCAGTGAATGTATTAATGGGGAGTTTTCAAGGGCAAAGAAAAGAAATAGGAAGCCAAAAGCCATTGGTTCTCAATGGGAGTTGAGAGCCTAACTGTCCTTTATGCTTTTGAAAATCCTCCTTAAGTAATGGGGAGTCACAGCTTGAATAAAGAACTAGCAACAAGCAGCTGAGCAAGCTGTTCAAAATCATGTGATTTAGATCAGGTCCTGTTGATGCTGACAAAAGAAGTCAGGGGTTATTATAGCACAATTTGGGAAAGAAACAGGGCACAAGCCAAAAATGTAGTTGCGTCACTTGTCAAGTAGGTACAGATTTTGGAGCTGCTCTTTATATGAAACCCGACAAGCTTTGACTGATGAATTATGATGAGCAGAGATTACCCAATGTTATGCCCAAACTGAAATACCTGCTTCTACCTGTGTAAGTTGGAACAGGACGCTCTTTATCAGATTCTACTTTTGGAAAATAACAGCTAGACACACATTCCTTAAGGAACAGTCCTGCAAACATTCATTTAAAGGCACTTAACATCCCCCTGGGAAAAGAGGGCAGAGGAAAAAGAAATACCCCACCCTTACCACCCCTCATAAAAATAAAAACCCACCCTCACCCATTAGAGGTGTGTACCACGGGCCCATGTTATTTTCATTTTTAGTTTTCAATTTTTAAACCTGTTGTTTTGATTTTCATAAATATCAAATTGTTGTTTTTGTTTTGCTTTCGTTTTCATTTTCCATTGGTTTCTATGGAAAACACATGTTTGGCTGTAACTTTTTTGTTTTACACTATATGTGGCTGAACCATGGAATTTATATACCTCCAATGGAAGGTCTTATTTGTACCAAATTTCAAAAAGATTGAATAAAGGAATCCAATTTTAGAAGCAGTTGCATTATTTTATTTTGCAAAATTCTTCATATACATTCTTAGCTGTAACTTCTTTGCCTCACATCTAATGTAGATGAAACTTGGCAAGTTTATGCCCCTTCCCATATTTGCTATTTTTGCCAACTTTCAGAAGTATTGGGTAAAGGGCCCTGGTGGTATAAGCAATTAACATATACATGTATGTCTGACTGTAACATCTTTGTAGTCCAACCAGTATACATGAAATTTGGTAAGGCTGTATATCACACTTTCATGGATCATCTCTTGCAAATATAAAAAAGATGTTATAAGGGTCCCAATTTTATATGCCTGCACAGCATATGCAGAGAAGAAGTCTATGCCAGGAATTCTCTTACATGTCACTGTGGTATAAAACTGTCTCTTATACACATCTAGATGTGTATAAGAGACAGTTCTATGCCTGCCTCAGGGCCACCCCCTATGCCTGCCTCGAAGTCACTACCAATTGGTCCTGTAAAGCTAGAAGCATGTAGTAATGTGAATGTGTTTGTCAGTCTTTGGGGATGCTCCACATCCTCCCTCCTACAGTCTCTCTCCCCCTGCCATGCAGGGTGCCTGCCTCTGACTGGCACTGCATGTGCTGCTATTTATCTGAATAATGGTCTTCACAGGGACAACATCAATTGCTTATAAAATTGGTTCCCTTTATCAAATTGTCCTGTAGTTTTGTAGAAATGACAGGGAAGGTATGTGATATATTTCTGCCAAATACCTTGTAAACAGGATGGCATATACAAATGTTACAGCTGGAAATGTATTTTCAAGTTAGTGTCTTATACCATCAGGACCCTTTATCCAATCCTTTTGAAAAGTGTCAGGAATGTTAAGCCTGTGGAGGGACATAATATTCACAGGTTTCATGCAAATTGAATGGAAAATAAATATGCTGTAGCTGTGAATGTGTATGGAGCTTTTCTTAAAATCACAACATTAAATTGTTTCTAGAATCGATTTCCTTTATCCAATCATTTCGAAATATGGTACACATGGTGACCTTCACTGGGGGTACACCCTCCCCAAGTTGCATCAGAATGCAATAAGAAACAAAAAAGTTATAGCCGGAAATATGTTTTCCAGTTGTTTCCCTTTATTTAAAAAACAAAATGTTGCTTCCATTTCTGTTTTTGTTATTATTTGTCGTTTTCATTATTGTAAGAATGATAATGAAAGCAACAATTTTCATTATAGTTACTGTAATAACAAAAATGACATCCACACCCATATCACCCATCTCCCTCACCAAAGGCCTGGTGGAACAGTCAGGTCTTGCATTCACATCAAAGTCCGAGGCCACCCAGGCCTCTGCTGGGAGGGAGTTCCACAGCCTCGGTGTGGACACCAAGAATTCCCTCTCCATAGTCACCCCCCAGGATATCCGGGGGACTTCAAGAAGGGCGCTCCCTGTAGACCACAGGGGCCGATCCAGAGCACGGGAAGTGAGGCGATCCTGCAGATATATGGGGCCCAAGCTGTATAGGGCTTTCTAAGTAAGAACCAGCACCTTGAATTGGTCCTGGAAAACTATAGGCAGCCAGTGAAGAGAATGGAACACCAGTGTAATATGCCCACGGCGACCCATCCCTGTAAGGAGACAGGCCACCACATTCTGCACCAGCTACAGTCTTTGAACTGTCACCATGGGCAGCCCCACGTAGAGCACGTTACAATAGTCCAGTCCTGAGGTGATGAAAGCATGGATGATAGTGGCCAGGTTGGAGTCTGAGATGTACAGCTGAAGCCATCACACCAGGTGCAATTGGTGGAATGCACTCCTCGCCACAGCTCCAACCTGGGCAGCTAGACGAAGCTGCGCATCAATGAGCACCCCCTGACTCCAAACCTGGGGAACCAGTGGAGGACGAACCCCGTCAATGATGAGGGATGCCACACCCACTGCCTTCCCCACTAGCATCACCTCTGATTCAATCTTGTCAGGATTCAACTTCAGTTGATTCACCCTCATTCTGTCCCCCACAGCCGCTTACATTGTGTAAGCACTGAGACTGCGGGGTCTGGGTTGAATGAAAATGAGAGACAGAGTTGAGTATCATGAGCATATTTATGACAACGAACTCGAGAGCTCCTCATGACCTCACCCAACAGCTGCATATGCATGTTGAACAGGAGAGGAGACAGAATGGAACCCTGTGGGACTCCACACAAGAGATCCCAGAGAGATGAAAAATGGTCCCCGAGCACCACTCGCTGAGTTCTTCTGTCCAGGAATGAGTGGAACCATTTGAGAACAGTTCCACCCACTCCAGCACGGTCCCACAGGCAAGTCACCAGCAACTCATGGTCAATGGTATCAAAAGCAGCTGACAGATCTAATAGAATCAGCAGGGTCGAATGACCCTGATCTAATTCATGGTGAAGGTCATTGACCAAAGCCACAAGTACAGTCTCAGTGCCATAGCCAGGATGAAAGTCAAACTGCGAGGAATCTAGAAAATGGAGTCGGTCCAGATGCTCCTGCAACTGCCGAGCCACTACCCGTTCAATAACCTACCCCAAAAAGGGAAGGTTAGAGACGGGCCGATAACTGGTGAGGGAGTCAATGTCCAGAGATGTTTTTTTGAGAAGAGGCCAGACCACCACCTCTTTAAGGCAGCTCGGCACCCTGCCCTCCCTAAGGGAGGCACTGACCACCCCTCCAGCAACGGCCCCACCATCTCCTGGCTGGCCTTAACCAGCCAGAACAGGCACAGGTCTAGTTCACAAGAGGTGGCTCTGACCATCCTAGGAACATCCTCCACATCAGCAGGCAAGACCCACTGAAACTGATCCCACAAAGTAGGACAAGATAGGGCTTCCATAACTGCTGGTTCTCCTATTGTAATATGTGCATCATCAAAGTCGTGATGAATGTGAGCGATTTTATCAGTGAAGTAATCAACAAACATGGCATAGCAAGCACTGGAAGGGTCCAGTTCTACGCAGAGGGAGGCCGGACCGACCAGCCCCCTCACCACCCAGAAAAGCTCCTCTGGATGAGATTCCACTGATGCTATGAGGGCAGCAAAGAACTTCTGTTTTGCTGAATGCACAGCCATGGCATAGGCTCACAAAGTGGCTCTATGTCGCAATCTGTCGGCTTCAGCACAAGAACGACTCCAGCATACCGCTGCCCTTCTTGCTTCAGCAACTGCAGATCCTCAGTGAACCAAGGAAGCCTGAGGTACTGATGCCTAGATTGTGAGAAGACATAGAGAATGGTAAGTTGTGACCATGCAGCATGAAGGGCACTTAAAGATGAATGTGAATGAACACCAGAAAGCCAGAGAATGTATTAATGGGAAGTTTAATAGGAGCCGTCCGGTTAACAGCCTCATTCAGCAAGATGTTCCAAATAGCAATGAGGTCATCGAGCGTCTGGCTGTCAAGATCAGAGGGTAATTCCTCCAGAGCATTTTGGAACCTCTCCGGTTCCATCAGTCTCTGGGGGCGAACCAAACGAACTGGTTCCACAACCCTCTGGGAGCAGACGTGCCCTGCGAGACAGACCCATAGGAGGTAATGATCCGTCCATGACAAGGACACTGTTGACACCTCCCCCACCAACAGATAACCCACCTCAAGGCCAGTGCAGAAAATCAGGTCCAGGGTATGTATTGGGCCGATGACTACTTGTGACAAGTCCATGGCGGCCATGAACTCATGCCATGGCAGTCATGAACTCATGCTCTGCTCTTCCAAGACTGGCATCAACATGAATATTGAAGTTCCCCAAGACTAATGTCTTCAGGGTCTGCAATACCACCTCCAACGCCAGCTCTGCCAGAGCATGCAGGGATGCTCCCGTAAAAGTAGGTGCACAGTATACTAGCAGCACTCCTAATTTGTCTCCCATTTATTTGATATAAAATAAATAAATAAATAACCCCAATGTTGTTTCTGTTTGATACCCATTGAGGTTTACATTACAGCATGGCAGTCTAGGAAGGCATTTAGGGTTACACAAAATAGTATGAGATGTGGGCATCAGTTCCACTTTTCCTGCTGGCTCTCAGGGGTGTCAGTTCCCATAACACCGTGCTCTCTGCTGGGCCTCACCTCTCAGGCACAAGCCCCCAAACAACTGCACCCCTAACATGATGCTCTGTCCTCAGCAGAATAGGGACGGGAAATCAGATTGAAAATCGGAATCAGATCCAATTTAATTGGTTTTAAATTCTATCGGAATCGGATTGTATTTTCCCCTCAGTGACTTCAATGGGGAAATTTCCCATTGAAGTCAATGGAAAACCGAACCTATTCAGTTCAATGGGCCATTATCATTCTAAGTCACAATCCTACAATGATGAATGAACCAAAGAAGAGCCTAGCAAATTGCAATAACAGAGAGGGGAAATGTGTGAGAGGGCACCCCTGAATTAATCCGATCAATGCAAATTAGATGGATCGGGAAAACCAGGTAGATCATATTAATCCAATTCTGATGAAAATTAGGTGAATTGTATTAATCTGATTCCAATTTCCCCATCCCTACAACAGAACCGTACCCAGGGTTAGAACTGAAATGTGTCTCCACTGCTATCCGATATCTGCTGGTATTTGACGCTAACATTGCTTCTTTAAAACCCATTCTGCTTGGGATGTAGCAGGAAGACATGCAAACCCTGCCACTCACATCATTATTCTGATCTTTTTTTTTATTTTTGTCCACACCACCTTGTTTGTTTCCCTCTTAACCCTCCGTTGTCTCCCCTCCTGCTCCTGCATTCCGCTCTTTGCTCTCCTATTTTTAAAAAGTTTTGTTTATTTCTCCCCACGCTCCCCGCACTATATATTTTTTTCTTTTTTCCTCCACCACCATTTTTCCAGTGGTACAACATAAAGCAGATGAACTGGAGGAAGACGAGCAACAAACTGCAAGATTTTTTGATTTTCAAATTTTGAAAATTCGCACTAAAATTTTTAAAAATCAACTAAATCATAAGTTCTGTTCTAAACTTTTGTTTCAGTTTAAAAACTGTTTTTGTTAAAAAACAAAAACAAAAAGCAAAACACCTTTCAAATAAAATATTCAAGCCCCTCTAGCAAGTAATTAGAGCTGGGTCAAAGCATCATTACAAAAAGGAATTTTAATTAATGTTAACATTTCAAGTAAAAAATTTAAAATTTCACATTCCACTACCTATTAAGATGAGTTGAAATCTTATCATGAATCACAATTTTGATAAACATTGGAATTTCCAGTTTGAAGTTTGGGTTGACATATTCAACTACCTCTAGTATTAGTGCTCATAAAAGTGTCCTTTTTCTTCTCTCAGAATAACTCAATGCGTCCTTCCATCCACTGATTCTACCACCAACAGGATGGTCTAAAGCTCATCTAGATCCTGAGTTGACGATCTAGAGATGTTGCTCTGAGATATATCCACTGTTTGAAAAACGCTCCTGACTCCCACTCATAAATCATCTTTAATGTGGCTTTCCTGTTTCTTCTGTATTCAGTTGTTCATCATTCACCATGATCTTGAGGAGACCCAGGGTACTGGCCCAGAGTGGAGCTGCTGTCCATCTGCTCGGTGGATCCATGCTGCAGCTCCGCTCCCGGCCAGCCACTGCCCCGGCAACATCATAGAGTTGGAGGCACAAGCCTAGGGCATTGCTTTCAACTCTACAGTGTGTGTGTGTGGGGGGGCGTGCTGCATGGGTGGATTGTGGCCAGGTGGGGCTGGGAGGGGGCGGGTGTGGGGGTGCAGCTCTGGGGGACAGGCTGTCCCTACATCTGTCTAAAAACATTCTTTGCAATGAGAGAATCCTTATCCTGATCAGCTCCCTAAAACTCTAGTCTTAAGTTTTCTGTTCGAGACCTTAGCGAGTGTTGTGTGTGGCTGAACATTGACAAAGGTACAGGGCGTCCATTAGCTTTACTTGTAGAACTATCGGTGATTTGCTTAAACAAATTGCTATTTGCATCTCTAAAATCCACTTTGTTCAACAGCTCAGCAATATGAACTGGATAGCAAATATCCAATCAAAAACAGTTCAGAAGGATCTGAAGCATTGTGTTATGTCAGCACAGGATGCAGCAGAAGCAACACAATGTGATGTGACAGAACTCAAGCAATGTAATATGACATGACACCACCAAGTAAGCAAAAAAGAAAAAAGAAAGAAAGAAAGAAAGCACAAAAAAAGCCCTCGCTTTATTTTTAGCATAGATGCTCATTATCTTCCAGTGTCTGATCTGAATGTTTTGTGACTGTTTTAAGTGGAGTGAATACTGTTACAATTTGACTGATGTCATGGGTTTAATGACTATCTGAATTTGTCCAATTTTCTGGCAGCCGACTAGATCTTGCATCTATTCAGTTAATTCTACTAAGAAGAATACGACATGATTCTACAGCTTTTTGGCTATCCCCTACCCCTCTCAAGCAAACACTTCAGTGTTTGGGGGCAATACTAAAGAATTTCCTAGTGCACTAGTCCCCAAATGTTTGGGACAAATAGACAACTACCAACCCTTCAAATGTTTAGGAGGTCATGTCTGGAACCTAACACACGATCATGGCCATGATTGCACAGATTTGCTGACTTTGGTCCCAACCGTCCCTAGGTGGAGACGGGGGGATACCATGATGCACATGAGCTGGGTATGGCCAGCATACGTCGATTGCAATCATCCACTCAGAACTTCCCTTGCACAAGTGATTGTTGCAGCATCAGAAGAGGCCAGAGCCTGCTTGGCCATAGCCATGGTCAGTTTGGAAACTACTGATCTAGGATCATTTTTTTAAAAGTTGTAGTATCATGAGCAGCAAGCAATGCCAGTGCAAGGTATTGGGCTAATCCAAGCAAACCCTACTTGAGTAAATAATCCTTACTCAGATGAGTAGTGCAGTAAAGGGTTACATGAATAAGGACTACCTCTGCGAATAAAGGCTTGGAGTGATACGTCTTGTCCCTCAGGAGGGACACAACATGCTGATACTTGCAGCTGTTGCTAACACCATTAAAAATGCTGAAGAGGAAGACAAAACAATTGTTCAAAGTCACATAAATCTGTGCAGCAACATAAGGATTCAGTAGGGGCCACCTTTCCATTGGGAAATCTGCAACTCGACATCAAGGAGCTCAACGTTCCTTATGAAGTTCTATGTGGACATGTTGCCCACAGCTCACCCTTAACACCATTAAACTTCATGGTAGGAATTTTTTTAAAGCCGGGTAGGGAAATGGGAAGAGATAAAAATCTAAGGGTCTCCATGAAACGTTGAAGAGGCTCCGGAATGAAGTGCTAGCTCAGCCCTCAGCTCCGATCAGCTTTACATCCAGCAGACTCTGGCGTGTAAGCCCTCAGCTCATATCAGCATAAACACTTCATCACAGCTGACACACTGATATGCTAAATGAGTAAGTACGGTGCACAAAGAGGTCACCGTGAAGTTAACTAAAGGGATTATAAGGGACAGTCAACACACTTCAAAAAGAAAAAAGCCTGATAGGTGCAGAAAACATAGTAAATGAGCCCCAAGAATGCAAACCCTCAGCCATGCGCTCCATTACAGCCCTGACAGTTGAGTTCTAAACAGTTAAATATGAAACTGTCAACAAGGGCCTGTCTTAATAACCAAACTTGAGGCCTTTTATCCTGGAAGATTTATGAAGTAATTTTAAAGAGGCCCAAGCAAACATCTGTCAATAAATTGAATGCCGGCTACAGGATTTACAAGCAAGACAAGAATTTCTCATTAAGTGCACATTAGCACTGTGGGGATCATAAATAGTAAGAGGCCAGGATGCTGAGCCTCTCAAGCTGTCATTAAAACACTATCTAAGAACTAATGAGGAAGTGATGGAAGGATACTAATGATCCCTCAGGCTCCTTTCATTCGGCAGTGAAAGAGGAGCCTGCGATGCAAGACTTCAGTCTGCCACAATTGAAGACCTACAGTACAGTAGAAAGGTTTGCAGAGAGCATCACAATACATCTTACCCCACTGTATATTCATAAACTGCAGGCTGCTTTCTAAGTACCTTAGGGTGGATCAGAAAATAGACAGCAGCAAAGAGTTGCTTCCTTAACATCACTCCCAGTTTATGGATTGCCAATTCCAACCAAATTCAACATTTCCGAATCCTCCCAAACTATACTTTGGGCTCACAAAATGGCCTGAGTTACAAAATCGATTTAGACGCTTTAACAAAACTTTAGTTACGCAGTAATTGCATTCACAGTATCCCGCCTTTCTAGCATATTTATTTATTTATTTATTTATTTTAAAATTTACTATCCCACCCATCCTGCCACAGGCAGCTCTAGGTGGCTTACAGTTAAAACAAAATAAAACAACATTATCAGCTAAAACAACACATAGAAAGGAGGATAAACATATCCCACATCACCCACCACCCTAACCCATTCCCTCTCCACCCACCCTACCCATCCTCCCCACCAAAGGCCAGGCGGAACAGCCAAATTTTACAACTGCATTGAAAAGAGGGGAGATCCAGGGCCAAATGGGCCTCCAATGGCAAGGAGTTCCACAGCCGTGGAGTGGCCATCGAGAAGGCCCTCCCCATCATAGCCCCCCCCCAAAACCTCAGGGGACGTCGAGGAGTGCACTCCTCGATGACCGTAAGGGCCGATCCAAGACCCGAGGGGTGAGGCGATCCCACAGATAGGTCGGGCCAAGGCCGTTAAAGGCTTTATAGGCATATCTACTGGTTGCACAGTGTTATACACATTCATTCACTCCACATTAGGTGTCTTTAATTTAATGTCCAAAATCTTCCAATGGTACACTTTTGGCAGGGCCGACCGCACCACGGGGCAACCACCGTGCACCTCCTTCTTTCCAGGGTCCCAGTAGGGGCCCCTGTTTTCATCGGGGTATGGTGTAGGGGGCCCATTTCCTCCCAGCAGGGTCCCAAACCTGACCACCTTTAGGGCCCTGCAAAAGGTGTCCCCCGGGGGGGGGGACAAGGGAGGGGCTAGAAGGGTATTTTTATCTTTGCCTTGGGCCCTACAAATTCTACAGCCAACCCTGACTTGTGGTATGCCAGATTTATATGACTACACACCCCAATAAGGTGGACAAGCTATCCACCCACACCCTAATTTTCAGGTGTTCAGAACTGTCCTTCCAAACATAAAGGTGTGGTACAAAAATTGAACCCATTCTAGTTAAAGAAGGGAATCACAGATGTGCTGAAGAGCTATTTACACTGCTGGAGTAGACATAAAATGGCTGGAGTCCAGCTATCTCCCACCCTTAAAGTAATTCCAAGAAGAAAAAGAGCAGCCAACAGGTCCGGCAGCATGTCATCAAGGAGTCCCAAGGCAGGGGAATGTTGGAAAGTGGGCTAAGGACGGGGGGACATCCCTGTTCTCTGACTATTCTGCAGTGACCCAAAGGCTCCAATACAAGAGTGATGCAAGCTTTTAAATCCCCTCCAATCTACAGTGTGTGCAGCCAACCCGCACAACCCAGGGATTAGAAAGGTATATTATTTTCTCCTTTGGGGTGTGGTTGTTATACTGAAACCAGAGCTATGGAGTAACTTTCTTCCCCTAGGGGTGTCTGTTCTCACAAGCACTGAGAAATGGAAAGTATCTTACAACTTCTCTTTTGGGACTTTCCTGGGACTGCACTTCAAGTAGGGTATAAGAAACCAGTTTCCACAGAGAAAAATCCCAAAGAGGAACATGATATAATCAAGGAGGAGGAGAATGAGCATCCTGGGAAGAAGAAGGGCTATGCAAGGGTCGCCGACTGTCCCTTATTTTAAGGGAGCGTCCCTTATTTCAAAGCCCTTCAGCTTTATAAAACCTAATGGATGTCCTTGTATTTACATAACGGACGTCCCTTTCTCTGAACACCAACAGTTCCATGGAGCATAATGGGATGTCCCTTTTTCAGTATTTCTCAGTTCTGTAACATCTGTCCTTTTTTAAACGGTGATCTGGCAGCCCTGGGTTACACATGAAGCATTAGGACTTCCCACACCCTTGCCTCCCTGGATTACCTATGCGTCTTTGCCTCACTTCATAATTGACCTCCATTCATAAGTTCTTCTCTAATCATGAAAAGTGAATGAAGTGCTTTTCATCTCAGAGCAAATGCTTGGGGGAACAAACCCTTGACTGTACATATCTGGCTCACAGAATACAATGCCAATTTCTTATATCATTCTAATTTTGGAGGATAATAACATGATCACCCTATTTATGTCAATAATAATAATTTCTTAGTAGCTCAGTGCATTGGCATTTAAACTAGAATAGAGTAACATCTTTCCTCTCTATTTAATAGGTATATTTTTAAACTCCACAGGTGACATTATTTAAATATACCTTGCTCAGATTTCTGTCTGCAAGAAAATTTAAATCATTGTAATTAAAGTGCCAATAATGTGCACATTAAAAAAATTAATGTTATATTATTATTCCAGTTATCAACAAGTTATTATCCACTTACAAAATTCATATTATAGGTAAAACATTTAAACATGCAACCTCTCGGATGAGGTTATCTATAGACATTAATGCTCTTTAATTCGTACTTAATTTATACGGCTCATACTAGAAAATTACCTCATAAAAGTTAAACCTTAACTCTGCCACTTAAAGCTGCCAGAGACATTATACATACCAGAAATTTTAACATTAGCATTAACATACATGCTATTTCTGATTTCCCTTTCAACTCTCTAAATCAATGACATCAGAGTGAGTTAAATGTAAAATTAGTAAGAGCTCCAAAATAAGACCTGGGTCAGGGGGAAAAAAATACTAAAAGGTAACTGAGCAATTAGCTCCTGTTAAAATATTTGCCATATACATTATAGCTTCATTATATCTACTGTGGGCTATATATCTACTCACGTTAAGTAACATTTTACTCCATAAGTACTCCAAGTAGAATCAGCTGTCTTCATGAAGTCAGTCATCCATTAATTTTAAAAGAGATCAGGATTTCATCCAGTGCGGCTATTCCTAGTGTAAGCCTGAAGTCCTGAAACTATTTCTTTCCAGTGACTTCAATAGGGCTTAGGCATTCATAAGTACTTTCAAGACTGTGGTCTCTCTTCTCCTTCTCTGTAAAGGCTGTTCTTTTTATCTGGGAGTCCGCCCTGGTCCTCGTTTTCCATTCATATCTGTGTTGTGCCAGTTCCTTCTGTCCCTCCACTTTTCTCCATGTCTTTCTGTCACCACATCACGCCTGTCATCTAACCTTTGGCCCCCATCTTAGGCTTCTTCCTCCTATCTCCATTCTTTGCACACTGTTGCCTCCCCTTTCTATGCCCTTCCTTCATTTTGGGTGTTTTTAGATGGATATAGAACCTGGCTGCCCACAAAGCTGCTCTGGGGGCACACCCCCGCGTCTGCCCGCTTTCAGCCCCGCCTTGGTCTGCAATAGATGGAGCAATGGTTTTCCCGGGCCAAGGGCTGCTCGCATGGCATCCCCCTGTGCTCCTCTGACATTGTAGGCTGGCACCTGGCACAACTCCATCATGTTGAATGGGGGCAATGGTTGGCCAGGAATGGATCTACAGCATGGATCTGCCCAACAGATGGACAGCAACTCCACATTTGGCTGTTGCCCCAGGTTTGGCTGGAGCACTCCAGGATGTTCCAGATTGCCAATGGCAGGACTGTCCAGGAGCAGCTGCAGCCTGTTCTGCTTTCACATCTGATGGACACCCTTCACACCGACTGGCCAACCCAGAGGTGAAGCAGACTGTCGCGAGCAGAAGTGGAGCTGCTGTCCATCTGTTTACATCCAGTGTCTTTCCTTGTTAGTCATTGGGTGTCTTTAGACATAACATCAATGCGTGTCTGAATGTGTGTTTTGACCTTGATATGAACACTGTGTTCACCATGTGGCGCTGCTTAATAGACACACAGCCCATCTTGGGGCCAATTGGTGTTTTACTCGCCACCTGATCTCAGCATGCAAGTGCTGCCACCTTGTTCCCCATGTTGTACCTGCTAACACGCCACGCAATATCATTAGACACAATGCTAGCCATGTGTTCAGCCAAAACACGCAAATTGTCCTTGTGATGCAATGGTGTTCACATCACGTGTTCAACTGGGGGCCAAATTGGTGTTAGGATTATTATGATGATTATTATGATGCTTACACACAATGACACCCAATCTTTGTTATGTCTAAAGACTCCATGTGCCTCAGGATTGCAGCCTAAGACACCACAGTCACTGTGAAGAAGGGTCTCAAAACACTACCGTGTGTAATGAATACATGTGATTTATAGGTCAGTTAAAGTGTCAAAGAGTATAACTAGAGTGTAATTATTCTTCTAAGAATGTTCTAAATACAAACCCAGGAGTACGCAAATTCAGTTCAGAATTGAATCCCACAACATTCAAAGGGGTTCAAAATTAGGCAAAACACATTCACCCATCCTAGTTATTATCTTGTCAACATGTCCAGTGTCAGGAACACTGGGAGTCAGACATCTCCAAAGAACAGCTATCTCTCTAATTAGACAGACTGCCTAACTTGTACATGGGTGGAGGTGAAATCCCCCACAATTATTGAATTATGGTTTTGACTAAAAACAATCATTTCGTTGAGTGGTGCGTGTAAGAGCACGCTGCCCCATCGTTGTGGCTCAGGTGGGTGGTAAAATGATTTCTTTCCCTTTTCCCATTTGGGAAAAACTTTGCATCTTTGGCGTCAGCAAGCAATGTTATATTTACTGAAATGAGATTACACCTATAAATATTTTCACGTTACAACAGGTTAAGGCAAACTGCAGGCAAGGGGTTTTGTTTTGAAAGGCTGGGCTTGTCTGGAAAACTGATTGATTCTCCACCCACTTACGCCAGTTTCCACACCAGTTTGTTGCTATGTACCTTTGTGGACACTGGTGTGACATCAAAATCAAGTGAGGTTTTTTTTCTTTTTTCCCCTCTGAAATTAAGCAACTAATCATAAAGAAAACTCCCATTGAAATCAGGATGGTAGCAAAGTTAATGAAAGTCCATAGAAATATTGCCACTGACTGAATATTGTCCTTAGAAATAGATTTGATTGTGTCAGGGGTTGCAGGATCAACCCATAAACTATAAAAATATTAACTGGATCGCAGGAACCACTGTAAGGACTGTTGGACTTAAGGAATGTAAGAAAAGGATTGCCATGTTGTATGAAATCAGGAGTAACAGTGGTGAATGGCGCAGTAGGTTCATGGTTTGTTTTTATATTTTCATTAGGAGCAATTTTATTGCCTAAAAGATAACTGAGCTTTTGTTGAATAGTAAAAAGAGAAATCTTGGGGAGACGTAATGAGAGTCATGTCATTATAAAGTGAACATTCCAACAGATAATGGGGAAGGTTGCTGAGTGCAGTATGTATAAGAGAAATTAAAGCATCATTATAAGGTGACAGTCATTCGCCCTCGAGTGAAGCCAAGCCTAGATTTCATGTTAAGAGGTGATATACTGTGCCCTCATGGGGTGAACTAGTGACCTGAAAATTGGAATGGGGGATCAGAGTCAGGTCTATTGTCAGAAGGAAAAGTTTGGTACAACTTGAGAGCTTCAAATAAAATCCTCTCTAGGTGAAATAAGTATATGGATTTTAAAGCTAGGAGAATTAGAGGAACCATAGAATTGGAAGGGAACGCAGGGGCCAATTGCGCCTAACAAATGGCAGGAAATCTCCTAGCAATTCTAACACTGAGCTCAGGTTGAAACTTAAGGTTTCAAGTGATGGAGGCTCCACTTCCTCCCTAAGCACGGTTTTCTGATGGCCAATTACCCTTGCTCGGGTAACTTTGGGGTACAGCATCCTAGACCCTTGTTGAAGACACTCTGCCCCCACAGGGATGCAGAATGGGCCAGGCTAGTCATACAGAGACAGTTCTGACTTTAACCAGATTCTGGCCGCTAGCTTCCTGAGGGGCCTCACCCATCATGCTTGTAGCAGGGTGACTACAGGGAGACCCTTGCCCTTTAAGATCAAGAGGGGCTGAGTAGGCTGGCCGCTTTAAGAAGGGTCACCACAGATCATCAGGGCGGCCCAGGTAACGATGAGACACAGGTTCTGGGGTGAGAACGAAGCACCTGTGGCTGTGGGTTGGACAGGAGGGCTAGCGGGGCTGCCGGCGATAGAGCGTCGGGGAGCTAGCAGAAGCTGGAGAGAGCGCCCGGCCCAGTGGCAAAGTGGGGGGATGAAACTGACCAGAGCTTCCGGAGACTGTGGAAGCAGCTTGGAACAGATTTAACAGGTTCATCAGATGGCTGGAACTCCAGGGCTAGTCGACGTGATACTGTCCCTGTCCCCCAGCAATGTGAGAGTCATGGAGCAAGACCAAGCTGGAGCAGGGAGCGCAAATGGTCATGGTTGGGGAACTACCAGTGGAGCCTGGTACAGGCAAGAGACTTGATTCAAATTTCAAACCTTGGGCTGGTTCAAGCAGGGTGCAGGTAGGTGCAGCAAGTCATTCCAGGGCTGGGGATTGCCTTCGTGGTTACAGTGCTACACTACCATGCATGCTTGCACCCCTTGTGTACGAAGCCCAACCCCTAACGTGGATCAAAGGCATGGAAGGGCTCCCGTATGAGGAGAGGCTTGGTATGTTGGGGCTCTTCAGCTTGGAGAAGAGACGACTGAGAGGAGATATGATAGAGGTCTATAAAATCATGAGTGGTGTGGAACTAATAAACAAGGAACAGTTATTTACCCTCTCAGCTAGTACTGGAACTAGGGGACACTCCATGAAACTCATGGGTGGCAAGTCTAAAACAAATAAAAGACAATATTTTTTCACTCACCATATAATTGGGTTGTGAAATCTACTGCCAGAGGCTGTGGTAAGGGCCAGTACTATAGCTGAGTTTAAAAGATGTTTGGACAAGTTTCTGGCAGATAGGTCCATTAGCAGCTATTAGCCAGACAGGATCAGGGAACATGACGGGAGCTGCAGGAAAACAACAAGGAATGGATCCCCCATTGTGACCTGTTGGGTGCTTCTCCCAAGCCACCGTGATTGGTCATTGTCAGAGACAGGATGCTGGGCTAGATGGACCATTGGTCTGACCCAGTATGGCACTTCTTATGTTCTTATGTACTTTAGCTCTGCCTCTTCCTGCCCACATCCTCTCAACCCCAGTTAGACCATCCTTTTCCCCTTGGCAGTGTGCAAGATGGCAATGCCAGTTCTATCTTTGCTGTTAAGAGCTTGCCCCCTAGCTCTACTCTGCATTTGTCATCACCTTCTATTGACTGAATTTCATTTCCCCCTTAGAAATTTCCTCCACTATAAGTACTTATAGTCTGTGATTGGTTTGGTTTGTAATCTGCCCATGGAGAAACTGAGCAGACGGAGATGAAATACGTATAGAACTACATCTTTTATTACTCGCTCCTAAAAGGCCCACTCTAGTTAAAAGTTTTTCTTTGCTAAGTACAAGCAATATGGGAAATAACTCCTAGTCGCTCCTAAACACACTTATCCATCTGTACTCCCAGATGTGGATGCTAATATGCCTAATGGAAATTTCCTGTTGCATTTCTACGTTGCAGATTTTTAAAAAACCCTTTAACTTGCTTGTGTTGGGGCTACAGGGCCAGGCTATAAACCGTTTGTAGGACTGATTCAATGCTTTTAATATCCATGATTAAAACCAATGAAAATATAGTAACTATCCTTATTGCACTAGGACTAAATGCTAACCAAACCAAGACCATCCGTTCGGAAAAGAGGTTAAAAAGTTCATTCTCTCTCTCTCTCTCTCTCTCTCTCTCTCTCTCTCGTTATATATAAGAATCTATCTATCTATCTATCTATCTATCTATCTATCTATCTATCTATCTATCTATCTCTTCTTTTTTTCATACTGACATATATCTTTTTAATGGTGTAACCTGACACTAAACTTTTGGTAAGGTTAGTCGCAGGGCTCAAGGAAGGAAACAAAGCTGCAATATTTAGCTGAGATCTAGTTAATATCTATTAACTAGATCTCAGCTATGGAGAGGAAAGATGCTTAGCCTGAAAAATTGTATTTCTGCACACTCTAAGGTAGAGGTGGGGAGCCTTTCTCACTCTGAGAATTAGTACAAGCTCCAAAGACCATGCAGAAGTTGGGGGCAGGGGTGCTTAAGGGGTGCACTCAGAAAGAAGACGATCAAGATCATGGACCTGCCCCCTAGTCTTTTTGTGTGCAAGTCCTCATTTCTGCTTCTTTAACCTGAGCTCAGTTTTTCAGTGCCTGAGGGTAGGAAATGGATCCAGGGGCCAGATCCAGGAAAGGGGGCCACAAAAAAAAAAAAGGATGCAGGCTGAATTTGGCCTCCATTTCTGAGGTTCCCTACCCCTGCTCTAAGGCTGCTTTTATACGAGTGGGTTGCAGTTGCATGACCCGTTCATGCAATTTTTACCACCCCCCTCATGCCTACGGCATCTCGGGGCGGCTTACAAAGTCAAAAAAATATATAACAATAAAATCCAATAAAAATCCAAGACAAAACATTTTTTAAAATCTTAAAAAATCCAGATTTATCCCTGACTACCCCCCATCCCCCACTCCCCTCCGAAGGCCTGGGTGAACAGCCAGGTCTTGCAGACTCGGCGAAAAGCCAGCAGACCTGGGGTCAGGCGGGCTTCCTCCAGGAGGGAGTTCCAAAGTCACGTCCCAGCCACCGAGAATTCCCTCTCCATAGTGGCCCCTGTTTTACACAGGGGGCCTCCAAAAAGGCACCCCCGGTAGACCGAAGGGATCACTCTGAGGTGCGGACGGCGAGGTGGTCCCTGAGGTATGTGGGGCCCAGACCGTGCAGGGCTTTATAGGCCAACACCAACACCTTGAATCTGGCTCAGTATGCTATAGGCAGCCAGTGCAGAATACGAAGCACAGGTGTTATGTGCTCCCATTGACCCATCCCCGTGAGGAGACGGGCCGCTGCATTCTGCACTAGCTGCAGCCTCTAAATCAGTATCAAGGGAAGCCCCACGTAGAGCGCGTTACAGTAGTCTAGCCTCGAGGTGATGAAGGCATGGGTGAGGGTGGCCAGGTCGGGCCTGGAAATGTATGGATGCAACCTCTGCAGTAGATACAACTGGCAAAAGGCGGCTTTAGCCACCGCCTCCACCTGTCGAGCCAGTCGGAGGTCTGCACCCAGAACCACTCCCAGACTCCTAACCTGCTGGGCTACAGGAGGGCGGACCCCGCTACAAGGGGAGTTGACACCTCCCTTGCCCTACCCACCACCATCACCTCCGTCTTGTCGGGATTGAACTTCAATCTGCTCTGCCACATCCAATCCGCCACAGCCTCCAAACACTGGGAAAGTAACGAGACAGCAGGACCTGGGTTGGTTGAAAATGAGAGGTACAGCTGAGTATCATCAGCATATTGGTGACATCGCACCCCGAACCCTCTCACGATCTCCCCCAAGGGCTGCATATACACATTAAATAATAATAGAGACAGGATCGAAGCCTGCGGAATGCCACAGGTCAAGACCTGGGGGCTTGATGTTTCAGCCCCCAGCACCACCCGCTGGTTTCTCCCCGAGAGGAATGAGTGGAACCACCCAAGGACAGTCCCGTCCAGACCCCCCCAAGTCTCGCAGCTGTCTCAAAAGCAGCCCATGGTCTACTATGTCAAAAGTGGCCAAGAGATCTAGCAGGATCAGAAATGTTGAACATCCTGCATCCATCTCCCGGCGGAGATCATCCATCAAGGCCACCAACACCATCTCAGTACCATAACTGGGGCAGAACCCAGACTGAAAAGAGTCAAGGAAACCTGATGCTATCCAGATGTACCTGGAGCTGTAGTGCCACGCCCCCCCCCCCCCCCCATTCAATAGTCTTCCTAAAAAGGGAAGATTAGAGACAGGTCAGTAGCTGGCGAGTGTGTCCACATCCAAAGATGGCTTCTTCAGCAGGGGACGGACCACAACCTCCTTGAGATTGGGCAACAATCTCCCCTGACGAAGGGACGCGTTGACTACCCTCGCCAGCACCATCCCCAAAGTCTACTTGGAGGCTTTCACCAACCAGGATGGGATTGGGTCAAATTCGCAACTGGTGGCTCTAACAGACCCCAGGACATCCACCGCATCAGCTGGCATCACTTCCTGAAACTCATCCCAAGAAGGTAAACCAGACGATGCCTCCCTAACCTCGCACTCCTCACCCACTGCTTCCAATCCGGTGTCAAAGTTACTCTGGATCTGAGTGATCACGGGTCGTGCAATGTTTCCAAATCCCACAAGGCGGGATTATAAGTGACGATGGGTGCAATCACGCCCATTTACGGTGGTCGCGCATTGTTTGCAGACTGTGAACTAAATACCTCACCCATTGAGGTATTTAGTTCACGGTTGGCAAACAACATGTGATCGCCTTGAATGCGCGTGATCGTGCCCATCGTCACGTATATTCTCGTCTTGGGGGATTTTGAAAAATCACGCGACCCGCAACCCGCTCGTATAAAAGTGAGTGCTTATTTAAACTTTTATATAGTTTTATAGTATATATTGTATACTATATATATACTTATAGTATATATGTTATACTATACTTATATATAGTATAAGTTTTATACTTATATATAGCACTCTTGCAGTGCTACAACAGTGTTGTCAGGTTCAAAATATCTTGCATCTGTAAATTTGATTTATAACCATTTTGGGAACTCTGGGAATTGCCACAGTCTGACAGAGAGGTTTTAGCATATAAAAGGATTGTTTGCCTGCCATTTGTGGGAAGGGCGGGATATAAATATTGTGCAACTGGGGACACTTGCTCTTCTTCCTCCCTTCCCCATGAACACTCTGCAGGACTTCATGTTTAGAAATGTAAGCTCCCATTCCCTCTCCCTTCTCGCTCCCATCACGCTTCCAGGTTCTGTTTTGTTTCCAACAGGGATGCCTGGGTCAGGAGGGAGAAGCTCCTCCTGCTGTAACCCCTCTTCCCAACAGAATCTGTGCTAAGTAGTGGCAAGAAAGCTAGGAGAGGTCAAGAGGCTTGGCCCCTGCTCACACTTTAGAAAGGCAGGGCAGGGCAGGGCAGGGCAGGGCAGGGCAGGAAGTGTCACATTGGGTGTAAACAGACAGATAGCAGCTCTGCTTTTACCTGTGTCTGCCTACTCCCCCCCTCCCCCCCTGTTGATCTGTCCAGTTAAAAGCACCCACCAGATGTGCAAAGCAGATCAGACATCACCTGCTCCAGGCAGCCCAACTTGCGGCACTCCAGACTATCCTGGAGCACTGTCCAGAGCGAGCCTGCCAAACCCAGGGCAACAGGCAAAGACGGAACACCTGCCCGTCTAAACGGGCTCATGAGTTCTGGCCAGACATGGCCCTGCCCACATCATAGATGACAGTGGAACAAATGGCCAGCGAGGCTCCCAGAATATGTGTGGCCATCTTGGCTACCCATCTCCACATCTACCCCACCCCTTAAAGGAACAAGCACAAAATCCAAACTTGCATTGGCCGCACACCTGAACTGTGCAGGGAGAAAGGAGGCCAGCACACAAGCATGTTTTGGGAAATGGTGGAGCAGAAGCAGCAGGGTCTGTGGGCAAAGCAGGCTAGAGCCTGTTCAGACAGGTAGGGTCATGGCCCCCAGAGGACGGGAGACAGGTCTGACAGCCAAGGGAAGGCCGCTAATGGGTATCCCTCCTGTACTGTCTCCACAGACAAGCACCAGCAACCCAACCACCACAGCAACCCATCACAGGCCCCATCACAGTGCAGAATGACAGGGCCTCAACCAGCCAGCAAAAGAGTGTACCCTGGTCTGAGAAGGAGACCAGGGTGCTCATAGCCCTTTGAGAGTATGAAAAGGTCTAGGGTCTTCTAGAGAAAACTAGGGCTAAAACAAAGGCTTCAGAAAACTTCAGAATTTGGTGAAGATTACGGTATTCTGTTTGGAAAATCCGAATTCTGAAGTTCTGAGGACCAAGGCTGTTGTTCAGAAAACTTCAGAAACTACTGCACGCATGGAGGGCTGGTGGACAGTTGAGCTTCTTCTGGAAATGAAACTTAGTGCCATGTTTGGTAGGAGGGGGGTATGGGAGGGGACCGTTGAGTGATGGTAAGCCAGATGGCATGTTTTGATTGGCTGGCCAACCCAGATGACAAGCTTTTGATTGGTTGCAGGGTAAAACAAAAGTGGCTGCAGCCATTTTGTCTTTTCTCTTTGGTGAATTTGTCTATGTGCTACAGTGCAGCTGGATCTGTAAGTAATCCGAGAGGGAGGGGGAG
>QEPC01004151.1:814117-851052 GCA_003113815.1 Sphenodon punctatus | reverse complement strand
CACCGGCTCTCCTGGCTGCCCTCCATTGGCCCCTCTCTGGGTGTGGGGTCTACGTGTGCCTCCTGGAAAGTTCCCGGTCGGCTCGCTGTGCAGTGTGGGTCCCCGCTGTGCCTTGGTCCCGAGCTCCTGGGGCCCCCCATTCCGGGGCTGCCTGTGTTGCTGTGGGGGTGCCCGTGCGGACAGTTCTGCTGTGGGGGTTGTGGTTGCCATTGCCTGTGTCCTGCCCTGCCTGTTTGGAGTTTCCCCCCCTCTTCCCTGTTCCACACACACCCCCTTGTGCCCGTTGTGCCTTGTGTGTTGTCCGGGCACCCATGTCCCCCTTCCCTTCCTTTCTCCTCTGTGTGTGTGTGTGCGCGTGTGTGTGCCTGGGCGTGTGCTTGTGCTGTGTGTTCCACTGTGGCCCCGCTGTCTGTGTGCCTGTTGTGTGTGGTACCTGTCCGGCTCTTCTCCCTCTCCCCCCTCCCTTCCCGTTTCCCTTGTGTGGGCGTTTCCTTGTGTGCCTTTTGGCTTTGTTTGCCCTCAGGCGGCCATGTCTGTGTCCCGCCCCTGCCCGGTTTCTGGGTGTTTTGACCACGGCCGGGAATCGGTGTCATGTCTGTTGCACTGCCCCGGCCCATGATCTGCCGGGCTGATTCCCTGCTGTGGTCCCACTCCCATCACGTCTGTTTGGGGCTTTTATTCACCCCAGGGGGTGGTTGTTCAGTTCACCCCCACCGGGAATCCACTGTGGTGAACCGGGCGCCCGTCACGTCTGAAATCACCCAAGGTTAACCATGAGGGGAACAGTGGCAGGATCAGGGCCAGGATAGGGCAGATTGTGAGATTCTACATGGGTGTGTATTTTATTTTATTTACTCAGATTTATACCCCATGCTTCACCTAAGGCTCAAGGCAACTTATAGCATATAAAAACAATAAAAACATTTTTTTTTTAAAATCCCCATAACCCACAATTCCCTCATAACCCTATCCCTGACTGCCAAATGCTTGGCCAGACAGAAAGGGCTGATTTATGACTGTGAGATGCAAGGTTTGGGGAAATAACTAGTACAGCAGAATGTTGCTTTGCCTGTAAGCACACCAACAATCCCCATTGAACCAGCTGCGTGGCTCATCTTGTGACCCCACACAGTATGGAGCCATTGATAAGGGGTAGCTTACTACAGATTCCATCTGCACCATCCACATATGGGGTTGTCATCTTGAATGATCATTTATGAAGCCCTAAGTGGTTTAGTCTCTGTTATCTTTGAGGCCTGATCCTTGAGCCATCGGTGTTCAAACACCACCTGCTGTTTGGGAAACCCACCATCATACCTGTTGTTGGCAGGCGACTGAGCATTTGCTGAGGTGTATCCCGTAGTACACAATTCCCTCTCTACATCCAGCTCTGTCCTTCCCTTCTTAATTTTAAGTCACATTTCAAGATGCTTTTATATGACAGGTGCATTTAAGGAGATCCCTGCTATTTGTTTAATGTTTCCCTCATTCCATTTTGTTTGTTTGTTAATTGGTTTTAACTTTTAATTGTGTATTTTAATTGTATTTATATACTTGTATTTTTTATGGTTGCTCTCTGTACCCTGGGTGCTTTGGCGGGGGATGGGGTGGGGGTGCTTTATATATACAATTATTCATTATTATTATTTTATATACTTTGCCCATCTCTGCTGCTGTCTCAGGTCACAGAATTATATTTAAAACTCAAGTGGACAAACGTTTGGGAAAGCACTAGCCTTAAAGCAGCCTACTAGTTCCTACGTAGTCTAAGTCACATCACAGAAATTCTCATCACCATCTATATTCTTCTCAGTCTCAAGAAAAGGATTAAATGGGAATCTCCACCCTTGGAATGTGAAACAAAGGAGTTGGATAAACATCTGCCAGGGATGGCTTCAATTTAATTAATCCTGCCTCTGCGCAAGGAGATGGACCTCTTGAGCTCTGTTACAGCCCAACCACTTTATGAATGATGACGACTAATAGCATGAACCAGCGGTCGGAAAGCATCTCCACGACTAGCTGGTGTGGGCATAGGAGCCAATCATTTTAGTGGGATTTGCACTTGTGCTAGTGTGGCATTCTCCTGCTGGAAGATCACACCCTAAATGGAATTTTTGTTTAGGATGGCTTCCGAGGTTTATGGCACACTGGAGAGACAGCGTAATGCACGCTTGTTTCACAGCCTCTGCTGTACATACTGTTTTGAGTAAAAGAAAACTTCTAAACTAATCCATACATTAATGCTAAATTCACTTTTAAAAGAATGACCTGCTTATACCACCATTTACCATTACCATTTTAATTTATACCCCGCCTCTCTCCCGAAGGACTCGAGGCGGCTCACAACATAATACAACTACAATATAGGGTTTTAGTCCACGCAGGGAACCCTGAGTCAATAAACAGTTAACATAATAATAGCTAGAACATTTCAGCATTTCAAATACAAAGGATCAAACACAGCAGACCCAGATATCACAAACAAAATCATCCGAAAAAATCCCCCCCCTTATGCATCACCGATATCCCATTCAATGACCTCCCCCATCACCATGGGGAAGGTCCCACAATCTTGCCACTCGTTCCCTGCTGCCACCAGAGAAACTCTCACCACCTCAATCCCTCTCTCATTGGGAGGAGATGGCCCCACCAATCCAATATCAGCGAGCATCACTGCATCCACTTCCTCATCTTCCCCTCTCTGAACTCCCAACCCCATCCAAGCCACCCCATCAACCACCCCTCTCTCCTTCCCCTCATCACCACATACCAATGATTCGTTCTCCTCAACTTCCCTATCTGACTCCCCAGGGGGTACCTCCAACTCCACCCGCTCATCTTCCTCCATCTCCATCATACCTCCCCTTACCCCTACCTCTCCCTCATCCCCCATACTCTCCCCCTCTATCCCCTCCATGCCCCGAAGGGCCCCAAAGGGCCATGCCCTTTGGCCGCATCCCTTCGGCTCGCGACCGCTGGCTGTGACCGCCGGCGCAGCCACCGCCAGTCCTTTTAAACTTTTCTCCCCGCACTTCCGGTCACCGGAGCGCGGGGNNNGGGAGGGGGAGGGGGAGCCAATCCACAGCCCTACTCACAACCCCCTTCTTTACAGATGTCCTGAGACCCCCTCCAGCCAGCGGGACAGTACGGCAGCAGGAAAAGCCTCCAAGAGCAGCGGATGACAAACAGATCGTGAACGCTGCTGAGCTGTAGCCCAAGCAGCCGCCGCCAGTCCTTTTAAACTTTTCTCCCCGCACTTCCGGTCTGGTTATGTCATGGTCATGTTATGGTTCTGTCATGGTCACAGGCACAAAGGGTGAACTCACATGTGACTCTTCTAAGTGCCAATGTCTGCGGGGTCCCAGAAGCTGTATAATCAGCCCTGGATGATCCCCGGATCGCTGTTGCATGTGAGTGAGACACTCTGAGCTCCAGCCCCACTTTAAACTCGGATCTGATTAATAGATCAGATCTAAACGTCAGATCAGAGTTTAAGGTGGGGCTGGAAATCGGAGTGCCTCACTCACATGTAACAGTGATCCAGGGATCATCCAGGGCCCGATTATGCAGCTTCCGGCGCCTTGCAGACATCAAAGTTTTACAGAGTTACTTGTGAGTTCACCCATAGGCTCAGTCAGAGTGGATCCTGGGAATGGGCCTCTTTGTGGCAAGGAACGCAGCTGCCCCAGGAAGCATGCTCCCCCACCCCAGTTCAGCTGCACCTCTTGTCCGTATTACAGCTAGAATGAGACTTTTGCCACTGTTCTCAGTGGAGCTAGCCATAGGCAGAGACACAGCAATGAAAGATTCTGGTCCTTACTAATATAAATATTCAAACAGACTGGTTTTATAATACCTTTTTATCCTTACAATATATCCTTATCGCTGCAGAAGAGAGACCTGGCAGATTATATGTATGTATGTGTATGCATATGTATATATACATCTTTGCAAGCAGGGGAATTACAGACCAGTATTTTATTTACTGAGTTCAAATTTACTGAACCTCCGCGTAAATGTTAAAAACAAGCCTACAAAAGTATGGTATATCTTTAAGAAACACCCAGGAAAATAATAATACAAAAAGACAGGAAAAAAGGACCACTTTTTTGTAGCAGAAACTATTTGTATCGAATATCATGAGAAAATAAGTGCATCATGACAATTTTGAACATCTTTTATGATTTGATTGTCAGTAACAAGGCCCACAGGAGAGCGATAAATGTACAGCCTGAAAAAATATCTATTTCACTTAGATAGCAAATTATGCAACTCAGTGCTTGATAGCACTTGGCAAAATACAAATGTAGTTGAATGGAATTGAAATTGTTGCTCTTTGCCTAAGACACAGGTAATATCACCAGGGGTCCTGTCTTCAGATATTTATAAGAGCTAAGAGTTTAAGTAATAGTAGCAGTAATACAAAATTACCTTTAAACATTGAAAACATTTGTACTTTGTTACAGGGGGTAATTTACACTTTTTCTTTAATGGCTTATATACAGAAAATGATATACTAATGCAATTTTTCAAATTTAGTTATCTTTTTGTGTTCTAAAATTATATGCTCTCTCCTCTTCCCTGTTTGTCAGTTCAGATTCCATTTAATTCCACATTCTTAGAGTTTCATAATTTTATTATCTTGTCACAGAAGTTTCTTAAACTTTCTTTTTAAAAAAATAAAAAATACAAAATGCTTGCAATAAACTGACAAAAATGCTGCCGGTTCGATTTTTGAAATATTTCAATTTTGTTTTGAACAATTACCATACGCTCTGTTGTTACTATGATTTTTTTCATATACTGACACCATGCTAAGGAGGGGGGGAAAAAACCGAGAAAATTATTCATTCAGAACCAGTTAGGTTATCCTGTCTCCTCACTTTCAGGTTTTATATTCACACTTATTCTCGCTCGATGAATATGAAAATAAATACAAGGAACTATTGTGAAACGTGGGGCCAGTTTTTCAAAAGTGTTCAGCATTTAAAAATGGATTTTCAAAAAGGGTGTGAGCTCTCAATTTCCAAGCATACTGAATCTTTCTGAAAACTAGTCATTAGGGTCACAGTGGGACCTTTTGGGTGAACTCACATGTAACTCTGCTACCTCCTATGTCTGCAGGGCCCCGGAAGAGATAATCAGCCCTGGATTATCCCCGGATCGCTGTTGCGTGTGAGTGAGACACTTCAAGTTCCAACCCCAATTTAAACTCGGATCTGACAGATACATCAGATGTAAACATCAGATCCAAGTTTAAAGTGAGGCTGGAAATTGGAGTGCCTCACTCACACAACATTGATGACCATCCGGGATCATCTGGGGCTGTTTATACAGCTTCTGGGGCCACACGGACATGGGAGTTTAGCAGAGTTATGTGTGAGTTCACCTTTTGAAATCTGATCCTTATTTAAGTGGTTATTTGGTAACTGAACTTCTTTGAAAATCTGGCCTTGCTAAAGAGTGGCGTGTATTTGAAAACCTGATCTGATATCTACAACACATTTCATGTACACTATTACATTTGCCAGTGTAGATTTAAGCTGCATTAGCAGATACATCATCCCCAAGATACAGAAAGTGCCACTCTATTCAGTACTGGGGAGACCTCCCTTGCAGTATTATGTTCAGTTTTGGATCCCACATTTCAAGGAAAATACCAACAACTAGGAGAGAATTTAGAGGATATGGGAATACACGTCATATAAGAAAGGCAGAAAGAACAGAGTATGCTTAGATTAGAGAAAAGAAGACTACACACAAGAACACTCACGCATGACAGGGTCCCCAAATGGAATTTTTAGAATAATGGGTGTTTTCGCAGCATAAAAGTGGAATAGTGCATTCTCACATGTGCTAATTTCCATCAAATGAGAGTTGCAATTGCTCTGATGGAAGTTTCCTCCCCACTCCCAGGGAATGTGCAAAAGTGGCCTAAGGGGAGACAGCAGGGAGGGCAGTTTTCAAATATCTAAAAGGTTGCCACGAAAAAGATGAACGGTTCATTGTTGCAGATGTGTAAGAAAAAACAAGAGGAAATGGGTTTAAAATTACAGGAGGTTGATTTTAGTTAAATATTAGGAAAATCTTCATAAGTGTAAAATACTTGGGCGATGGAATACATCATCTAGGGAGGATGTTAAATTTCCTTCATGGTCAATAAACCAACCAGACCTGCCTCTGTCTGTGATGCTGTAAGCACAGGGCATCCTGCTTGGGAACAGGGGGTTGAAATAGGTCACTCTTAAGGTTCCTTCCAACTCTCCAGTTTGATGATTCTATGGCAGACACACGTATGTTCATATATGCCCATGTACATATATGAACATTTCATGTAAAAAGTAACTTTAGGCAAATGCTTGACAGAGGAAGACGCTGTGATGGGCTAATAATTAAATTTTTTAGATGACAAGTCAAACCCAATTTTTAATGACTTGTGGCCATTCAGAGCCTTGTGTCATTTTCCACATGCACAGAGGTGTTAGCCTTAGTTTCCTTGCCAAATTTTAAATTGGGTAATTACATTCCATCTCTCTGAATTCCCCTGGAAATTTCAAATCTGACATGTTATTCTTTATTTTCTGGCATAAACTGTTAACCAGTGTCCTATTAAACAGCTGCTGCCTTGTACCCCTGAAATGCTTGCTCTACAGTCCAATGGGCCCAATTCAGTTCTTATTTAAGTCGGTGCTTAAATAAGATGGAAACCAGTCTAGATATGTGCTCTACATGCATGTGGGGCCCCCAGGCTCGTGGGTCCTGGTATGGCTGTACCTATTATAGCTACACCCCTGGGCGGAGGATATAGCTCTAAATCCCAACTTTTCTGTGTTTCCTTGTTTCTTGCAATCCCACCTGTCAGAGTTATTTTAGTGATTCTGATCCTTTCCATCTATTTTTGGTTTCTGCACCAATTGCAGTCGCCCAAGGGGACTGGTTCTTCTCACTACTCACTATCCATTGTGTGTTTGTACAGCGCTCCACTACTTCTACTTCTGGCTCTTCCATTTTCAAATGAATTAGAAGCTTAGAGTGAATCCATGTGAATAACTTGTGCACAGAAATTTCCAGTGATGGCAAGTATATAAGTCAAGGTGGAGATCCCCTGGCTCAAGGGCCAAATCTGGCTCCAGGCTGCGTTTTGTATGACCCCTTTCCAGTTCCTGGATCAGGCCTGTGAATCGAGTCCCTACCCCTAAGCACTGAACAAGGGAGCTCAGGGAAAGGGAGTGGACCATGCACTCATGGTCAGGTGATGGACCCACAGTATACATATATGGTCTAGACCTTTCCTTTTCTTGAGTACGCTCCTTAAGCACCCCTGTCCTCAACTCCTACCTGGCCCACAGAGCTTGTACTAGTTTTCAAAATGGCTCATGGGAGGGAAAAGGTTCCACACCCCTCAGATAAGTGCATAACATTTGAAAATAAGGAAAGGTTGATAGTTGGGCACTTGATCCTGCTGCAATGTGCAGCTCCAGAGCTCTGCTCTATGTACAGAGCAGCAGGTGACCCTGTTGTAGAGGACGTTCAGCGAGCCTGTCCCATCTTTCTATGCAGCCCAGACAGATGCAGGCACGTCAAAAGCAGAGCTGAAACGAGTACGCGCAAAACCTGTTGAAGTTGATGTACTTGGTGGGCACTAATACTAATGCCCAATAGGCTACCTGAGAAACCGATTTTACAATTTTTCATCCCAATTTTCTGACTTCCGGTACCGATATTCTGACTTCCGGTACTGATATTCTGACTTCCGGTGCCAATTCCTGTACTGGCTCTGATTGGTAAAATGGTAAATTGGTAATGGTAACACCCAATATTTCTGGTAATTGGGCGCCCAACTTGGTACTTGAGTACTGTTTGGGCACCCGATAGTCTACTCAGAAAAGTGAGTATTGCCCACAGGTCTCAAATGCACTACCTGTTTCAGTACTAGATAGAAGTAAAGACGCGTCCTTCATGCCAGAGTTGGGATCGCAGAAAGCCCCTGCCATGGCCTTTTTCCTGCTTTCTGGGATGAGGGCATGGGTATGAATCTCTATAGTGTTGATGGAGTGAGGTAGTTCTACAATCTACACCACACAGTTGGGTTCCCAGGAGTCTCATACTACACTCAGCAATGCTGCAGATTCTCTCTATCTGGTGACACAAGCCCTTGCACTATGAATAGGGTCAGAACCTATGTAACTACCATAGTTACAAAAATAACTGAGCTCTCAGGGGAAATAAACTTGTGTTTCTCCTTCATTAGCTACTACATACCTAAAAAGTGTGAGCAACAGGATATTTAACAAGTGGCATTTCATGGAACAAAACTACAGCCTACTTAAATGTTCAATTGACATGAAAACTGAAAGGTCTACTTATGCCTAGAGATGCTCCTACTGGTAGCAAATACAATATTGTTGCCTTTTCTGCTTGCAAATAGCTGACAATCAGTTTTCAGTTTCTCAAATGTACCTACTCATTCTTATGAAAATATTGGTCAAGGGATTTCTCTGAATAATTCTTGGGTTGCTGTTCATTCAGGAACAGTTTACTGCCCCACTCAAGATTCATCCTAACTTGACATGACACCAAGGTTTCGTGGGCTTTAGCTGGATGAATACAATGCATGGAATCTAGTTATGATGTCAATATCTACTATTTAGAATTTGAAATTTGTTCCTGTGAATGTGTTGCAATATTGCCTTAAACATATGCTGTTCTGGTTAACATTCCTGTACCAAAACATGACTCATTGGCACATACAGGGATTCAGACTAAATGGTCCCAAAGAACCCTTTGCCCTTACACTAATCTCTGGGGGAAAGGGTATAAACAATGTCAATACAAAATCTCCAGAAAGCTCAATCAATTTTCCTTGGTCAAATACACCATGGTCAAATCTGTGCACATCATGGAGGAAGTTGTATTTCTGCCACCACCCAGATAAATAGCACAGTTCTGCAAACATAATATCTGGCATTTTTTTACCTGTAAGAAACTCAGTCTTACCCCCTCCCCCCTTTTCTTTTTTTAGCTTAGCTGAAAGCCATAGTAGTCGGAACTATACCTAAAGATAGTCTATTTAAAGTATTGTTCAACATCCAACTTAAATTCTCTCTCACACTCCACATCAAGAAAACTTAAAATCTGCAAATCTGGCCTGAAACCATGTCCTTAACTCAACCTGTCTCTCCTTAGCAGGGAATCTTGCACACTGACCTGATGCCATATGTGCAGCGACACAGGGGAACAATGGGGTGAACTGAGGACAGAGTGTCCAACCGTACTGAATTACTCTTCATACAGAATTTCCTCCCTGCTATTGTGTATTGAAGTCAGATTCGTGCCACAGTGTTATTGTTATCTAACATTTGCATCAAAACCATTGATGCAGACTCTGGTTGGTCCTGTGTCAATTCACACCATGAATTTAAACTAAAACACATACAGTTAACTAAAGAAGAGGTTCTTACATAACAGTTAGACAGAAACAAAAAATAAAATTTTTAAATTAAAACAAATAGGGACTGTCTTGATTTAACAATTAAATTGTTTCTTTGAATAATTCCACAAATTCAAAGTTGCAATATTGGGGATGCTCAGACAAAATTCAACTTTAGCTATTTCACTTAGGGTAATTTCAGACGTTACGGGACCATGGTCAACCCCAGTGAATCCCCTGTGGTGGCTGTTTATTCTGTAATGTCTATTTGCTCCCCGCCAGATGTTCACCACAGTGAACCCCTGGCGGGAAACAAACTGACCACTATTCTGGACCCCCGCCCACCTGGAGGTCCAGAATCGTGGTGGGATCCGGTCCCAACTGTGGTTGGATTGGCCACAATCTGGGATTGGCTGAAGGTAACGTCTGTTACCTTCCGCCAGCCTGGATCGTGGTCCCGATCTCGGGACGGGATCGGGTGCAGCGGCCAAATTGGTCGCTGCGTCCGCCCGTCTCCTGGAGGGCGGGCGGCTGGGGGAGCGTGGGGAGGAGGGGGGTGGGCTGGCTGTGCAGCCGCATGTTGCGCTGCACAACCCTCCCCGATTCCCTGTAGGAATCGAGCCGGCATGTCTGATGGATGGCCGGACTGATTCCTGTCTGGGATCCAAAATGGATCCCGGACCGTGGTTCAGTGTGGCGGGCCAAAGGGCCTGTCACATCTGAAATTACCCTTAGTTCCCTTCTTTAAGGAAGAAAAAATTCAAGTGTGAAAACTTCAGCTATGTAGATTGATTTGACTTTGTTTAGTTTATTAATTTAAAACTAAATTGATCCAAGTAAGAGACTGACTTTATTTAAACAAGTGAGCTAGGCAAAATGTACAAAGTTGAAGTAGGTGTTTTGTTTCTGCTGCTGTATCTTTAAAAAAGGAGGCACCGAGCAATTTGGTTACATGATAAACCAAATTTTTGTTTAAGCTCTGTAAAACCACAGTTAATTGTAACTGACAGAGAACCAGGAATGAACAAAGTGGGAGCTAATAAACTGTATGCTATTTATTTATTTAGATTTATATGCTGCCTTTCCCATTAAGATTCAGGTCATCTTACAATCAATAAAATATTTTTAAAATCCCCTTAACCTCCCGCAACCTTTTCCCTAACCCTCCCACCCAATCCCTGTCTCCCAAACGCCTGCCCAAACAGAAAGGTCTTACATCGTTTCCAGAAGATGAGCAGACAGGCTTAGACTAACCTCCAAGGGGAGATTTATTTAACTGTATAGACCTCCCTTGCCCAAAGGCTCAGAGGCTGGGGTAGGTTGTAACAAAGCATATGGAAAAACATGGATAAAATAAATTTTAAACCTAAACATATATTAAAAATTCCCATTTTAAAAAAGCATCCCAAATCTCATCCCTGCCTATCAAATGCCTGGCCAAATAAATAAGTCTTCCATTGCCTCCAGAAAATGCTCAGGTGTGGGCTGTGGTGAATCTCCAGGCAACTGCCTTTGCCCTATTGGCTTAGAGCAGCGATGGACCTTGCAAAAGGGCACCCCTGGCTGACCTTTGGGATCATAATGGAACGCAAGGGAGAAGGAGGCCTTTTAGATACGTAGGGCCGGAGCCCTTTTAGGGGTTTATAAGTCAAAACCAGCAACTTGAATAAAAAGCACTAATAAAGAGCACACCCTGCTCCCCACTGAGAATGCCATTGAAAATTATGATGCGAATGCTATATTTTAATCTGAAGTCACACTGTGAATTTGTGAATTTCAACAACTATTCAGTCCGCTTCAAATATTCTTTTCAGCTCTATTTAAAATCACCACCTCCTAACACACATAGGGTATTTTCAGACGTTACGAGATCACAGTCAACCACAGTGAACCACGGTCAATGTTGCTGCGGGGCCAAAGCACCCTGAACGTCTGTTTGGCGGCCGCCAGATGTTCACCACAGCCGATTCCCACATGCGGTCAATTTCAACCACGTTTCCCGGGCTCCCCGCGGGATGAGCCCCGAAAGCGTGGTCAAAGTGATTCCTGGAGGGAAGCAATAAGAAGTAACGCCTGACCGGCGATCACGGCCCAGAATCCCCAGCGGCATTCCGGGTCGTGGTCAAAGCCAGTGGGTGCTGCAGCCGCATTGGTCGTGGCTCCCACCCGTCTCCCCAGGGGGTGGGCGGTGGGGGAGCGTGGCCGTGCGGCCGCACATTGTGCCGAGCCGCACCTCCCCGATTCCCCACCGGGATCTCCCGGCATGTCTGTTCGGGGCTTTTATTGGCCCCGGGGGGTGGTTGTTCTGTTCACTCCCAGCGGGGATTCACTGTGGTGAATCGGGATGGCGTCACGTCTGAAAATACCCATAGCTTTCCCAAAACTGCTGAGTCCCAGGACAAACCATTGCTCTTCCTCTGATAGCTGTCAACACCTTAAAGTCTTTGCAAGAGGTTCTACCATCTGAACCAGGTTTGTTACTGCTGCTGATTCCACTTCAGGCATGAGACTGATTCCCACAGGTTCTCTCACTGCCTAGTTTCTCTGGTCTCTCACAGACACAGAAGTTGTCAGTATTACTTCCCCAAACCCCCTCAGGAAAGCTTTCTCTTTATCTCCCAATGAGGAACAAACAAGCCCGGATCCACCAGTCTCCATTTTAAAGTCAGATTGGTTCTTTATCTGCTTGGCTGTTTTTAATAGGCCAAGGAGTGTGACAGCGGGTATTTTCAGACGATACGCGGGCCGTTGGCCCCGTACCGGCACCAACGGCTTCGTTCCCCGCCGGGGTCACCCCGTAATGGCACAACAGATGTGCCGGGGGGATCCCGGCGGGGAAAGTGGGAGGGGCCAGGGCTGCGCGGCGCAACATGCGGCCGCTCGGCCCCGCCCCCTCTACTCACCCCTCCGCCCGCTCTCCGATGAGACGGGCGGGCGGCTGGGCCAATGCGGCCGCCGCGTCCGGCCGATCGTGCCACGGCCCGGGATCCCGCCTGGGATCCCGGGCCGTGGCACGCGGCCAGACGTTACTTTTCCTTGGCCACGGCCCGGGGTCTGTTTGACCACGCTTCCTGGGACCTTCCCCCGGCTAGTCCGGGAAGCGTGGTTCAAACAAACCCCATGTGGGGATTGACCATGTCCAACATCTGGTGCGCCGCGAACAGACGTACGGGACACGGTGACCACAGGTGGGTATTCACCGTGGTTCACCGTGTTCACGTAACATCTGAAATCACCCAGCATGATCCTCCGCAGGGGCATGACTACGATGGAGTGAGGGGGCTCAACTGAGTCCAGGCCTTCTGCTTTAGGCTCCAGGAGGGCACTATGTAAGCTGCCTGAGTACTGAGAGGAAATTTCCAGAGTGGGTAGGGGAGGGAACAGGGCCAACACTCTTCCTCTGTCCACTCTGAAAAATATTCTAGCTGGATCTCACCAAGGAGGAAGTTTTCAGATTGGGCAGTGGTGGAGTGCTGGCCCCACTAAGGCCTCTTTCAGACATGCTCCCCCCTCCCCCCCATGCATATTCTGGCTGGGGGGGGGAGGGGGATGCCCAGCCATAATATGTGCGGGGATCAGCCAGTCTGAAAGCCACCCTTCCCTCCCCGTGCTGCTTTGCTGGCAAACATGCGCATGAATGCAGAGCTCAATTTCCTACTCTGCATCCCTGCACGTCTCTGCCAGCAAAGCTGCACTGAGGGGGGGGGGGGGAACCTTTCAGACTGGCCGATCCCCGCACATATTCTGTCTGCGCATTTCTCCCCCCACCCCCGCAGCCAGAATATGTGTGCCCGGGGTGATGTCTGAAAGTGGCCTGACTCTTAAAACCTCCTTCCCTATGGAGTTGCTGCCACTCTTGGGGCCCCAGCAGACAGTCAGAATGGCACTACAACTGTTCTGAGGGAAGGCCAAGGCCAGCCAGGAGCCTTCAGAGTGACACTGCTTAGGAAGACCCCGTTCCCTGGTCGTTAGGTGAGCACCACAGCCCTGCTACGCCACTTAGCCCTGGGCACTTCAATGGATTCATGTTGGCAGTAAGTAGCAGTACTGATTCTAAACAGTAAGCGGATCATACCAGAAATTCCTCTTTCCTTCAAGTGAGTTTTCTTTCTACCTGCCTCTGGGTCTGGTCAGAAAACAGCACAACACCTTTGAAGTAATGAAAACAATGGGTGAAAACAAAGGAGCCATTAGTCCCGCGGTAGCTCAGGAGTCACCTGCTCCTCAATTAGGTCACCATCACACATTCACCTACCGCCTTGGGGCGGACGGCTGGCTGCTATGGTACGTGGGGGGGCAGAGGCAGTCGGTGACGCAGCCTGGGCAAAGGCCAATCCACCCAGGCTAAACTGTGCTAACGGTTGCCCTTCTGTCTGTTAAGCCTCACCCAGCCCTGCCACAAGGTGAGGTCTGAGGACTGGGCCCGTAGCAGTGCCCTGATCATGTGTTTGGTGCGCTCACCCGGGCTGGGTGAGGGTTGGTCTCCAGGTCCCCCATCAGCTGTTTGGCAGCACCTCTTCCTAGGGGCCTGATCCTGCTGGGCAGAAAGGGGTCCAGGCATCCTGGATGAGTCCTCGGCTGACCCGTGGAATGAGGGACCTGTGATGGCAGCCCCCACACCCATATTACTGGTAGGGGGAGTCTGCTTGTGTGAACTGCCCTCCCTGCCGACCCAAGGAGTGGGGGCTGCAGTGGCCTTCTCCGGGGAGGCCTGGGGAGTTGACTCGCTCCCGTCTCATTTATTTTCACCCAACGTTTCCCAGCTCACTGCCCTATACACCCCTTCTTAAAATTTGACCATTTACATCCCTCAAGTACATAGCACTTCACAAGTTCACAACAAAATGAAAGCCACACACGCACCTTTCGATTGTGCTTTGCCCATGACCTAGGAGTGATAAAATAGATAAAGCAGTGGGATAGTTGCATGTCAGAAGGGATAAGTGCACATCGCCTCAGATGAAAAGGGGGTGTGGTCATGTCAAAAAAGGTGGGGGGAGGGTTTCCTGCCCTTTTGGACATGATCACTCCTTTTCTCCAAGCATCATGATGTAACAACGCTTGGGGTGGGGTAAGGGAGGAGCAACCGCACACCTACTTTCACCCCACTCCCTGAGCCAATGGGTAGGTGAGATCCATTGGAGTCAAGACCAATGGGAAAACACTGAGTCAAGATATACTTGGGCTCCCTCCTTTGGTTAGCCACAAAATTCACACGTGGAAGTTCTCTCTGAAACCCCTGCTTCAAATGAACAGGGATGCTCTAGTTTGGGGCTAGATGTTTCAACAAAATTGAAACATATTGATTTTTTATTTATTTTTTAAATGTTACATGCTGTCTATGGCATTTGCAAAATGCTGCACTTCAATACTCTGGGCTCTGTTGGAACGTCTTTTGTTTCAGTTCACATGTTTTTGGCACCCATTCGAGTATCCTGTTTGCATGATTTCCACTAGAGATTGGCTTGCAATATTCAGAGCAGAGTTCTATTTTCCAGATACCCCCAAAGTTCAAGGCGTTTGGCTGGTTAAAAGGATAAAACCAACTACATTTTTTTCCTTGGGATTTAAAATTCCTCTAGCGCACAAGGGCCTTCTACAGCTAGTGTTCCAGCTCAGCTCGTGTTGTTTCCACATGACACCATAAGTCAGCTCAGATTCAGTTGTAATGTGGTCCAGGTTCATGAAAACATTGGCCCAGGTTCGAAGAACGTTTACGTTTTTTTTTTAAAAAAATCTCCCAGTTCAATTTCTAATTAACAACTCACAAACCTCAAATACCTTTTCTCCTCTGGGTGTGATTTCACACCATTTTAGTGCTATGTTGGTACTTTGGTACTACACTAACTTTGATTTACACCAATGTAAATATGAGCAGAATCAGACTGTCTCTTTTCCACCTCATAGGCATACTAGCCCATAGAAATATACAACTGTTTTGATCGTTGGTAAAATTTACAACTACCCAATGCCACGATTTTAATTAGCAATAAAGTGGAACGATAATTCTGTCGCACTCGCTGCAGCCTGACTGCAACCTGGCTTTGCAATACCTGGGAAGTGATACTTACTTACCCTGTTCTTCATGTTGCAGATGCCATTTCTGCTGGCTAAACAATGGAATCAGGAAAGGAAATGTGTAGGAACTGACAGGAATGTGTTCAACGGCTCTACTGCCTGGCAAAGTACAGATAGTTTAAATTTTTGTGTGTGTGTAACATACTCATTGTGCCGCCTTTTCCTCAACCATTTATGGTAAAATATTTGCTGTTTTTGCTTTTCTTACTTAGCTGAGACATGAGCAGCACAGCTGACACTGCAGAGCTTAATGGACCGCACTGTCAAGAAAGGGTAGATTGAGAATGCTTTGTGGAAATGGCATCTATCTGCTTAGGTACATATATGGTTCTCTCCACTGTAGTATCAAATAAAATACGATGCTTTCTACGGAGATTTCCAGTCTATGATTTGCATACAACAGAACCCCTAATATAGAAAAACCTGGAAGGACAAGCGTTTCCAGATTAGTAAGTTGTCCAGATCATTCCTTCTGGACACATAAAAGGAAAGAACTGTAACACTTACATGTGGGCGTTCTCTTTTATTAAAAGTAGAAGAAAGAGGTATAGAATACTAGTAATAATACAACTACAGTACGTCTTCCATCATCTCGACTTTTCTAATCTGGATCCTTCCTTATTCCATGAACCTCTCCTCTTGTTATGGCCCCTTCCACTTTTGCAGGGAACGTAAAGCATGTCTTTTCAACACTGATCAGAGTTGACAGCACTAGACATCTGATCAATGCTGAACAGACATGTTTTATGTCCCCTGTGAAAGTAACAGGGGACATAAAGAATGTCTGGAATAACGAATGGAGACAAAGTAGCTCAGATGGTATCTTTTATTGGACCGACTTCTGGTGATGAGAGTATGCAAGCTTTTGGGCCACACAGGTTCTTTTAGGCAAGTGAAAAGTCACACCTATAGACATGAGCAATACAAGCCACGTATATGCATATGGAAATAATCAATTGATAAAGAGCTGTAAGGATAATTGTTATTAGCATTTAAATATTTAACAAGAATGAGAAAAAACAAGAATCAAATGGTAAAATACATATGCATGTTGAGGACTTATTTATTTATTTTTGCCAGGGCAAGGCCTCTCCCCCACAATTAAGCAAGTAAACTCCATGGGGGGGGAGGGCCTGGAAATAGAAGCATTCACCCTAAAATGTGAAAGACCCCAAAAAAGGCTGATCGTGGCTATTTCAGGGTTAGGAGCAAAAGCTAGAAAAAACCTGGATAGTTTATTTGGCTTTCATGAATGACTTTCATGCCTCACTCTCTGCACTGGCCCATCATATAGATTAAATCCAAAAGAATCCTGTACCCTCCCCACCCCTGCTTGGGACGGCGAGCAGCTTTTGGCACCATCTGAGATCAGAGAGGAGGTGCAGGATTCTCACTGGCCGCACTGACAGACAGCAACCTGGCTGGGGTTGCTCCTGGCAATGGCACTGGTGGCACGAACCAAGTCTCGCATCACAAGACATCTGGGTGCCAACCCAGCTCCCCATAGGCTGGAAGATGCAAGCAACACCCTCCCTCCTTTTTGGATTAGCTCTCATGGCACGGTGTCAGTTATGTGGCTGTCGGTTGTTTAATTATACAGTCGCAGTCGATGATCCAGGGGAAGTTTGAATTGCTGTTGTTGTACTTAGAAAACTGTAAGAGATATCCATATGAGATGGGGAAGGAGCCAGCACACAGGCAAGGAAGCAGCCCTGTGCCTTACCCTTCCCAGGGCTTAAACGGGCACAGCCTAAACCCGCTGTGGACAAGTGTGATCTTGCAGGCATGCGACTTGTCACTTGACCCCTGCCCAGAATGCATCCCCCACCATCCAAACCAGGCAGCTTGGGCCAGGGTGGGGGAGGACTGTTCGGGTCTATTCAAGGTTGAACCTGGGCTGTACCTTGGGGCCTCTAGATGTTGTAAGTTGAAGCCCCTCGGACCAGCCTTTGCTGGGGGCTGGGTGGATATCCACATACCCCCTTTTGTTTCCATTGATACTGTTAAGTAATAAAGAGTGTGGCCTTTAGACCTCAGCTAAGGATATTTTCAGACAAGACACTCTCCCCCCACCCACTATACATGTTGCAGGGCTACAGTTGCCCCATGGGTGCCCTGTAACATGTATAGTGGGGGGGGGGAAGTGGGGGGGTAGTGGGTGGAGAGTGTCTAGTCTGAAAATGTCCTAAGTGTCTGCATTTCCTTTGTGGTGCGACACCAACTCCCCATTTATGCTCAGCTATAGAAAGGCAGGTGGGTTTGGGTCTAGTGGTTGGGTTACTAGCTGGAAACTAGGGTTCAGTTCCCTCTTCTGATAAGTGCATGGGAGGCATGGCTTCTGGAGCAGGGAGGTGTGACTTCTGAGGTTGGGTCAGGCCCCAGCAATTTATTTTATTTCTTTTCCAAATTAAGCACTGTGTAGGTTAGTATCTATACATAGTAGCAATGATTATTAGGGAAGATTCTGTAGGGAAAATTAGAAGAAATACTATTCAAGGAACAAGGAAGGATCCAGATTGGACAAATTGGGATGGTGGAGGCTTAGTTATTGTAGCTGCACTATTACTGTTGTGTACCTCTCTCTTCTGCCTGCCTATTGCGAAAGAGAGCACCGGCATGCAGGAATCACACTTCTTACAGTGTTCAAGATTTATTTTCCTTTGTACCCTGCTTAAGATTTCCCAGTACTTCAAGACGAATTGCACTGAAAATAATTTACGTTTCTGCAAGACCCCTCTCCACAGATTTGCAAAGAGGTAGGATGGCAGTAATATGAACAAGAAAAAAAGATTTTAAAACTATTTTTTAAAGAAAAATGCCCCAAGCACAAGTCTGGTTTAAGAAAACAGTATACACCTATTGGCCTAGGTGAAAGAAAGACTTTCACATTAATAAACTAAATACAAACCCTCCCACCTGGCTCATTAGTCAAAGAAATGAGGCCTTACATCCTGCCCTGATGTGTAACAGACAGGGCGTCTCGTGGGTCAGAATAGGGTGAAAATGAATTGCAGGCTGAGGCCTTTCTTCAGAGGATATCCTGACTCCAGGGTATTCAAATTTAGGGATTATGAGCAGAACCACCTTACTTGACTTCAGCCTGCAGGATCAGGCACAGTCAGATATTGCTAGCGACAAAAGGAGCATGGCAGAGGCAGGGGATCGGCATGCAAAGGTAAAAAGTCAGCTGGCCAGTATTTATTGATTTATTTACTTATACTAAAATGTATATGCCGCCCCCTCCTGCCTCGAGCATCTCGGGGCGTCTTGCAACATATTAAAAACAGTTTAAAACATATTAAAACAACAGTAATAACTACAATTAAAAACAGTATAAGACCCATTCCCCCACCCTAAACCAACCCACCCGCCCCATCTCCCTCAGGAAAGGCCTGGCAGAACAGCCAGGTCTTACACTGTGTATGGAAAGAGGGGAGGTCGGTAACCAAGCGAACCTCTAACGGGAGGGAGTTCCACAGCCGCGGCGCAGCCACAGAGAATGCCTTCTTCATGGTAGACACCCGGGAAACCCGGGGGACCCCAAGGAGTACGCCCCCAGCTGGCCACAGGGGCCGATCCAGAACTCGGAGGATGAGGCAGTCCTGCAGGTAGGTGAGGCCCAAGCCATTTAGGGCTTTAAAGATCCGTATTCATGCTAATGTCTAATTTCAACACCTTGGACTGCATCAAGAGGAGCCCCAGAGAAAGCAGGGAGGTGTGGCTTCTGCATTTGGGTTGGGCCCCAGGAATTTTTTTTTTTAAATTTCTTTTACAAATTAAGCACTGTGTAGGTTAGGATATACACATTAGTCGCAAACATTAGGGAGGGGTCTGTAGGGTAAATTCAAAGAAATAATGTTCTTTGACTCGTTCTTCATGAAAGTGAAACATCAGCGTCCCTAGCAGCTAGTAAGCCAATGGAGTCCAGCAGCCACATTTTCCATTAGCTGAATCTTACAAATTGTTCCTAAGGGTGCCCCCAGGCAAACTACCTTATAATGTGCAATCCAGCTCTCTCAAACTCATTGAGACTGGGGCAGAATCAAATGGAAGAAGGTTCATTTGATCTCCACGATTGCCTGAAAACTGGGTATCCACCAGGACAGAGCACCTCAAATTGTGAGCCTCTTAAACAAATGGTGTTGAATTGTTTTCGATAGCAGGGGAGACATCACCTCTGCCATCCAGATGCGCACACACATGTACATGCCTCATTTCCTTCTTGTCTGGATTGAGACGCAGCCAGCTTTGTCTCCTCTCCCTTGGCCCAGCACTGGGAATCCAGAGCCACTGTACCATCTGTGTTCAATGATAAAGTGATGTGTAGATTCTGTAAGCGTTTCCTACAAGCTTTGTGTCATCTGCATCTTGACGGTATTATAGTCCAAGCTGTCTTACCATCTACTCGAGCTGCCTCACACACATGTTCAACAAGAGAACAGTTAGACTAACAGTTAGACTGCAGAATACGACACAAAAGAGACAAAGGGGTAGGCTAATATTAACAGAATGGAACGAATGGATCAACTCCAGAATGATGTTGTGTCCCTGAGCCAGAGCCTCCTGAGGATCAGCTATGCCTTATAGCCACCAGCAACCGTATATAGTATTTTAATTGTTATTACCATTTGTATTATGGTAAGACCTTATGAGACGCCAGCTGATTAGTTTCCTATGCATTGTACAAACAACCTTTCCCTTAAGCAGCCTGGGTCCTACATATCTAAAGGACTGCCCTCCTCCTTGTATCCCTCTATGGTCCCTAAGGTCAACCCGCGCCGTCTTACAAATTTCACCATTGTCCCAGGTCTATATGATCCGGGTGTGCAGAGAAGCATTCTCAGTGGCTGCTCCATGGCTTTGGAATACCCTCTCCTTGAATGTTCATCTAAGGTCTAGCCTGGGCATTTTACGGCAGTGCAAGATGCCTTTATTTGACCAGCCACTCAACACAGGCAGGAGTACATCCCTGAGTGAGGTGGTGATGAGGGTTTTATAAGCATTTTAGGGGGTGGGGTGGGGTGTTATGGGTTTTATATTTTGCATTTTATGTTTATTTGCTTTTATGATGATAGCCACCCTGAGTCTTCCGGGATAGGGTGGGAAAATCTAAACAAACAAACAAACAAGTAAATTTTACAGCGCAGAAAAGACAGAAGAGCATGTTTGGGATCATTGTCACACAGCAGACTAGCTGGAAAACTAGGAATGAGACCCAATCTTCCTGGTTCGCAGTATAGCACATTATACCCTAGACCACACTGTGGATATACCATGAGAATTCTAGCACGTTGAAAGATGTTATCTAGCTTTGTGGCCTACTGGCTTACATCGTCAATTCCCTTGCAGGAGATACTGGTATGGAAGCAACTTCAGAATTCTTGCTTCTCAGTCTGGCATGGGAGAGGATTTGTGGGAAGACGATTTAATCATCCTCTACAGGGTTGGCAGCAAACATCATGCCTTCACACATACCTTAGTTCAGGGGTGAGGAACCTCAGACCAGGGTGCCAAATGCAGCCTGGGACAGATTTTTAAGTAGCCCCTTTCCAGTACCTGGATCTGGTCTCTGGATCCAGTTCCTACCTTTAATCACTGGAAAAACCGAGCTCAGGAAGGGAGCAGGGATGAGGACATCCACACAAGGACAAAGGACAGATCCATGGCAGAAATCCATGACCTGGGTCCACCTCCTTTAAGAACCTCTGCCCCCAACTTATATGCAGCCCTTGGAGCTTGTACTAATTTTCAGTGTTGCTCCAAGAAGGAAAAGGTTCCCCACCCCTGCAGGTGCTGCCTCCCTTTCAAGACAGAGCATGAATATAGCAATAAGAGCTGCTGTCATATGTGGCGCAAATGGCAGGACAGTGAAGAAAGGAACAGCATATATAGGAAGAGATGGGGGAGAACATCCTCTTGCACCCTGTTTTCCTTTATGCTGCCAGGAGAAGTCAGACTCCACTTTGCTTAGAGTGAAAGAAAGAGGATAGTCAAGGGGCTCTTTATTTACGTCAAAAAGCCAAATACAAAAAACTACACATATAAAATAACCATATAAAAGGATGTACCAGCATCACAAAATATAAATTAAAAATATAAAAAATTATAAAACAAAAGACCAATAAAGCACCCTTGGAATCAGAAAAATAATCAGCATTCAGCCAAAGAAGATCTTACGTGTTTTCCTAGCCCCTAACACAGAACTTGCCAATGAAAATAAAATAAGAAGCGAGGTTTGCTGTATGATCCGTCTTTTCAAAAGAAGAGAAATGCTCAGCTATGTGGGGATTAGAAAAGAGAATAGGAAATAATAATCTTGCTCTTAAATCAGAATAGAAAGGGCAGTCCCATAACAGGTGAATTATATCTTCAATCGCTTGGGCATCACTGGACAACACCTCAACTGAATGGTATGGATCCCTCCCCAACACAAAAATCAGCAGGTGATTACATAGCTGTATGATTCGTAATCAATCTTCATTAAGAGACAAATTCTACAAACTGTTTTCTGTAGATTAACATGATGTTATAGTTAATTACAGATCTGTATTACCTGTACTTATTATAGTGCCTTAGACTTAGACGCATTAGGAAGCCAGTAACTCTGTAACAATGTAGATTTCCATGAGAACGCCCAGGGAATCACATTTCCATCCTCTGTGAAAAAAACTTCTCTTCCAGGTGATAAGCTATTCAATGTCTTCTTAAGTTTCCATGTCTTCTGTTTTTGTTTTGTAACCTACAGGCCGGGGGGGGGGGGGGGGGGGGGGGGAAATAGTGGCAAATCTGCAACCCAATTTGAAAGTATTGCCCACTTTCAAAACTGACTGACATGTTCTTTATAAGCCTTTTCATTCTAATAATTAATTATTTTAATAATTATAATGAAAAGTGGTGTACCTGGCACTTGTATAATCAGTAGTTTATTTATTTATTTATTTAAAACTTATATCCTGCCCCTCCTGCCCAAAGGGAGCTCGGGGTGGCGAACAACAGGTTATAGACAGTTATAGACAGGTCCCTAGTCCAAAGTGCTTACAATCTAGGAGAGACAAGGGGGGTGAACATCTGGAGAGACAAGGATAACATTCATGAGATTGAGAAAATGCAGGTGCACATGCTTCACTTAGTTACAGGGAAGAGATTCTGAGTGAGGGAGGGATGAGGATGCAATTTCACTCATGACAGGCCTTTTAACTCATGACCAGAGAAAGCCTGATGGAAGAAGTAGGGTATTTTCAGAGGTTACGGGGCCCTTTGGCCCCGTACCGGAAGCAACGTCTTCGTTCCCCGCCGGGGTCACCCCTGCACGGCCCAACAGACGTGCCGGGGGGATCCCGGCGGGGAAAGTGGGAGGGGCCGGGGCCGCGCGGCGCAACGTGCGGCCGCACGGCCCCGCCCCCTCCACGCACCCCGCCGCCCGCCCTCCGAGGAGACGGGCGGGCGGCGGGGCCAATGCGGCCGCCGCGTCTGGCCGATCGTGCCACGGCCCGGGATCCCGCCGGGGATCCCGGGCCGTGGCACGCGGCCAGACGTTACTTTTTGTTGGCCACGGCCCGCGGTCCATTTGACCACGCTTCCCGGGACCTTCCCCCGGCTAGCCCGGGAAGCGTGGTTCAAATTGACCCCATGTGGCAATTGAGCGTGGCCAACATCTGGCGCACGCTGTGCAGACGTTCAGGGGCCTTTGGCCCCGCGGGGGGGTTGAGCGTGGTTCACTGTGGTTCAGCGTGATCTCGTCACGTCTGAAATCACCCGTAGGCTTTCAGGAGGGATTTGAAAGTTGGGAGGGAGGGAGCAGAACGAATGTTCAGTGCCCAGTGGATACACAACACAAAGGAAAACAGCAGCACTGTAGTTCTCTATAACATGTCTATAGATATGGTTTGGGTCTATGCCAGGGGTGGGCAAAGGAGCCGCTCTTGAGTGTGGGCTCTCAGGCACGGCTGGTTCCGGACCCTGCACTGCCTTCATGGTCTCTTACTTAATTGCACCTTTGACCCAGCAGCTGAATTACAGCTGCTTATCAGGACCTTTTCACCTGGCTCACGGTGGGTGGGGGGATGGGTGGGCAGTGCGTGGGTGTGCGTTCCCACGGAAACCCACACACGCACACACTTCCACCCTTCTCCATGCATGGAGCATCTGGCATTGGCGCCGGTTGCTCCATACATGGACGGTGGGTGGAGCGTGGGAGCGCGCGTGCACCCCCACCTACCCACCGGCCACACCATTCAAATGGACGCCCACCCAGCCACCACGACCTTTGCATGGACGCCCCACCCCCACCGCCCATGTGAGGGGGAGGGCTCCATGCAAAATGGGCCTCAGAATAGGAGCATTGAGGACTGCAGAACATTGGCTCTGCCAGCCAATCAGAAAGCAGGAGACGTTTGCATATTTGTGCATGGATGGATGTCTTTGGACTCTTGGCCATATGAACATTTTGGCACACAGCTCCTGGGGTTGAGAACTTGGCCTACTGCTGGTTTAGACCTCAGCACTGCAGCATTCTTCACTTATGACAACTCAGGCCACTTTCCCACAAGCTGTCTCGGCACAGCGCGAGCTTGCACTATTCAAATCTAGTGCAGCTTCCATCTTGTGGAAAATGAGGAAGTGTGGCTTTCACGTAGGTGTGCTCATGCAACGGACATGGGACCCTGTCTGTTGCATAAAAGTGCCTGCGGGAGAGTCGCACTTCCTCGTTTTCCACAAGACGGGAGCTGCGCTAGATTTGAATAGTGCAAGCTCCCGCCGCGCCAAGACAGCTTGTGGGAAAGCGTCCTTAGAAGACCAAATACAGTTCCATACTACGCCAGTGTCATCTAGTGAGCACCCACGCCATCATGGCTCATTGCCTGTGAACTCCAATAATGTTGCACTGAGATCACTGATTGTTAAAACCTTTTGCCTATGTGGGCCCATGATGAGACTTTTGTGACTGCCAACATGAGTGAAGGTGTGCATCGTGTAATCAGAATTGTGTGTAGATGGTGTAACCCTTCCACCACAATTTGAGGGCCTGACATAGTTTGGGAATTTCTGACAGACCTTGAACCAAAACATATAATATTAATCTGAATTTATTAGAATTCCACTTGTCCTGTCTCTTTCATCACTGCTAAATAATAATCTTTATTTTTATAGAGTGCCCCCCTGCCATAGCACTCAGAGCACTTTACATATAACTTTTAACACAACTTGTAATCCTCAAAAAAAACTGTGAGGTAGGTTAGGCTGAGAGAATATTGTGACTGGCCCAAGATCACTGAGTGCTTTTTTATGGCTAAAGCAAGACTAGAACCAGGGCCCGGTTTCCCCCTACCTCCCAGGCTAATTACTGCACACTTAGCCATTATGCCACTCTAAGCAAATGGAAGTCAGCACATAAGGAGTAGACATATTCATGAAAGATAAGTCCAAGATGATCTGCAGGTGCAATCTCTGGCTGCTGGAAACTGGGAATGAACAACTGTGTATGAGTTACTTTATGTCTGTACTGCCTATCCCTGGCCTGGTAGCAAGCAACCAGTCCTTCTTTATGCACTTGAACATTGGGAGGGGTGTGTGTGTGTGTGTGTGTGTGTGTGTGTGTGTGTGTGTGTGTGTGGGTGCGCGTTACGTTACGTTACCACACTCAACCACGGTGAATCCCCCGTGGTGGTGGATGGTCCCGTAACGTCTGGTTGCTCGCCGCCAGATGTTCACCACGGTGAACCACCGGCGGTGAGCAAAATAACCACGCTTTCGAGGATGGTCCGGGCACCGTCCCCAAAAGCATGGTTAACTGAACAACGGCCCAGAATCGGCGGACGGTAACATCTGTTACCGCCGCTGATTCCGGGCCGTGGTCCAGACCCCGGGTCAGAATCAGGCACAGCGGCCGGATTGGCTGCTGCACCCGCCCGTCTCCAGGAGGGTGGGTGGCTGGGGGAGCGTGGGGGGATGGGGGCTGTGCAGCCACACGTTGTGCCACGCAGCCCCCCCCCCCCAGATTCCCTGCCGGAATCAGCCGTCATGTCTGTTGGATGTGACATTTTGATTCCAGCGCGGAATCAAACAGTGATTCCGTGACGGGGCCAATAGGCACCCCGTCACATCTGAAATCACCCTTTGTCTCCGTATAAGTGTGTGAGGGGGCAGAGCTTATAACTGAAGGGTGGGTCTCATTGGCTGAGGGGCAAGGATTGTCCTTTTTGGCCACTTCAGAATTGAGAGACTCTGTCGCATTGTATAAAAGCTTCTAAACATGGCTAGGAGGCCAATCCAAAGTCCAGGTGGTGAGTGTACATCCTGCACACACAATGTTCATGCACCAGGCACGAGCAATGCATGTGAAAGTCATGCACTGAGTTTGTGCAATGCACACACAGTGCATGTGTATTGCACACACACCTTAGATTGGGGCCTAGGAGCTTAAGTCCTATGAAAGTCAATGGCTGCAACCCCAACCCCTTTGGGTGCTGCTCTGTGCACACGGCCACGTGGTTTATGCGAGTGTCATGGGCCCCATGTTGGGGTGTACGCAATTTGTGTGTCCATACATGCACGTACGCTGGTCCATGGGGCTTGGGATTGGCCTCATTGGGACTAAGGTTCCCCAATCCTTAAGGAGTCTTTCAAAATGTTACCCATTGTCCTCATCCCACTTTTTAACATATTGCAAATACCGTTTAAAAAAAAATAATCTACAGTTGAAAATGAAGTAACATTCCATTCACTAAACATTCATAATGCTGTCTTGGGGAACCAGGGACGGAAAGCAATATTTATAAGGAGATGTTGATAGAAACCAGGCAATTATTGTGGGACTTCATCCAGTTCAGATGCAGGACAAAGTAAAATAAAGCTTTATCCTAAGGGTAGAGAGCAATTTCCCAATAGAAGTTTTGAAATCTCTATGTCTGTAAATTTCGTTTGTGGGCATCTAACCACAGGAAATTAATTATCAGAAAGAATGAGATAGGATCAAGATATTACATGCCAGCAGAAATTTCCTTTCCGTCTCCTCCACTCCATTGCACATCCAAATTTCACAAAACTTTGGTTGAGATTTCTGCAACTCACTCAGCTGTAAGCTATCTTTCATGGGGATTGCTTTATTCCTGACATTTACTGTAAGAGACTGAAAATCAGGATTTTCCTTTTGCTCCAGAAGCAAATTCAACATGCAGTGTCTACTGCCTTTATATGGAACAAGAGAGAACTTCAGACGTAGGGGTACAGTCTTAAAAGCTGTAGGAAGCAGGTAGAGGCACAAATCCATTCAGTACATAATTGGATTTGGTGCATACATCTCATGTGCCCAGAAGTTGAATGCACTGAAAGACTGCAGCAAAGCCATGCGCAGAAATATACAGGCAGTCTAGCTGCATGCATTGCTAACTAGGAGGAATACGCAAATGAATAATAGTTGCCTAGACAAATAAATATAAATAAACAACACAGGGTCAGGCAAACTTATAAGATATACATTTAAAATGGCTAGATAGACAAAAGTACTTTGGAGAGATAAATGGTGACTGGTTACAGAAAGAGGAAGGCATAAGGGAACAAATAAGCAAATATCTTTTAAAAAAGGAAAGAAAGAAAATTCCCCTACAGGTTCAGCCGATAATGTCAACAAGCATCATTCTTACTGCTTTCTCAGTATATGTCAAGTCCTCTATTGCTTCTAATCTGTTGTAAGCTATATTCTCTATAGACAGATATAACACCAGAGGAGAACATTAAGACCACCTATTCATATTTTTTTGACATCTGAAGTACAGTCAGACCTCAGTAGGACTGCAGCATTGGCACAGAGTGAATCTGTGATCTTATCTAATATGCAATCCCACATAAAGCAACTGCTGAGCTGCACAAGAGTTGCATAAATATATTAAAAGGTTCAGAATGGTTAACTCTTCAAGCAAGCTGCCTATCTGGACAGACGGACAAAAAAAAAAAAAAGGGAAAAAAAAGCCAAGGAATAAATATTGGATTGAAAGCATATGGAACAATGGTCTCAGAAAGCATCAGGGGGAGGGGGAAGGAATACAGCATATGCGGCTGCTGCAGATTTTTAACAGAGGGCTTACATCTAAAGTGAATTTCCCCGGAGTGTGATTCCTAAAGAGAGCATGATGTAGGGCTAAATGTGTAGGGTGCAGTTCAGAAAGCTAATATATATTAGTGATCTGGTGGAGGCATGTTACGACCCTACTGGGAAAAACACAGGCAACCTGAAGACTTGTTATTTTGTCAACCAATATGTGAAAGGAACCTAGCTGTGAGGGACTGCAGCATTTTCCATTTTCTTCCAAGTCTTCCTCCTCTGGGGTGGTATGGGCCTTTTTTTTTCTCTTCAGAATGGTTCCTTGTCCCAGAGAGCACCCTTCCTTGGCAAACCAGGGCAATGAGACTTGAGACAACAAGGATGTGGCTCCCATCACCAGAATAATGGGGCCCCTGACAAACATGAAGCAATTTAACTGTACAAGGAGGAAGTAAATATTTGTATCCCCTTTCTCATTCTTAGAAAGGGTAATTGAGGCACAGAGGCATTAAGGGCCTGAATTTCAAAGTCACCTCAACTTTCACAGATGTTAATTGTAGTTCCAATATTTAGGAACTCTGAGAACCTGCTCCTAATGACCCGATTTACCTCACGGAGCAATGTTTTGCATGCTGAGGGCTTTTAAAAAATGGTCCACATGGAGCCGCAATAACTGAAATTTTAACACCAGCTGTGGGTGTTGAGCACTTGGGAAATAAGGCCCTCAGCTCTTATGAATATCTAATGCCTATTGCTTGCCTGTTGTCATCTTCCAGTTGTTAAAGCACTAGCTTGGAACTTGAGAAAACCAGATTTGAGTCCTTGCTCCCATCACAGACTTCCTGTGTGACCTTAGACAAGTCACTTAAATACTTGATACCGCCACTTCCTTTCTGCAAAATGAAGAACAGAAATTGCCTGCTTCCCAGAGGTCAGTTTAACTGAAGCCTATACTTCCTTTTCAAAAGGAAGAGACTCAAGATCACCAATGCCATGAGGGTCATAGGCCCTTTTTAAACGGGCCACAGTTGGGGGAGGGGGGATTGGTGTGTGTGGGTGCGGCATGTGGGTGCGTGCATACATGGACGCACACACCCATCTCCACCGACCTCCACGCACAGGAGCAACCACTGTTTTGGCCAATTGCTCCATGCGTGGGCGATGGGTGGAGGTAGATGGAGATGGGTGGGTCGCAGGAGTGCACATGCACACCCGCCTGCCCGCCCACTCACTCGCTGCGGCATTCACACAGGAGGCACCCACGCATGCCCACGCAGCCGACCTGCATGGGCATGAATGGATGCATCTCATGTAAAAAGGACCAAAGGTGATGCTGGCAGGCAGAAGGGGAGATGAAGCAGCCACTTCATGAAGCACAGCAGTACCACAGAGTAGAGTAGATGCTGTTTTACACAGGCAGACAGTGCTTGAGCAAAAGGGGGGAAAGAGGACAGAGAGCAGAAGAATAAAACATTCTTTATCACTGTTCTTGACAGGTATTATATTGTGCTATAGTGCCATTTGTTTAGTTACTGCTACAGCCAAGTGCTGTGCAGAAATCTTATAAGCAGCCATATGGCATCTCTGAATGAAAGCCATTATGCTTTTATGAGTAACCCACATTGTCTCAGCTAAAGGAAAGAACCTCCGTTTTTACCAAATGTCATTTTCTTTTGCTTGAAAGGGAGAAAATATTTCTGTCTCTTGTTGCACTCCAAGAACCTAACTTGCTTCTTCTCTCACTGACAATGTTTTTACATCAGTTTAACTCCAGTAGAGTTCCTCCTGATTTATTTATTTTTATTTATTTATTTAACTATTTTATACCCCACCCCTCCTGCAAAAGCCACTTGGGGTGGCTAACAACCCAGCTTTTGCATTGATGTTGGAAGGAGGGGAGATCCGGGAGGGAGTTACACAGCCTTGTTGCAGCCACCAAGAACGCCCTCTCCATCATCGCCTCCCGAGATACCCAGGGGACTTTAAGAAAGGTGCTCCTGGCTGACCCCAGGAGCTGATCCAGAGCCCGGGGAGCAAGGCAGTCCTGCAGGTAGGTGGGGCCTAGGCCGTATAGGGCTTTATAGGTAAGCATCAACACCATGATCACAGTATTGGTCCCCAGCTTCTTGAGACATGAGGAACCAAACTGTGGTCACTCTTACACCAGTAAAAATCTAGGTCAAGGTCACTGAAATGATTGTGTTTCCCCAGATTTACACGGGTCTCAATGAGAGGATAATTTAGAAAAAGGAACATGTAATTATTTAAATGTGGTCAAATTAAAATAACAATAATAATAAAAAGCTGCATGGGCATTGAGCTATTTTATACGTAATCTGTGGCTAATCTTCCATAGAACTTGAGAACTTTGAGAAGCCAGCACTGTTTTTGGACATATCAACCACAGACAAGGAAGCTTTGTTGTTTTCCTTTCCTTTCTTGAGTACACCAAAGCCACTGTAGCACAGAAATTCACCTGGCTTTTATGCAAATGAAGTGATGCCATGGCCCGGCAACCTGCCACACGAGGAATACCTGCATGAATGTCCTTCAGTAACTTCAGTCTTCACCTGAGAGGACCAATTTCCATAGGAGTAAAAAATAATTCAGCATCCCCCTTCCCCAAGATACAGTTGCTCAAGCACGACTCACTACTAAGAAAAAACGACAAATGAGATGATAGCCCACAATAGCCCCAAAGAGATGAGTGTCCACTTACCATTTATTCGGTGCTTGCTCCCACTGGCCACGTGGCCACCATTTGATAGACACACAACCCCCACTCACATCAGGGTCTCAGAGAATGTGAAGCCCACCATGTGGGCAAATGTGGGCTAATGTGCGTCCACATGTCTGTGTCTCATCAATTAGGTTGCATGCAACACCTCCATGCGTACAGGTCTGCTAGAACCATAGAGTCACAAGCAAACACCCTATGGAGCAACCACTTCTTACCACTATCTCCACTCTCACTGGCGCTCCCACTGGGGGCTACATGCAGTCACATGAAACTCACCCATGGGGCTGCCTGTTTATTAGGCTGGACATGCTAAACACGTGAGTTGGGGTTGAGTGGGGACTGCAAGGAACAAACATGGACTCCTGCGGGTTATCATTTTGTTTGAAAACACCTCAAGTTGTGGGCTCTTAAGGTAGGGTTTAAATATGTGGGAGTGTTGTTAGTAAGATCTTGATTGTGAGGTTTTGTTTGTATTTATATGAAATTGTTATACTGACTTTATTTTGTTGTTGTATTATGTGGAATTTATATTGTTGTGATGTATTTCATTTTTGTTCGCCGCCTCGAGTCGCTTGTCGAGAGAGTGCGGGATAGAAATTAAAAGTGAAGTGAAAATGAAATGGAGATGGAACTATAGAAGTAGAACAGAGAGAGGGTGCTGGGAAAGTGGCGCCAGGTGGCTGAGTGCTTTTGCTGGGGCCGCTGCCTGGAGACTAGACCCCTGGAAGGTCCTTTTACTGCCGCTCCCTTCCTGTCCCTGGGGTGAAGAGCCGGGACCATGGTTGGACTGAGTGTGCCTGCAGGAGCCCACCCAAGTAGGTATTGTTGTTTCCAGGTGCTGGGACAATTGTTTTGGACCCTCACCTTTACTTCTGCCTGGCCCATGATAACAGCAGGGCAGAGGCCTGTGGCCACACCATAAGTGCATGCTGTTGGCCACATACCGAAGGGGCTCACACAAGGGCAGTTCCTTGGGGAGGTCCGGGAGGTGGGGGGTCAGGGGCATTGGACTTTGTGTTTTTATTATACTTTTCTGGAAAAGAAGGACACTTTCTCTAGTGGAAGACATTTACCAGACCAGGTTTTTCCTACAGATTTGTCCTTCTTTCCCTGATTGGTGGTTTGCTTGCCCATACAGTTTGTGGAAGATCCAGGATATGACTGTTTGCTGCATTAGTTGAACAATCTTTTACAAGGGTGCAGACTGTTTGAGTTGCAAGCTCCCAACCTGAGTAAGGACTTTTGTGTTGGACATTTATTTTATTTTTAGATGTTTTCATAGTTACTGGGTTACAAGGTTCAGGTGGTCTGCCCTGATACTCCATTTAGAAGTTAAGAAATATTATCCTAGGGATGTAGATGCTTTAATAGGAGGATTAATTAAGAAACCATAGTTACTTGTGGAGACCTTCTGCTTTATTACTTGGCGATCTGATACTTTTGTACCTTGATATTGTTTGTACAGGGTCACAGGGGCTCAGGTGGTCTGACCTGACACTCCATTTAGAAGTAAAGATATATTATCTTAGAGCTGTAAATGATCCTATAGAACCTTCACTGAGCAGCATAGTAATTCAGGGGGACATTCTATTTTAGTATTGTCAACCTGATACTTTTAACCTTTATATTGTTTATACAGGGTTACAGGGGTTCAGGTGGTCTGCCTTGACCCTCCATTTAGGAGTGAAGACATATCATCCTTAGGGTGTAGACAATTATATAGGAGCTCTCATTAAGTAGTATAGTTATTTTGGGGGACCTTTTGTATTATTATTTGGTATCCTGATATTTTTGTACCTTCATATTATTCTAGGGGTAATTTCAGGTGTAACGGGACCACGGTCAACCACAGTGAACCCCCTGTGGTGGCCGTTTGTCCCGTTATGTCTAAATGATTCCCACCAGATGTTCACCACGGTGGATATCTGGCGGGAATCAAAATAACCACGCTTCCGGAGGTGAGTCCGGCCTCACCTCAGGAAGCGTGGTTAGATTGGCCACGTTCCGGGATGCGCCAAAAGTGATGTCTGTAATGTTGGCCCATCCCGGACCATGGCCCAGACCGCGATACGGGATTGGGCGCAGCAACCGGATTGGCCACTGCACCTGCCCGTCTCCCTGATGGTCTGGAGAGCACCGGCCACATGTCATGTCGCGTTGTGCAGCCCCGCCCCCTCCCCAATCCCCTGTGAGAATCAGGCCGGCATGTCTAAAGGACGTCCAGCCTGATTCCTGACCGGGATCCGAAACGGATCCTGGTCTGTGGTTCAGCGTGGCGGGCCTCCAGCCCGGTCATGTCTAAAATTACCATAAGTCATCATGCCAGGGTCCATAGTTCAGGTGTCTTAGACAAGGTATTTGGTTTGTCTTTCCTGGGTTAGAAGAGAAAGAATCATTGGGAATTCTGTACTCTAGTTTTTGAGTTTTTATATGTATTATGGGAGTATGGATTAAGTTGTTCTTGCCTCTAACTGAAGACTGAGGACACACATTATTTCCTTTGTAGATCATTTTTGGACTCCTCAAGTGACAAGCTTGTTACAGGCTAGCCATCTGTAGAAGATAGAGGATATAATTTGTTTGGATTATAGTGGGGTCCACTTGGGATTTGGTTTCGATTCTAGGAGACAAGATCATTTGAGTATTATTGTCATCATGAATTTTCTACTTATTTTAAGATATAGGCTTATTTTTGTACAATGCCTTCTAAAATGAAAAGATCCTTTATGGCAGAGCATCAAGTTTCTCCTCCTCTGAAGCAAAGAAAACTCGATGCTGGGTTAATCCCAGCCTTCTGGGTACTAGTGAGTACATCTTGGATCCAGCTATACTCCTCTTTAATTCCTTTGCCCCCCTTGATCCAGAGGTTATGGGGACTCCAGATACTAACGGGGGTGGGGGGGAGGGGACTGGGAAATGGTGAACATCTATGATTTGATTACTATAACCTGGTCATAGAACAGGAACAAGAATGTTCTAATATGGGCTTGCCACAAGTTTCATTAGCATTTGTGGCTGATCAGGTTTTATTAAATGGTAGAACCCTCCAGTTATTTTTTGCCCAATTAGATAGTCTTTGGGATAAATTTGACCATGTGGGTTTGTTACAATCAAGAGGGGGTTGTAAGGAGTGTAGGGGTTGTTTTAAGAACCTCTTAAATAAACAGAACCAGCAGTTAAACCATGATGAACAGAGTATTTATAGTACTGTTCTAAATTTGGATAAGTAATATGACAATGTAATATCCCAAGGTGGCCAAGGTGCTGGGAATAAGCTTATATTGATTCAATTGCATTTACAATCTTCCCTCTCCACAATGGATGGACTTCCCCTTGGCATACGGCACACTGTGTGACTGATAATATTCATTTTATAGCCTGTATTAACTGTAAACCATGGGATGTTAAAAATTGAATATCTTGATAATTGGTCAGTGAAGATGAAATATATAATCACACAGGCCAGGCCATTTTTGGTTAAACAGTTTATGAGCCAGAAACGGGCATTTAATAATTGAAGAGTGTTCTCTACAAGGGTTTTTTATAACCATTATGTTATCCCATTGGGTAATGGGATAAGTGGGAAAAGAGTGGGAAACCAGCTTCTCCCAGGGCCAAGGAGGGTATTGATTTAAGTGGAGGCGATAGATGTGGGGTGGATCAAAGTCACCTTCCATTTATCAAAAAAACTGTGAACCATTCTACTAAACCTTTAAGTGCCTACTACCTACTATTAAGGGGGCTGTTATAAATAGGGAGGATAACACCTTGGTTAGAGCAAGTTCTAGTCATGTTGGAGAAAGGCGAATAGAAGGGGTGAAATCGTGGGAGTTACAAGAGAAACAAACTGGGGTAGGAACTCCCCAGAGGCAGGAAAACATGGAACCTTAGAAGATGTCGAGATCACTTCTATGTTAATACCTGCGAATGGTAGAGTATTAGACCATGTTGCTCACCAGGAGAGGATTAAGAGAGAGGAGGAGAAGATAGGACTAGAAGTTGATGAGAAGAGGCTCCTAATTTCCTACCAGTATTTGCCTAAAGAAGAACGGGAACATATTTTGGCAAGATTTAACACTCTACATAGGAAGTTTATGGAACTACAAAAATTCACATACAGTGTGCCAATGGACACTGAAGTCCAAGTCACTTAGCCTTATTCAGAGTTATTGGGGCTTTCTGTATGGTTGACAGTGATAAGGAATTTTTTTTCAGGAAATTCTGAGATTAGTAACTCCAATATGACCAGCCGCAAATGACAGAAATGTAGATATCTAGAGGATCAGGAGAATGGGGCACTAGACAATAATGGTCTTACTCAGGCTTATAAGTGGTCTTTGGTTTATTTATTTATTTATTTATTTCAGTTTTCTTTTATTCTGCAACCCTCCTGCTCACAGAGCAGCTCGGGGCGGCTCACATACGCCATCAACAATTCATAATTAAAAATTCATTAAAAATATGAAAAATATACTAAAAATCCACTAAAAGGGGAGCACCAATCCCCCCCTCCCTTAACCCACCCCATCCTACCCCTCTCCCTCTCCAAAGGCTCGGCAGAACAGCCAGGTCTTACACTGTCTTCGGAAAGAGGGGAGTTCTGGGGCCAGGCGGGCCTCCATCGGGAGGGAATTCCACAGCCTAGGAGAGTCCACTGAGAACGCCCTCCAGATCATTGCCACCTGGGAAATCCGGGGAACTTTCGAGTCGGGCATCCCCGGCTGGTCGCAAATCCACAAATACTGGATTACAACCAGGATTTCTGGAGGGTCCCCATGGGTATGGTGGCTGATGACAATGTACCAGTCATCGTGATTCCTGATAGTGATGATGAAGAAGATGGCCCCTGGCTGATGCCTCTCAACAACCCCAGGAAGGTGGTAAAGGCAAAATGAGAACCAGCTAAGATAGCCACTTCTGTAACCAATTTGGATAGGTGGAAGACCTTAAGCAGAGGAGAACTGGGGGACCTTTCCACTTGCCTTATGGACAATAAAGAAGGTATCTTGGGATGTGATTGACTGAGGGTATGGGTAATGTGTTCCTTAAGTACAGCAGTAGTTTATTGGAATGTAGCGGGACTGGCCAAAAAGTGGGATGATGCAGACTTTATTAGTTTCTTGGAGGGTTATGATTTTATCTTTCTTCAAGAAACATGGGCTGAAGACCTATTTTTCTTTTCAGGGTATGTTTGCTTTAATCTGTTGGGTTTCAATTCAGCCACTAAAGGGCGTTTATGTTCAGGATTATTGACTTGCATAAAGATCAAACCTGGTTGGGTGATGATTAGGCAGCTCCCCGTTTGTTTAGACAGTTGAATTAAGTTTACCTAGTGCCCCCAGTTGGATTCTGGTTAATGTTTTCTCTTTTCCTCTCTCCTTGTTTAAAGAAGGACTTATTGAGGGCCTCATGGGATAGGTTTGTTATGTATTTGGAGTCCCTGAGGTCAGAATTTCCTTCTGCCAAATTGATAATAGTGGGAAATTTCAATGCCAGTATGGGAGGGCTAGAATGGCTTGATGGGGATTTTTTATTGATCAATGAGATTTATGGTATAAATGTTCCGATATTAAAAGATCAGAAATCCAACTATGCCAGTGAGAGACTTCAGTTTTTGCTATATGCATTTAATCTTAGAATAATTAATGACACTTTCCAAAGTGAATCGACAGCAGATTCTACTTATATTTTGACACTGGGGTCAAGTACAATCAGTTATGTAGTGATTGATCCTGATATGCGGAGTGCAATATTCGATTTTCAAATTGTTCGGCACTCCGAGAGCAAACACTGCACCCTCTATCTCCACCCTCCTTCTCGCCCTTCTCATGGCTCCCTTCCTTGTCCCTCTCCCTCCTCCAGTGGCCTTTCTCCAACCAACCTACCCCTTATTCACACCCATGCCCATTCCCCCTCCTCACCCTCATCCCCCCTTGCCCATTCCCTGTACGCCCACCCCCACCTGTCCTCATCCAAACCGTCCACAGCCCGCTGTGGCCGATGTGAGGCCGGTGCGAGACCTAAAACCCTGCAGACCCAGCCACTCCATATCCCCCAATCTCATCCACATGCCATGCCTTCCCCAAAACCAATTACCTTTCTCCTGCTCCCTCTGGAACTGCTGCTCATCCATGGCTAAAGTCCCCTTCATCCATGATCTCTTCCTCGCTCGCCCCTTTCAACTCCTTGCTCTTACAGAAACCTGGATCTCACCCTCCAACTCTGTTACCTCAGTCACTCTATGCTCGGGGGGCCTGTCGTTCTCTCATCGACTCCGCCCTGAGGGCCAGGGGGGTGGCATGGGTTTCCTCCTTGCCAAGGCCTGTCAATTCAAAACCCTTTCCCCTCCTCCCTCCCTCCCTCTCCTTCTCTTCCTTTGAGGCCCACTCTGTGCGTTTATACTCCCCTCTACACCTTCATGTTGCTGTCATCTACTGCCCCCCCTGGTTCCCTCTCCTCTTTTCTCCCAGACTTTGAATCCTGGCTCGCCTTCTTCCTCTCTGACAACACCCCCACTCTCATTCTTGGTGATTTCAACATTCACGTCGACACACCTTCCACACCCTCTATCTCCCGCTTTCTCTCCCTGACCTCCTCCTTCGATCTCCGACTCTGGACCGACTCCCCCACCTACACCGACGGCC
>QEPC01004151.1:799806-812584 GCA_003113815.1 Sphenodon punctatus | reverse complement strand
AGCTTGGGCTTCATCTTTGACACGCACCTCTCTTTTAAACCTTACATTGACTTTGTTGCCAAATCCTGCCAATTCGCCCTCCATAACATTGCTTGGATCCGGCCCTTTCTCTCTACCTCCTCGACCAAAACCCTTGTTCATGCCATGGTTATCTCTCGCCTCGATTACTGCAACCTCCTCCTTGCTGGCCTCCCTCGCTCTCACCTGTCCCCCCTTATCACAATCCAAAACTCCGCTGCCAAGGTCATTCACTCTGCCCATCGCTTCAGCCATGTGCAGCCTCTCCTCTTCTCTCTTCACTGGCTCTCCCTTCCTGAACGTATCCTCTTTAAACTCCTGGTTTTCATGTTCAAATTGCTACACGACCAAGCTCCCCCTTACCTCTCGGATCTAATCTCCCTACGCACTCCTGCACGCACTCTCTGATCTTCCTCTGTCCCCTCTCTCACTCTCCCTCGTTTCTCCTTCTCACCTACTCACCTTCGACCCTTCTCCCTTGCTGCCCCCCATGCCTGGAATGCCCTCCCTGCCCACATCCGCCTTGCGACGTCCCTCCGCTCCTTCAAATCCCTCGTCAAGACCCACCTGTTCCTCGCTGCCTTTCCCAATCCCTGCTAGACTTTCCCATATACCTACTGTCTGCCCGCCTCTGCAGACTGCTGAAACCACATGCACCTGAGTCTTCACACCTGCTTGAATGTTTGTCTGTCTTCCCCCCTGTCTCTCCCACTGTCCTCTCTCTCTGTCTCCCCCTCCTTGTCTTTTAGATTGTAAGCCACAGGCAGGGACCGTGTCAATTTCTATGTTCTGTACAGCACCAGGTCACATGACTGGCACTATATAAATGATTATAATAAAATAATAATAATAATAATAATAATAATAATAATAATAATAACTGAAGCTTCCTTTGAAGTTAGGTCAGGTGGACTATAACCCTTGTGGCTATTCTAGAAGTAAGCCTCATACTCTGGGAGATGTAGCTGTGCCTACCATAGTCAATAAGAAGTTGACCTGGGATAGCTCTCTTATGTATAGTCTTACTAAAGAGATTCAGGGGCACGGACTTAAGAGTCTAAGGCCCTTTTCACATGTGTGCCCCCCTTGCACACCTGTGTGGGTGAGTAGGGGGTGCTCATGCGAACGCCATGGCGGGTGCTTGGGGGATGGGTGGGCGCCCATGGGAACACCATGGGCAGTGGGTGGGGGTGCACATGCACTTACATGCTCCACCCACCTTCACCCATCACCTTTGCATGGAGTAATAGGTACCAATGCTAGTTGCTCCATGCGTGCAGATGGGTGGAGGTGGGTGTGTGCCTGTGGGAACGGCCGCACACCCACCTCCACACACCGCTGGCACACACCCATTCCCCCACCCACTGTGGCCCATGTGAAAAGGGCCTAAGAGAGCGTGTGCTGGTGGTGACAGAAGTACAGGAGATTCTCCATTATTGTGATCTTATTTTGATTGCCCTGTGCTCCTATTTGTTTTTTCCCCTGGGTCTGCAGATTGATCGACCCAGGCTAGAAAGGGGGGGCGCATTGGGTCGATGGGAAATGTGTTATAAAGAAGAAAAATGTAAACAAGAGGCTTAAGGCAATGAAGCAAGGGCCTGGGCCCTGCTTATCTGTGGGACCGCCTCACTCCCCATGTGCCAATGCAACCCCTGAGATCATCCATGGGAGTCTTTTGGGAGGTTCCCCGGGTGAGATGGGTGGTCACCAATGTTAAATCTTTTTCTGTGGCTGCCCATGTGCTGTGGAACTCGCTCCTGGAGGAGGCTCGGTTGGCCCCCACTCTCCTGTCATTTCAATGTTTGTGTAAGACCTGGCTGTTCTGCCTGCTTTTGACGAGGGGGGGCAGGTGGGGGGGGCAGGTGGGAAGTTGTTTTTTCTCCTGCATATGGGATTTTTAACTTTTAAATTGTTTTTATTGTTTTAATTTGTTGTTCGCCTCCCCGAACTGCCCTGCGGGCAGGAGGGGTGGGATAAAAATCTTTTATAAATAAAATAAATAAATAAAAGCGGACTTGTTAAATCTGATTGCTTTTCATGAATTCCGGAGAGAATATAAAATCCTACTTCAAAAGAAGAAACACTTCTATGCACATTTGCAGTGGGAAAATCTGTTACTTGCCATTGCTTCCAAAGATTCTAAGAAGTTTTGGAAGTGAGGGTTAATAGGGAAGTGAATATTTCTCCAGATACATGGGTATTGTATTTTTCATCATATTTTGCGGTACCCGAGAGTCATGGTAGGCACAAAGATGAGGTGACTTTTCCCGAGGACTTTTCCCAAGTAGGGCTGTAATTTGGTCTTCGGAAAACTTCAGAAAATCGCAAAAGATTATGGTATTTAGTTCGGAAAGTCCGAAGTTGTGAAGACCAAGGACATTATTCAGAAAACTTCGGAAACCGCTACAGGCATGCGGACTGGTGGACAGTTGAGTTTCTTCTGGAAATGAAATTTAGTGCCATATTTGGTAGGAGGGGGTATGGGTGGGGACAGCTGAGTGATGGTAAGCCAGATGGCAAGTTTTGATTGGCTGGCCAAGCCAGGTAGCAAACTTTTGATTGAGTGGCAGGGCAAAATAAAAGTGGCTGAAGCCATTTTGTCCATTCTCTCTGGTGAATTTGGCTGTGTGCTACAGTGCTGCTGGATCTGTAAGTAATCCGGGAGGAGGGGTGCGGGGGGAGGGCATGATTTGGCCTGTCCTATCCATAGGGCCAGTGCTGGGGGATGGGGGTTACGGTTACCTTTACCATGTCATGCATTTTTTAGAAATAGTAATAATTGGGTGCCACATTGTTTCTAGTTCTGCCTGCTGCTTGGTTGGCCCTTGGCACCATGAGGCCAGAATGGGATCTCTCTCCCTGGCTCCACTTCCCCTTGCCTGATCTGTTCAAATTACCAGTGCCACAGTACCAATGCCATGCCAAGAGGGTGCCTCTGGGGTGGGACTGAATGTCTGGTTTCTTAATTTTGTGACTACTTGGGCCTGGGCTTGCTGGTTTTTGGTGGGATTTATTTCCCCATGCAGTTGCATACTGTTTTGTGGGGTCATTTTATTCTTCTTGTAGGGATGGGCGAACGTGGTTTGGAAGTTCGGAGTTCAGACTGTACTCGGTCTGTTCGGTCGACCAAACCAAACTTCCGTACCGAACTCGAATTTCAAACCAAACCAAATCGAATTTCTGAACTCCGTTTTGTTCGCCCATTCCTAGTGGCAACACACACCAAAAAAACTGGTTTTGAATGGCCGAACTTGGTTTGGAAGTTTGGAATTCGACCGAACTCGGTCTGTTCGGTTGACCGAACTGAACTTCTGAACCGAATTTCAACCAAACCGAACCGAATTTCCGAACTCGAATTTCAAACCGAACTGAACCGAACTGAATTTCCAAACTCCGTTCTGTTCGTCCATCCCTATCTTCTTGAGCTAATGTCCCTTGCTAGCCTGCATTTTTGTGCACTGCTTGGTTGGCATAATGATTAAGGTGGGTGCATTCACTGCTGATAGTGGACCATGCTGTGGGTACACTAGTGTTGGGTTTTTCTTTTTTTATTTCTGCATACAGTTGCACTTTTTGGGGGTTGCCTTTTGGAACAATTGTCTCACTCTTACTAGCCTGCTTTTCTGGGTAGTGCTTTTTTGGGTAGTGCTTTGGCTGTGGGGTCAAGAACTTTGCAACAACTTTCCAAAGTTTCCGAAGTTTTCTGCGGTCTGGAATTCTGAGTCTGCATTCTGAAACTTCGGAAACATCACTGAAGGGCCGCCGAGTACTCGGACTAATTACTCTGAACTTCGGTGTTTGGCCCAAGTACTCAGCGAGTACTATTCCGTACAGTCCTAATTAGAAGCAAGCAAGTCTTGGTTCTGCTCAAGTTGCAAAAACAAGACAATGCTCCCGGTCCAGATTGGGTCCAAATTGAATTGTACTTAATGAACGTGGACTGGTAGGTTCCAGTATTGGTTGCCTGGTTTAATGCCATTATAGATTCATATGTTATCCCAGATTCATGGAAGGACAGTACCATCATCCTAATTTTTAAGAAAGATTCGAAAGACAGCCCTAGCTCTTATCACCCCATCAGTTTAATTAACATATCAACTAAAATTTTCAGGAGACACTTGTTAAAACATCTGTCTGATTAGGTGGCAAGGGACAATATAATATACGAACATCAGGTGGGCTTCAGAGCAGTGTATTCAATTATTGACCATTTATTTATTTTATATTATCTGAAACACAAATACATCACTGTCAAAAGAACATCTCTCTATTTGGCATATGTAGATCTGGTGGCTGTATTTGATACTGTTGATGAGAAGTTGTAGTGGGCTAAATTGTCCCATTGGGGTTTAGTTCCCCCCTACTCAGGTTATTGATAGGTACCACATGGGTTTAGGTCAGATGGGGGCACTGAGTTGAATTATCCTTTAAATTTAACTCAGCATAAAGTCAGACAGGGATGTATTTTGGGCCCGTTACTCTTTAGTTTGTTGGTAAACAACATTATAGGTGAGATGCAATTTCACCCACTGACTTTGTTATCATCCATCATTGCAATATTAATGTTTGCCGACAATATGGTGATTCTGTCTATAACCTTGGTTGGCCTCCAGAGGGCGTTGTCCAAATGTGAGGGTCTCTGTTTGAATAATAATCTACGGATTAACTATGATAAGACTAAGATTATGACCTGGAGGAGGAGGAGGGTGAATCACCCTGTCTAGTGGATGAGGCAAACTAGGCTGAAAATGGTCAAGAGCTATAAGTATTTGGGAGACTTTCTTTTCAACACTTCATCATGGCATGTACATCAGCACATGCTCAAATACAAGGTATCACAAGCAGTTGGGGCTATTTAAAACATGCCATCATTCAGTTGTGGGGAGAACAATTGGTACTCCTTTAAAGGTATATGAGGCTAAGATTAATGCCCAGGTTTTATATGGTTCAGAGGTCTGGGGCTATGCAGTAGGGGGAAGTGATAGCTGTTCCACAAAATAAGTTTCTCCAATCCCTGTTGGGTTTGTCCTCAACAATTCCAGCACCCTTTCTCAGACTTGAAACAGGGATGGAAGCCGTTGTTACCAGGGTTACTATTAGGACGTTAGTCTTTTGGTTCAAATTTTTGACATACTCCCCATTAAGGTTTCCTAAAATGTGTCTCAAGAAGACAACCTTCTACACTTGTCCCATCAATCTCCATGGTTGCGTTTTGTGTCAAAAACTGCTCATATTATGGGGTTTGGATACTATCTTGTCAGCGATGAAAGATTATTTTTGCAATTTGACAAGTTGCAACTCTATACCAGAATCCAAGACATGGTATACCAAACAGAGCTGGCAGCAGTACGCTTTTTTACATATAGCTCTTTTGTATATTTCTTGGTTAAAGGGGGAAGGGTTGGAGAAATATTTATCCTTAGACTTGAAAACAAAATTGAGAATTGCACTAACTAGGTTAAGACTGGAACAATCTTCGATGGCAATGATTGAGGGCCGTAGAGCAGGTATCCCAATAATGGAGAGGGTGTGTCCCTACTGTACAAAAGTTATACAGGACACGGTTCATTATGTCCTGGAATGTTCATTATATAGTATCTCTAGAACCAAATATTTGTTCCCCTTACCTCCTTTTACTAGGGTCTTCTCCCAACAGGAAAAATTAATTTGGCTAAGGCAACAAGAGAGAGGATTTTATACTGAGATTATCTGCATTTGCCTCTACAGTAGAGGCTCTTAGGGAATGTTTTATGTTGTCTAAATCACAGTAATTTTGTTAAATTAAGGATGATCTGTTGTGTGTTGTTTTATTTGCATTGTAAGGATTATGGCGACACCTAATATCCAAAAATAAACTGAATTGTATTGAAAACTATAGAAGTGTCCAAAGTACCTTGAATTGCATCAAACATTTATTTTCCATCCATGTGTTCCTTCTACGACACTCTCCTCCCCAAGTCCCTGGTCCTTAGCAACCAAATCCTAAAATCTTTACTCAGGTGAAATCGCTCACTGACCTCATCAATGGAAAGTTTGCTTAACAGTTGTGGATTAACTGAGGGTCTAATTCTTCTCTCATTTACATCTGGATGGTAATATGTTCTGATAAGTCAAGGGTGTTGATGTAGATTCACAACAGAATAAAGTAATATAACTGAAATCAGAATGTGGACATTTTTAAATATAGTATTTAGGATCTGCCTGCATATTTGGAAGTGGGAAAGGCAAATTGACACTCAGGGTAATTTCAGACATTACGAGACCTCGGTCAACCACAGTGAATCCCCTGTGGTGGCTGTTTGTCCCATAGCGTCTAAAAGATTCCCGCCAGATGTTCACCGTGATGAATACCGTGGGAATCAGAATAACTACAATTCTGGAGGTGAGGCAGGCTTCACCTCCGGAATCGTGGTTAGACTGGCCACGATCCGGGACGGAGCTGGAAATTGCCACGCTGAACGTCTTGCTGTCTTGCGGGAATCTGGCCCCAACCATGGGACAGGATAGGGAGCAGCGGCCGCATTGGCTGCTGTGCCCGCCCATCTCCCGGAGGGAGGGTGGCCGGGGGAGTGGGGCTGCATGGCCACACGTCGCGCCGTGCAGCCCCGCCCCCTCCCCGATGAGAATCAGGCCGGCATGTCTAAAGGACGGATGGCCTGATTCCTGACCAGGATCCGAAATTGATCCCGGTGCATGATTCAGCGTGGCGGGCCTCCGGCCCCGTTACGTCTGAAATTACCCTCACTCTTGATTCTTCAATGGAAATAGGACAGGAGGGACCACTATATTGGTTTGACCATTTCCATATATCTCCTAAGCAAAATAAAGGTCATGATATCATTACTGATGCAAAATGGTACAACTTCACTTCAGTGAAAGTACTTCAGCTGAGTTTGGCAACAAATTTTTACTTAAACTCATAATGATATAGAAAAAAATATAAATGTATGATTATTTATTTGGATTTATATCCTGCACTATCCCTAGAGTACAGGCTACACCACATAAAATAGATATAAAATAATATACGGTATGAAATTAATATACAAATAATCCACTAAAAATTGTACCCCTTCAGAACCTGTCCCTGCCCACTGAATACCTGGTCAAATAGAAAGACTTTTGTTGCCTCCAGATAATATTAAAGCTTTGGTGAAACCCCAAGGACAGTGAGTTTCAGAGTTGTGGAGCAGCCACCAAGAATGCTTCTTTACATACCTTTGCTACATGGATGTGATGTGGTGATGGATCTAGAAAGATTCCTAACCAACCTTAAGAGTTGTGATGGAATATGGGGAGAAGGTGTTTTTTCAAATATATAAGACCCAAATCAAAAGTTAGGAAAAGAACAAAATTATTATTATTAATAATAATAATAATAATAATAATAATAATAATAAATTTTAAAAATTACTTTTACAACACCCCTCTGCCAGATGATGTCCAAAGTGTTTTACAGCATTTAAAATACAATAAAACACTAAATATAAAATCAATTTAAAACAATTTAAAAGGGGAAGAGAAAAAGGGGAGAGAAAAAAACACATGAAGGAGAAACCAGCTGTGGATCCCCATGACTAAAAGCATGTGAAAAACAAAGAAGTTTTCAGGTGCTTCTTGAAGGGGAGGAGGGAGGAACTAAGATAAAATGAATATCTGGAGTGAGCAAGTTCCACACTGAGGGACCCACCACAGCAAAGGTCCGATCGTCCGCTGACTTAAGGCACGATGGAGGGGGTGGAGATCCCCCAAAAGCAGGTGGCATCTGAGCGCAGATAGCCAGCAAGGTGAGGTTCTAGGAGAAGGTCTCGAACCACGTTGGATACCTGAGCTTTCATGAACAGAGCATGGTCAAAAATTATGCCCAGGTTCCTTACCTGGCTCACAACCTCCACCTGGACCACTGCAACATTCAGGACCCCAAGGGAAGAGAGGGCATCCTCATACTGAATGGCTGCCCCTCCCACCAGCATCACCTCAGTCTACTGGGATGAGCATGAGATAGCTATGAGTCATCCAGCTAGCTATATCATTAAATATTTCCTCAGGGTGGAGGCCAAACTGAAAGTACTCATGAAGCAAGAGATATATAGTTGTGAATAATAATAATAATAATAATAATAATATTACTACGCCCCCTTCCTACATGGCATTCAGAGCACTTCACGTATTACATAAAAGTAAAAATAATGTAAACAATTTAAAATAATTTAAAACAAAGTAATTTAAAATCGTATTAAACATTTTAAAATAGGGGAAGGAAAAAGGGAGGACAGAGCACATTAAGGGAACCAGCAGTGGATCCTAAAAGCACCTAGAAAATAACTACATTTTCAGGTGCTTTTTAAAGATAAAGAGGGAGGAACTGAGATGGACATCTGGGGGGCGGGTGTGAGTTCCACGCCGTGGGGTCCTTCACAGAAAAAGCCCGATCACCCACCAACTTAAAATGTGATGGTGGAACCTCCAAGCAGTGGGTGGTTCCTGAGCACAGATACCCATAAGTGTGAGGCTTCAATAGAAAGTCTTGAGTATAGCCAGGACCTAAAACATTCAGGGCCCAGAAAACAGCAGCACAATCTTAAACTCAGTCCGTCGTTCTAGATGCAGCCACTACAGAGAACACAGGGTGGGAGTAATGTAGGGGTGCGCACCAAGGACCCATGTCATTTTTCATTTTTGTTTTTCATTATTAAAAACTGTCATTTTCATTATCATTATTAACAAAATTTTATTTTTGTTATCGGTGTCGTTATCGGTATTGGTATCAATTTAGAGCAACAATGAAGATTTTGTTTTTGGTATCGTTTCTGTTGTGGGCTGCCCATTTCTGTTGTGGGCTTCCACCAGTGTCAGAAGTGTCAGCAGACACCTGCTCCAGACTTCTCAGAAGTTGAACTCCTTCCTCCCTTTCTCATTATAATGCAGTAGCAATACGTGCACAATGACAATATGAAAAATTACTAATATGTATGTCTAACCTAAACCTACACCTAATAATTTACACTATATTTATTTATTTATTTATATTTCTTAGCCGCCCCCTCATGCCCACGGCATCTCGGGGTGGCTTACAATACAAAAAATAACACAATTAAAATAACATTAAAACACTGATACACAAAATTAAAACATTTAAAATCCTAAAAACCAACCCGCCCCCAAACATTTATCCCACCTCCCTTCCCCTCCTCCGAAGGCCTGGGAGAACAATCAAGTTTTGCAGGCCTGGCAGAAGGCCAGCAAACGTGGGGCCAGACAGGCTTCCTTCGGGGGGAGTTCCATAAACGCAGCCCGGTCACAGAGAACGCCCTCTCCATTGTTGCCCCCCGCTTTACACGGGGGACCTCCAAGAAGGTGCTCCTGGCAGACCGAAGGGGTCGCTCTGGGGCACAGAAGGTGAGGCGGTCCCTGAGGTATGACGGGCCAAGACCGTGTAGAGCTTTATAGGCCAAAACCAACACCTTGAATCTGGCTTGGTATGCTATAGGCAGCCAGTGCAGCCTGTGGAGCATGGGAGTGATATGCTCTCATCGGCTTGCCCGTATCAGGAGACGAGCCACCGCATCTTGCACCAGCTGCAGCCTCCGAACCAGCATCAAGGAAAGCCCCACGTAGAGGGTGTTGCAGTAGTCCAGCCTTGAGGTGATGAAGGCATGGATGAGGGTGGCCAAGTCAGGTCTGGAAATGTATGGATGCAGTCTTCGCACCAGATACAGCTGGCAGAAGGCAGCCTTAGCCACCGTCTCCATCTGCCGATCTAGGCAGAGATCCGAGTCCAATAACACTTCCAGACCCAAACCTGCTGGGATACAGGAGGTATCCCCTCTATGAGGGGAGCCAACACCTCCCTCGCCCTACCCACTGCCATCGCTTCCATCTTATCAGAATTAAGCTTCAGTCTGCTCTGCCGTAACCAATCCGCCACGGCCTCCAAACATTGGGACAGCACTGAGACGGCAGGACCTGGGTCAGATGAAAAGGAGAGGTATAGCTGGGTGTCATCCACATATTGGTGGCAACACACACCAAACCCTCTCACGATCTCTCCCAAGGGCTGCATATACACACTAAACAATAATGGAGACAGAATGGAACCTTACGGAATGCCACAATCCAGGGCCTGGGGGCTGGAAGATTCAGCCCCCAGGACAACCCGCTGGCTTCTCCCCGAGAGGAATGATCGGAACCACCCTAAGATAGTCCCGTCCAGACCCCCCAGGGCTCGCAATCATCTCAACAGCAGCCCGTGGTCCACTCTATAAAAAGCGGCTAAGAGAACTAGCAGAATCAGAAGTGCTGGACATCCTGCATCCATCTCCCAGCGGAGATCGTCCACCAAGGCCACCAGCACCGTCTCTGTGCCATAGCTGGGGCAGAACCCTGATTGAAATGGGTTAAGGAAACCGATGCCGTCAAGATGAACCTGGAGCTGCAGTGCCACCGTCCGTTCAATAACCTTCCCTAAAAAGGGAAGGTTAGAGACAGGTTGGTAGCTGGCAAATGCGTCCACATTCAAAGATGGCTCCTTCAGCAGGGGGCGCACCATGGCCTCCTTGAGACCAGGGGGCAAACTTCCCTACCAAAGGGACGCATTGATTACCCTCGCCAGCACCGTCCCCAAAGTCTCCCTGGAGGCTTTCACCTACCAGGACGGGCATGGATCTAGTTCACAACTGGTGGTTTTAACAGACCCCAGGACATCCACGGCATCGGCTGGCGTCACTTCCTGAAACTCAACCCAAGAAGGTGGACCAGATGGGGCCTCCATCACCTCACACTCCACCTCTACTACTCCTAATCCGGTGTTGAAATTGTTCTGGATTCGATTGATCTTGTCTGCAAAGTAGATGGCAAACTCCTCACAGTGGGCCTGGGACAAGTCCCTGTCCAGAAGGAGGGAGGCCGGACTGACCAGCCCCTGCACCACCTGGAACAGCTCCACTGGACGTGACTTTGCAGACACTATGAGGGCAGCAAAGAACTCTTTCTTTGTCGTCCTCACAGCCTCAACATAGGACCGCAAATGGGCCCTATGGAGAAGTCGGTCGGATTCAGCACAAGTCCGTCGCTCTAGCCGCCTACCTGCCTGTTTCATGCACCGCAGTCCTCAGTAAACCAAGGGGCCCTCCTCCTACCTTTCTGACCGCTCCTTCAATGTATCTCTTCCTAACTCCTACCCCTCCTCCTTCCTACCCCTCTTGGTTGGGGTTCCCCAAGGCTCTGTCCTTGGCCCTCTCCTCTTTTCTATCTACACCCAATCCCTAGGCAAACTCATTGCCTCCCACGGTTTCCAATACCACCTTTACGCTGACAACACTCAACTCTATCTCTCCACTCCTTCCCTCTCCCCCTCTGTTCAAGTTCGTCTCACCAACTGTCTCTCTGATATCTCCGCCTGGATGTCTCAAAGCCAACTCACACTAAACATGGTGAAAACTGAACTCCTTATCTTCCCTCCCAAACCTTCGTCTCCCTCTTCCCTGTCAATTGCCATTGATGGGGCCTCCATTCTTCCTGTCCCCCCAAGCCCGCAGCTTGGGCTTCATTTTTGACATGCACCTTACCTTCAAACCCTACGTTAACTCCATCACCAAATTCTGCCACGTCTCCCTCCACAACATTGCTAAGATCCGCCCTTTTCTGTCTGTCTCCTCAGCCAAAACTCTCATTCATGCCCTAGTCATCTCACACCTCGACTACTGTAACCTCCACCTTGCTGGCATTCCCCGCTGTCACCTTTCTTCTGTCATCTCTGTTCAAAACTCTGCTGCCAGGATCATCCACCTAGCCCGTCGCTTTGACCATGTGCAGCCTCTCTTCTCCTCTCCTCTCTCCACTGACTCCCTCTTCCTGAGCGTATTCTGCACAAGCTTCTTGTCCTCACTTACAAAGCCCTTCACAACCATGGTCCTCCCTACCTCTCTGCCCTGATCTCCCTCCAAACCCCTGTTCGAGCACTCCGCTCCTCTTCCATCCCCTCCCTCACCCTCCCACACCTCCCCTGCTCCCCCAACTGCCTTCATCCCTTCTCTCTTGCAGCCCCACATGCCTGGATCTCCCTCCCTGCCCTCATCCACCTTGCCCCCACCCTCCACACCTTCAAGTCCCTCCTCAAAACCCACCTCTTCCACTCTGCCCTTCCTAACTCCTGCTAATCATCCCCACCCAGGATTATCCCCCACCTGGTATCTGTAAAGTCCCAATTTACTGTAACCAAGCCAAGAAAGTGTACCTGGGTTCTCACATCCTCATGAATGTCGCTTCCCTTGTCTCTCCCTCTGTTCCCCCTTCCCTGTATCCCCTCCCCCTGTCTTTAGATTGTAAGCTCTTGGGCAGGGACCGTGTCTATCTTATTTTTTGTAAAGCACCAGGTACATCGCTGGTGGTATATACATTAATAAAATAAAATAAAATAATAATAATAATAATAATAATAATAATAATAATAATAATAATAATAATAATAATAATAATAATAATTAGGGGTGGGACCCTGGGCCCAGTACCGGCTACTGGATTTACCAGTTACCGGTTCTAGGAAAACCGGATTTCCGGATTAAATCCGGTATACCGGTACCAGATTTAATTCATTGGTTTCAATGGGGCGCTGTGTCCCCATTGAAACCAATGAAATATCCCTCCCCCTCCCCCTCCCAGGCTGCGCGGGTGGAAGGGGGGACACCCCCCACCCACCCTGCCCAGCCTGGCTTTTTGTTTAAAAAAAGAACAGAGTCAGACCCGGACCCGGAGGCGAAGG
>QEPC01004151.1:783670-797156 GCA_003113815.1 Sphenodon punctatus | reverse complement strand
GGCATTTTAAACATTTATTGATGTTGTATTGTACGTTTTGAGTAATTTTTTTTATAGCAGCCGCGGCCCTACCACCGAGAATGCCCGCTTCATCGTGGCCCCCCGTTTAACACGGGGGACCTCCAGGAGGGCACCCCCGGCAGACCGCAGGAGTCTGCCGGGGGTGTAAAAGGATGTCTCCTTTTATACCAAAAACAATTTCATTTACTTAATTTGAGTATTATCCTCTCTTATTAGGAAACCAGACTTTATTAGTTCAGGTGTTGGCTGCATGGAACTACTTGTTCTTTTTGAGGTTTCAGCTTCATTTAACCAAGAACTAAATGAAAAAAAATCGAAATTTAAAACCAAAAACAATCTTATATGGAGTCTTGTAGCTTAAACTTAATTTGACTGTTAGCCCTATGTAACAGGAGTGTCCATCGAAAATATCAGCTCTTTTTCAAAGAAAGATTTGCCATTTGACTGCACCCATTCTGGACTCCCGAGTCCCGACTAAAGCCAAGCCATGTTCAAGAAAGACTGTAGGGATCACACGGAATGTAATTGCTCTAATGCTTTGCATATTTATGTTTCAGCCTTTTTTATGAAGTGTTACTTTTTAAAGAAAAAAGGATCAGTTCATCTTTAAAAGGGAGTGATTGATGGCTGCCAGTCAGGCATTCCTTCATTCTTGGCTTCTCCCCTAGCTACAGTAATAAGTTTTTCACCAACACCAAGCCACTATTAAAGAACAGTATTCATCACAAGCCAAACAGAGAGGAGGCAGGCTTTGATGGGCACAATACCATATTTCAACCCACAGTGTCCTTTTTGTTAAACTTGATCTGCTGCCTCATTAGCGTTCGAGCAAAAACACATAAAGCCCTTGGTAAATATTAATCAGAAATGTGTGTGTATGTAGGAAGGCGGGGGGACCCTCTCCACACTAAATTACCTATTACCGGGCTCTCCAGGTGATAATGTCTAGCTTAAAAATTCTGTTTGCTTGAATTGTGAGAGAAAAATGTTTCTTTATGTACATTTTTATGAGATGCTGTAGTGGTATGAGGGTTTTAAGTGAAAGCCTTTATTTTCCTGTATCTATCTCAGCATGGGGAGGAAAGAGAAAATTCTTTTGTACTTTGCAAGTTGAAGCATTTAACTAAGCAGCACAAAGCTTAAATTCATGCAACTGAGCTTAATTTGAAGCACTGATGATGAATGTAAGAATGCGTCCCCGTGTTTGCTTACTTTGCCCAATTTTATGGATGCAGGTTAGAGCTGAAACGAGTACCCACAAACGTGGGTGTCCATCGAAATTCTGGTACCTGAATCAACCTATCAACATTGAGTAACAATTGGTATCTGATTGTGACCTGATTCAGGTACCTGACGACCCAAAATGTCAACTTCCAGGCCTAGAATGTTGACTTCTGGTACCGTTTTTTTTAACTTTTCCTTTTATCTACCTACTCTCAACATTGATTTATTAGTTTTCTGTCAACTTCCATCAATTTCTGGGCAACTTTAAGTCCCAGAAAACTACTTCTGGTTCCTATTTTTTAACTTTTTGTTTTGCGATTTAACATCTTAAGATACTTATTTATTAGTTTTCCATCCCAGAAAATTAACTTTCTGGTCCCAGAAAGTCAATTTCCAGTTTCAGCAAATGACTTCTAGTCACTTTTCCACCCCCCATTTTTATGCAGCTTTTTTTCAGTTTTCCAACCCGATATACCAATTGGTATACCAAAACACCGACTGGTAAATTGAAAAATTGATACTGGAAGTAACTGATCGGGCACCCAATTGATACCTGGGCAACCTGTCGGGTTCTTGATATGGTACTCGAAAATGCGGGTATGACTTAAACACAGGGCACATGTTACACTGGGCACAAATTACGCATGTTTTCCGTTATGAAACAAAGATTAGAGAGCAGGTTGCAAGGGCAGAGGCATGGTCTAAATGGAGTATGAATACAGGTGTGGCTCTTTCAGGAATCAGAAGGCCCATGTGAGGAAACCCCAGTTTGTTCCATCCGTGCAAATCTTCATCAGTCTTTCTGCATGGGTACTTGGGAGGTGAAATTAGCAATCTCTCCTATTATTGGTAAGGAGATTAGAAATCCATCACCTCAAAGAGACACTAACGGAGCAGCTTGATATTGTGAAACACATTCCCCTCCTATGTTATTGGTTCAAGGCCAAGGATGAAACTTTTAGAAGCTTATAACTAAATAATCCAATCTTGTTCCCTTGACGTTTGCAATGAACATTAAAAAGTTGATCTGCAGTAGCTGGATTAGATACATAACTTCTAAAATCAGAGTTCTAAGGCCACAGACTGCAGACTCTCAGCGTAAACAATATATAGGATCTTGAGTTTTTAAGTGGCTGAGAAAATCATTCTGCAGAAGTGAGTTTCACTGCTATCAAAGCCCTTTAAATACCTCTCTGTACACAGAGGGGCTGCATGCTTGGACGCTGCTGTCTCAGAACTGCAGCCTTCAGCACTGCAGCCAGAATCAATCCAATCGAGCCCAGCCCAGGAAGGAAGAAATGGCGAGTCCTTGACAGCCTCATTCCCCTTTTCTTCAAGCTAGTTAGTAACCCCCCTTGAACCAGCCCAATTCCCCATTCAGGGATCTCCCCTCTGTGCCAGAAAACATTCCCCATTTCAGCTAGTCCCATGTCTTGTTCCCCTTCCCCAAGTCAGAAACCCCCTTCCTGAGCCAGCTTCATGTCGCCTTCCCCAGCCCCAACCTAGCAACCTCTCCTGAGCCTAGTCCTATCCCCTATTTTCCTTTCCACAAACCAGCAACCCTTCCCTAAATCAGTGACCCTGCCCCATTCCCCCCAAGCCAGTGACCACTCTCCAAAACCAGTGACACCCTGCAAGCAAGACCCATGCCCCATTTCCCCTAAAACAGTGACATCCCCCTAAGCCAGTCCCATGCCCCATTTCCTCATCCACAAGCCAGCAATCCCCTCACAAGCCAACCCCATGTTCCATTCTTCCCTCTCTCAAGTAGGGATGGGCGAACAGAACATGGTTCGGATGTTCGGACGTTTGGTTGTTCAGTCCGAAATTCGAGTTTGGGTTCGGCAGAGTTCGGTTCTGCCAAAGTTGGCCAAACAACTGAAAATAGCGCTATCGATACCGAAACCGAATTCAGTGTTTTTTTTGTTTGACCCTGAAACCACCCCTGGTCTCCACCCCTGGTGCCAGGAAGTCTGCTCCTCAGCTGCCTCCCACTTCCAGTCACGTTTTTCCCGCCTTCCAGTCATGTTTTTCCCACCTCCGAACTCATCAAAAATCATCCAAACTTTTCCGAACTGTTCGGCCGTTCAAACGCTCGGTTTGGTCGTCTGAACAGTCCGAGTTCGGCCCGAACTCCAAATTTCCAAACCGCGTTCACCCATCCCTACTTTCAAGTCAGCAGCCCCCTAGAGCTAGCCACATGCCTCACTCTCCCTCAAGCAAGTGACCCCCCCCCGAGCAGCCAGACCCATGCCCCATTTCTCCCTTTCCAAGTCAGCAACCCCCTCTGAAACAGACCCATGCCCCTTTCCTCCTTCTCCAAGCTAACAATCTCCTCGCCAAGCCAGCCATATTCTCCAGGCTTCCCCAGAGCCCCGTTTTAAATTGGTATCAGAGTTAGCAGCAATTTTGACTGAATTTTCCTTTTCTTATAGGCAGGCCTGTCAAACAGGCAGAGCCTCACTGCACTTCTGTTCCAAAACAATCCATACACAGGAACCCATGTTCACAACGTTTTCCTCAATAGGAGCAATGGGGAAAATGCAGTGAACACATGCAAAAATACAAAAACTAAATCACAAATAAAAATCCCTATTAAGATACAAATATTTGACCCCGTGCATTGCCCACAGCCCTAGTTATTAACAACCTGATTATTAGAACGGGCAGGTCTGATTAATATTGTGTGCAGAGCATAATTCTGATTATAAACTTGTTGGAGCAAGGATGTTATTGTAAAAATTCTTTGCAAGGCATCCAGCATGATAGTGTTCTAATCCTGAATGAAACACAGGGATAGAGTTGTTATCTGCCACAAGACTGCAGAGGAGGCAGGACCATGTTGGAAGTAGCAGAATTAGGGGTGCACCATATACTTCAATTTGTACTTGCGGGTAATACGCAGTTTTAGGTGCCCCGTTGGGCACCTGATGGGTTACCCAGGCAGGCCCCCTTTGGGTGCTCACATGCACCTCTAGGCAGGACAAATCAACTGTCATACTCCTTTCTGATGTAACCTCACCCTTTTAGACCATCATGACATCACAGCGCTGGTCAGGAACACACCAAAAAAGGAGCGAGAAAGCCCCCCTTTCTGATGTGGCTATCCCTCTACCACCCCAGGAAGCCCTGGGTGTTTTCAGACATGACGCTAACCCCAGTTTAACCACACTTGAACATTTCTTATACATGTTGCAGGGCTGTATTGGTGCCCTATGGAGCCCTGCAACATGCATAAGAAATGTTTACGTGTGGTTAAACTGGGGTTAGCGTCATGTCTGAAAACACCCCCTGATTCTCTGAGTTAGCCATGCTGGTTGACCTGGACAAATTGGAGCTTCCCCCAGAGACTGTGGGTCAAAACCCGAAGTCTCCATGTTAAACCTGGAAAGGCAGCAACTAGAGCTGAAAGGAGTATGCACAAAAATGGATATACCAGTCAAATTTAGGTACCTGAATGGAAAACTTTGGTTACTTTTGGGTACTCGAACCAGTGTTCAGTCAGGTACCTGAAATGCTGAAATCCTAATAAATCAATAAATCAAAATATCAGTTTTGTCCTGATTTTTTGTTTTGTTTTTTTACTTTTTGTACTGGATTTTGGGGATGTGGTACCCAAGTACTGATCGAACACTAAAAAAACACAAAATTTCAGTTACCGGTTTCGGATACCCCAAAACAGTACCCGAAAATGCAGGTATTATGTGTGGGTACCAAAGCAAGTATCAATTTCAAGTCCAGTGGCAACCCTACACATGAGATTTGTTAGAATACAATGTTTTTTTTAAAATTATCTTAATACTATCATGCCCGCCTTTCTCAAACATGGCATTGATTGCCACCGTTGTACTTTACTTTTGATGCACAATTACCAGCCACTTGTGTGCACAGCTGGGACAGAGCTGTGAAAGCAAAGTTGGGTTAGAAATGCTAGTGTAAAATGGGCACAGACTTTGGGACTCAGCCTTCTGAAAATTCAACCCTGTCCTTCACACTTTGGCCAGTTGTATTTGTTTGGGCATAGATTTTTGGGACAATATTTTGTATCCGAGTTATAGACAGTCTTTTTCATCAGATTTTATTTAAATCATTTCAAGTACTGGAGTGATATTTAGCACAATAAAATAGATGTGGGTTATTATTGGAGGTTACTGACAACAGAAGTGGCAACTCCATGGAGAGAACTCAGAGAGAAATAGTGAGACTAGAGTGGATCATTAAAATGGAAGTAAACCCTCAAAGTTTGGAGGTTCAGCAAAGTCTGTTCATCCCATTTAATAAATCTCCATTTTATAATACTTCTTTTCCAAACAAGGACCACTCAGGAAAATAATTCTATTTTAAAATAACAGCAATGTTTTAACAGAATACACTTACTCTTATACAAAAATGATCATGCTTTATCTCTAATGTCATACGAGTGTCTTAAATTGATGACTCAAAATGATATGACCTATAATGCTGAAAACTCAATGGTAGAACTATTTGTAGCTATGTGTCCTTTGAAAAATTGATGGCACATGTGGAGCCTCCATTTTTGTATCCTGTTATAATGTAACAGGATACAACAAGGGCCCTTTTCAGATTGGCCACAGTGGGGAGGGATGGGTGTGCGCCATGGTGTGTGTGTGGTGCATGGGCGGCCGTTACATGGACACACACCCATCTCCACCAATCTCCATGGACGGAGACATCACCGTTTTAGCTGATGGTTCCATGCGTGGGCAATGGGTGGAGATGGGTGGAGCACATATGCACCCCACCCATCCCCCACAGTGATCACATGGGTGCACCCCCCACATTCCCACACGTGTGCATGGGGGGAGGGGGTGGCATCTTGTGTGAAATGGGCCAAGGAAAGTTCAATAGAAAGCAATTTTTAAAAAGTCACCAAGAATGTCAATAAGTGCAAAAGATACTTCTGAAAGAAGGTGCCGGTTTCTCACAGTACCCCAGGGAAGTTTCTAATCTTACAACAATGATAGAAATGACTAAAATAAGTACCAAGCCACCCAACTGAATTGTCTAAGGTTCACAAATAATGATATTTTAAAATTATTTTATTTGTTAAAACAGCACGCATGCACATTTTTCTATATCTGGTTTTCTACCAAAGTCCAAATGGAAGCAGTAAAATCCTGTATTCTAGTAAGCAACATTACAGTTCAGTTTCTAAATCAGAGAGATTTGAAGTCCTTCAAAGATATGAGCTAATTTAACTATCCAAACCTAAGAAGAGCACCTCTGAGATGTTGTTGCTAAGGGAAAGAACAGGGGGGATCTATGGTGTGGGTGGTTTCTAAAAATAAATAAGAACTGATCATCCAGGAAGCTGGACATTGCTTTCAAGATGCCTTACTCTCTGGGGCAAAACTGAATTAGATCCTTCCTAACACATCCAAATGCCTCCTTTGTTAAAATAAATTAAAAGAGTATAGAATCAGTTGAAAATGACAGAAATGTCTAGGAATAAAATAGCCACAGGAAGCAGGTACAATCAATGGGCGTCTTTAGACGTACTGCCCTCCGCGCTTGCCGTGGTGGGTGTTTGGCATCCCCCACCCCCTGTGGGAGGAGAAAACAAGGACAGAGAGAGCGGCCGCTTTCACGTGGCATTGGAGACAAGGAGAGGGGGGGCAGGGTGTTGCCTGACAATAGAGGGGCACCAGGAATCTCACGAGAGAGAGGTATCCCCCAGGCTTTGGGGAAGTGCTCCAACCCTTGTATGTCATGAGGCTGTGAGGGCAGCAACTCGTGACTACCCCGACAAAGCTACCACCAACTCCCAGGTGCCATTTTAGTTTCCCTGCTCTCCCGCCATACTTCAGCCACGGTGGGGAGCAGAGACGAATGTACTGAGGATAGGGGAGCCGACCCAAGTCCACCTTGATGAGCCAGGAGCACGTCTACTGTAGTGGGTGCAGCGGAGGGGAAGAGCGGGCTCCGGTCCGCCCCGCCTTCACGTGTGACTTGTTTCTTGGCACCCCTGCTGTGCCGCGGGGCCTACGCATGGGCGAGCGGAGGCTGCAGGAGGTTTTTCTGAACCCCCCTCCATGGGGAACCATGGCCCAACAGGGCTTGGGATCAGCTGGCAAGGGGGAGGGGAAGGAGACAAAGGTGAAGGGGGGCGTGCGCGCGTGGCACAGGCCGCGGGAGGCTTCTGCTCGGCCCTCCTACTGGGTTCCCCCCCCCACTCCCCCTAACATATGGGGATCAGCAGTCCAGCAGGGCTTGCGAGTTGGGGTCAGGGGGGAAAGGAAACAACAGAAGGTTGGGGAGATAATACACACACACCCCTGTGCGGTTGCAGCTGTCACCAGAGTGTGGTGTGAGGAGTGAGAAACAGACGCCCCCTTCCCCCGCTTGAGGGGCTGTGCATAAGGAGAAACGAGAAGCATGGCTCCCAAAAAGAGGCGTGCCCCAAAAAGGGAACCTGCCAAGGGGGCACCAAGGGTGGCGCCTGCCCCACAAACTGCATGGGGGTGATCAACAGGATGGAGGTCAGGCAGAAGCAATACTGGAAGCCCTGCAGGCCCAGCTTTTGGGGTACCAGACACAAATCGAGGAGCTAGAGAGCTCCCAAGGGAGAACGGGGGATAGTTACATTGCACAAACAGTCAAAGCCGCACAGGGTTGTTCGTATCCAGAGACCGAGGTTTGCCCCACCCCCCAGAGCAGAGAGAGACACACACACCCCGGCAGGGTCAAGGGCATCACCGGGTTTTATAATCTCATTATAGTGAGGAGGAGCCTGGGCCAGCCAGCGGAGGGATGAGTTTATGCCGAGCCAGCAGGCGCAGATAGATGTGCTGCAAGAGGGGATGCAGGCCTTGATGGACAGCCTGGAATCAGCTCAGAGGTGACAGCGTGGGATGTCGGACAGCAGCGGCTACCAACGATCCCCTTACGCGCAGGAGCCCCGGGAAGGTGAGCATTGCGGGGATTGTGCATGTGATGAAGAACATGATCTCAGTGGCGCTGGGCCAGCCAGATGGCATGCACCAGAGACCCCAGTTCGGAAGTGCTCTCACGGGGACTGGCCGCAAGGGAACCATTTCCCGTGCGGGGGTGGGGCGAGGCCCCATGGGGCCGGCACACCCTGTATTTGACATAAAGAGGCAGGCATTGTCCAGTTCTCAGCCATAGGGCAACGGCTCAGGTGTGGGGTGCAGAGCCATGTTACGCAAGCAGCACTGCATGGTGCTGCGAGCGGGGGAAGGAACCTCGACCCCTGGCAGGGGGCCACGCTGACATGTCTGCCCCACTAGGAGAGCATCTTTTTCAGGCGACAAGGTAAAAAATTTGGAGTGGCGAATACATAGATATTTTCGGGCTCCTCTTCAGTGAACCCATTCCCAACCCGAATGACAAGGAAGAGAGGAAGGATAGGGAGAAGTTTAAAAGGCCAAAAGCAGAGCATAACTGGACCAATTGGATGGCGGACTTTCCATTTTGTATGGGGGTGACCCTTTATCGGTTCCCAGAGCAGGGGGTGGAGTTGGTCAAATACTCAGATATTGTATGCCGAGCTTTTGACATGGGAGGCCCCAGGGCTTGGTTGTGTTACGACGAAGCATTCCGGCGTAGGGAAGCCAACAACCCTAGTCTGAGGTGGAATGTATATGCACACAACCTCTGGTTGGAGTGCATTAGCAGCTCCAGTTCTGCCCCATGTTCAGAGAGCGGGCACGTCTTCTCTCGGGCGGGGATTGCCCAGCAGGGAGATAGGGGACAAGGTTGGAGAGCGAGATAGCCTCCGGAGGGGGGCCACCTGCTGGGACTACAACAACGTAGGCAAATGTTTTCATTCCCCATGTAGGTTCAAACATGTGTGCACATAGTGCACAGGTGCCCATGCTGCGTCATGATGCAGGAAGTTTAGACAGTACGGGGCCATAAGTAGGGGACAGAACGGGGCCTAACAGGGCCCTTCAGGCCAGGGAGGTATCCCCCAGGCTTTGGGGAAGTGCTCCAACCCTTGTATGGCATGAGGCTGTGAGGGCAGCAACTCGTGACTACCCCGACAAAGCTACCACCAACTATGTAGTTGAGGGATTCCGGCTGGGTTTTAGGATCCCAACGTTGGACCACTGCTATCACCTGGGAGCCAAGAACCTGAAATCAGTGTTAGGGAATGAACAGTTGGTGCAGCAGAAAATTAGTAAAGAGGTCAAGGAAGGTAGGATACAGGGCCCCTTTGACAGTCTACCCATGCCCACATTGAGAATATCCCCCCTCGGCATAGTACTGAAGAAGGTCCCGGTGGAGTTTCGCATGATTCACCACCTGTCCTACCCAAAAGGGGAGTTGGTGAATGATGTCATTCCACAGGAGCTGTGCTCAGTAAGGTACGCATCATTTGACTCAGCAGTCGAAATGGTGCGTGTCTGTGGGAAGGGTGCCCTCCTCGCAAAGTGCAATATTAAATTCGCTTTCCAACTTCTCCCGGTGCATCCTGATGATGTTGAGCTTTTGGGAATGGAGTTCAAGGGCAAGTTCTACTTCAACAAGGCTATGTCCATGGGATGCTCCATATCTTGTGCGGCCTTCGAGAAGTTTACTACAGTGCTCGAGTGGATCACGCAACGCTGCGCAGGGTGGAGTCGGATCACACATTATCTGGATGATTTCCTCTTTGCGGGAAGGGCAGGGACCATGGAGTGCATGCAACTCTGCACGCATTCCAGGGGGTCACCAAGGAGTTGGGCGTACCATTAGCGCTGGAAAAAAATGAAGGCCCAACGACTAGACTGACATATTTGGGTATAGAGCTGGACACGGTGCTTTCCCTCTCATGACTCCAGGAGGACAAGCTCCAGGCACTCAGGTCCTTGATAGCGGCCTTTCAAATAGCACCCAAAGTAACGATTAGGCAACTCCAGTCCCTCACAGGTCGTTTGAACTTTGCCTGTTGAGTCATAGCACCGGGGAGGGCATTCAAGTCCCGATTGTATGCACACATAGGTAGCGACCGTCCCTCGCATCACCACATCCAGGTGATGAGGGAAATGTGGGAGGATTTGGTACCTGAGAGGCCTTTCCTCAAGGCTATAACAGAGTCAGTTTATGGCAGCAGCGGCTCCTTTTGGAAGCCGAGCTACAGATAACCTCCGATGCAGCAGGTGGGCATGGCTTCGATGTTTACTTTAGGGGCAGGTGGTGTTCAGCCCAATGGCCGGCCAATTGGGAGGAGTCGGAAATAACCCACGACTTGACATTCTTGGAATTCTTTCCCATAGTGGTGGCCGTGAACTTGTGGGAAACATAATTTGCCAACAGGAGGGTCTTGTTCTGGTGCGATAACATGGCGGTTGTACATGTTATCAATAAAATGTCATCTAAATCAGAAAGGGTCATGAGGATGGTACGGGTTTTTGTACTTAGGTGTCTGAAATTGAACATCTTGTTCATGGTCAAGCACGTACCCGGTATTAACAGCGGCACAGCCGATGCCCTTTCTTGGTTCCAGACAGAAAGATTCCACCTTCTGGAGACCCCAATCCATTACCGAGGGAATTGTGGAGCCTTGTATACTAGAGCTATATCAGGCAGTTCAGGGTTCCCTTGCTCCCAGAACCAGACAGGCATATGACACGGCCTTCAGCAAGTTCCAAGAATTCAGGTTCCAAAAATGTTGGTCTTTAGGTTTCCCCATTCCCGAAAGCCATATCCTGCANTGGTATTATGGGAAAAGCAATTTGCCAACAGGAGGGTTTTGTTCTGGTGCGATAACATGGCCGTTGTGTATGCTATCAACAAGTTGTCATCAAAATCGGAAAGGGTCATGAGGCTAGTCTGGGTTTTTGTACTTAGGTGTCTGAAATTGAACATCTTGTTCATGGTCAAGCACGTACCCGGACAATGACTTTTTTATGAGCCGTTTGAGGGAGATCTGGTCCAGAGACATGCCCCCCCATACAGGATACTAGAGCCCCTATTACCCCCCAGTTGTTGCCCCAGTTAATACGGGTGTTGCACCAAGCCTGTTACTCCACTGGAGAGGCATTGCTCTTTGCAACGATTTTCTGGGTAGCCCTGTTTGGGGCTTTCCGGATAAGTGAGCTGGTCCCAGAGTCCGGAGCCGATAGGTCAGGTAGGGCCCTCCAACTATGGGATGTGGGTTGGCAGGGTGGCATTCTTATGCTGCACCTACATAGATCCAAGACTGATCAGAGGGCAATGGGGTGATTGATTAGGCTGTACCCCTCAGTCGATACCCAAATTTGCCCAGTTTGGGCGATGAAGGAATATCTGGTGGTGCGCCCGCAAGGGGCGGGTCCATTATTTGTGCACGAGGATGGGGCACCACTGATGTGCTACCAGTTTGGTGCGGTCCTCAACACGTGTGTGAGGGAGTCAGGACTCGACCTGTGCCGCTACAGCGCCTACTCATTTAGGATCGGTGCTGCATCCACTGTGGCAAGTCTGGGGTTGCCCTGTCACCAGATTCAACAAATAGGCAGATGGTGGTCAGGGGTATTCCGCACATATATCAGGGACACCGAGGCAAGGGTGACCGGGAAAAGTACGGTTGTCCGAGCTGCAGGGCAAGTGAATGACTGGGTTTAAGGGAGTTTATAGCTGCTTAATCTTGATTTCTCTTGCAGACATGGCAGCACCGCAGGCATGGATGGTAGTCTGGATCGTCAGCCACAGTATCGTGCACTGGGCAGAAAAGATGGCCGCACACAGCGGGTCGGGTACCCAGCTGGGCCTTAGTGACCGTGCAGAGATAATTTGGATAGGCAGATGCAGAATGCTGTGGGAGCAACTGCTCCCAACACTAACTGCAACTTGAGCAAAATATCTGGCTCCAGTGATCATGGCGATACATCTGGGAGAGAATAACCTGCCTAGGGCGACGGTGCTGTGGTTGATGAAGAGGGCAAAGTGCGACTTACAAATGGTACAAGTCCGATTCCCTGGGTGCAAAATAGTATGGTCTGAAATGTTACAGAGATGGGTCTGGGGCAACGCCAACCACCCGGGGAGAGTAGCTCCCAGCTGCTTAATGTTGGATGGGGATGGGAGGCGGGTCAACTCTGAAGGAGAAAAGGGGGGGGGAATGTCATTGTACGTGATGACATTTGGCATGATAAGGACGAGTTGTTTAGGGGTGATGAAGGTTATAATCTATACCCTGGAGTGCTAAAACGCCGGTTAGTTGAGATCATGGATGATGTTGGAGGAATGGCAGCAAAACAGCCAAGTAAAGCTGGTGGTTCTAGTGGCGGTGGTCTGAGTTAGGGGTAATTGTTAAAAGGTTAAAATAGAAAGCATAGGATGATTAAAAACATCTCCTTAAGAGATGGACAAGGTCATGCATAGCTGCACAGTGCGGCCCACTGTATGGCCAGCCCAAGGGTGGGAGACGAAAGGCCGGACCCGCTGGGCGGACTATGTGCCAAGCAGGGGGTAATGGTGTTCTCACCCTTGTGTTTAACTCCCTAAAGAGGGAGGGAGGTACAAACAACCTGCTCCGGCCCAGGGAAACCCAGAGATTGGGGCAGGGCATAAGTTAAAATTGGATAAGATGGGCTTTGTGTCTAAGCAGCACCACATGGTGAACATGGCCAAACTGGTGTTCATATCAAGGTCAAAACACACATTCAGACACCTGTTGATACTATAGGTGTCTTTAGACATAACATCAATGGGCGTCTGAATGTGTGTTTTGACCTTGATATGAAAACTGGTTTGGCCGTGTGTTCACCATGTGGTGCTGCTTTGACACAGAGGGTTTCTTTAGACATAATTCAACGGGTATCCAAATGTGTGTTTTGACCATGATATGAACACCAGTTAGGTCCTGTGTTCACCACGTGGCACTGCTTACACACACAGCCTATCCTGGGGCAAATTGGTGTTTTGCTCGCCACCTGATCTCAGCACGCAAACGCTGCCGCCTTGTTCCCTGTGCTCTACCTGCTAACACGCCACACAATATCATTAGATACAAGGCTGGCCATGTGTTCAGCTGAAGCATGCAAATTGTCCTTCTGATACAATGGTGTGCCCATCGTGTGTTCAACGGGTGGCCAAATTGGTGTTGGGATTGTTATAGTGCTTACTAGGGGTGGGACCCCGGACCCATTACCGGCTACCGGATTTTACCGGTTACCGGTTCTGGGAAAACCGGATTCCCGGATTAAATCCGGTATACCGGTACCGGATTTAATCCATTGGTTTCAATGGGGCGCTGTGTCCCCATTGAAACCAATGAAATATCCCTCCCCCTCCC
>QEPC01004151.1:752663-783570 GCA_003113815.1 Sphenodon punctatus | reverse complement strand
TCTGTTCTTTTTTTAAAACAAAAAGCCAGGCTGGGCAGGGTGGGTGGGGGGTGTCCCCCCTTCCACCCGCGCAGCCTGGACTCGGGGAGGGTTTTTCTTTTAAAAAACTATTTGGCTGGGGATTTAATTTTTTTTACATTGCAGCCATTTTTAAATGGCTGCAATGCAAAAAAATCCGGCACCCCGGAATCCGGTACCGGGCCCGGATTACCGGACCGAATCCGATAATGCCGGTACACCCAATACCGGCATTATCGGATACCGGATTCTACCGGTTTCCCACCCCTAGTGCTTACACACAATGGCCAAACACGTGCTTAGGGGTTTTGACACCCGACCTTTGTTATGTCTAAAGACGCCCAAAACCCATCTTGGGGCAAATCGGTGTTTTCCTCGCCACCCAATCTCAGCACGCAAGTGCTGCTGCCTCATTCCCTGTGTTGTACCTGCTAACATGCCACGCGATATCATTAGACACAATGTTGGCCACTTGTTCAGCCAAAACACGCAAATTGTCCTTGCGATGCAATGGTGTTCATATCACGTGTTCAACGGGTGGCCAAATTGGTGTTGGGATTGTTATGGTGCTTACACACAACGGCCAAACATGTGTTTAGGGCTTTTGACACCCGATCTTTGTTATGTTTAAAGATGCCCTATGTCTAAAGACAGCCAATGTGTATGGCTGGTTATTTTTAATATAGCACTAAGAATTTTAGAAAAAACTTATGCTGTGATTTTCAAATGACTTATTTCAGAGTTGTCCAATTAAATAATGCAAGGACTATGTCCTTAGTAGGCAAAGGTCTATAGTTTTATTTTAACACAGTGGGTGTGGGAGACTTATTTAACCAGTGGTCTCTTGCCAAGCAAACTGTGTAGTGCTAACTGGATCTTCTCTGTTTCCTGGCCCCTAGCAAGATCTGCCAGGTGGGATCATCTTGAGGCAGAGGCTCTATGGCAGTTTTTACATGGACTGGGGAATGGGTGTACTTGCAAAGTGGGTGAAGGTGTGTGTGTGTCCTTTTAGGCCCTTTTCACACAGACACTCTAACACTGATAAAATGGGTGTTACATTTTATTATACACGTTGCAGGGCACCCATAGAGCACCCCTGCAGTCCTGCAACATGTATAATAAAATGTAACACCCATTTTATCAGTGTCAGAGTGTCTGTGTGTAAAGGGCCTTACACCGACACACATCCATTTTCACCCACCTCCACGCATGAAGCCTCCTCCGTTTTTCCGGATGGCTCTGTGCGTGGAGATGGGTGGGTGATGGATGGAGATGGGTGTGTGTTGGGAGCACGCATGCACACCCACCTCCCATGATGTTCTCACGGGAGGACACCCAGCACACCCCCATTCCCCCACCAGCCTGTTTATACGGAAGCCCCCCACACACACACACGCCCGAACACCGAGCAGTGGGGGGGGGGGCGTTCACGTAAAAATGGCCTATTAGCAAAACAGCCACTTCTCTTTTCATGTAAACAACAGGAGGAGGGGGTGGGTTCTATTTTAACGTTTAACATGAAGTCTAGGAAAATCCAACTACACAGTTGAATAAAACTATCAAACGTAAACGCACACACACACACACACACACACACACACAAATATCCTTCCTGTAATAAAAAAGCAAGCAAACAATATGCCCCCATACACTGATGCATACCTTTGCAACTACAGGCTTCCTTCTCTTCTCATGAACTGTCATGCCAAAAACCTTGTATCCTGTGATGAAATTTCACAATAAATAAAATGACTTCCTTATTGAAAAGCTTAACAGTGTGTGTGTGTGTGTGTGTGTGTGCAAGCAGTTCCTAATGCAATCCAACCCCAAAGTGCTGATGAGAGAAAACCCAGATGCATGCAGACATTGAAATCAGAGCCAGGATATTTTAAGGGTTGGAAAGTTTTATTAGCTGAGTTGTGGATCGATATGATGGCTTAAAACCCAGTTTGAGGTGGGAACGGACTCTCAGTAAGCGTGACTCAGTGTATGTCAATTTACGCCAGCTAAGGATATAGCCTGACTTCTTTTTTTAAAAAAAAGTCTTGTTATTCTCAGCACATGTAACAGAACGATTGGGGATTTGGTTTATTCACAGGTAGATCACCAGCATTTCACCTCTGGGACTTCAGTTGTTTGTAGGGACTCGGGGATAAGAGCTGGATGGGATCCAACTTCATTATTGTAGCCTGATTTGTGGTTAAAACATGCTAAGCCCAAACATTAAGCAAATACGTCGAGCAAGGATTTTACAGCTGTCCAAGGACACAGTAAACCATAACACTGGCTCCTAGGCTGCATTAAATCTGTATCCCCAACAATTTCCTCTGCTATAGAATACAGCAAGCACATCAAGTAAATCCTGGGGCAGATTAAGGCTAGGTGAGCTATAAACTCCCTTAAACCCAGTTGTCTCTCTGGCCAGGCTAGACTCATCATCGCCTCCTACTTGAGGTTTGTACAGTTCTGGAGCCGTGCTGTGTTTTTTTACTGGAAGAATTCAAACAAAGCACGTCCTTCTGGCTTTTCAGAAGAAGCGAAGACAAAGGGATGTTTCAGAGTGGAGCCCAAAAGAGAGTTGCATTACCTCCCACCTCACCCCAGCGATATTACACTGTTGGTGTGTTGGCTTGTTTTAGCTGATGAATCACTGCTCAATTCCTGGCCCCACTAGAGTGCTGCAGACACTGAAGTCAGCTGTCAGAATGATGCAACAAGTCAGTTTACCAATCTGTTCTCAGCAAACCGCATGGTCAAAAATGCTTCAGAACAGAGAATATGCGGCTGGATGGGAGACAGTACATCCAGACACACCTATTCTTTCCATTACCCTAATAGCAGCATAATTTTACCACATAGATTGTGAATACTGCCTACTGTTACACTTGCCAAAAGGACTAGACACAAAGGGAATGCAGTTGCAGACAGAGCCTTGCCTTTGGGGGCTTTGTATCCTGGAGCTTGCAAGCACATGGGCTGGGAACAGTCTTGCTTCTGAGGAAGAAAGATAGCCTTGTGGACAAAGCACTAGACTCCTAGACTGGAACCCAGGGTTCTGCGTTCATCTCTGCCACAGTGTTCCTGTGTGAACTTGGGAAAATCCCTTTGTCTCTCTGTGCCTCAGTTCTCCATTTCTAAACTGGGGATAATACTTCCTTTCCTCTGCACTTTGCCCTTTGTATTTAAGTTATATGCTCTGTGGTCAGAAACTGCTTCTTGCTGCCTGTTTGTATCGTGCCGCCTGGCACTATAGGTGCCTGTTTTCAGCTGGGCTTCTAGCTGCTAGTATTTATTTATTTAAATTTGTATCCCTCCCTTTCGCTTAGGCTACCTCACATTTCAACTTATTAACTTTAACAATTAACATTTAACCATTAACATTAAACTAATTAACTCAATTAGTAATCATCACAAGAACCCTGTGAGGTAGGTTAGGCTGAGAGATCTGCAACAGGCCCAAGGTCTCCCATTGAGTTCATGGCTAAGGCAAGTCTTGAACTGGAGTCCTCCCTCCCCCTACCGCCCCATCCCAGTACTGCACTCTTAACCACACCACACTGGCTCTACTTATAAATAACAATGCACACCGTAAAAGCTTGCAGACAGTCTTCACCCCTCCCCGCCCCCATTTAGCCAGGTAGCTCTACTTGGCACTGAGGAGTAGGGCGTTGGATCCCCTAGCTTTTTGACTCTCTTTCACATTTTAGGAAGACTAATCCAAATCAGAATAGGACAACGCTCGTCCTCATGTTCTAGAAAGCAACCATATAAACACTGTAGATTTCTTCTCTTGTGGAGAGTTTAACAGGTGACAGGGTTTGGGAGGTGTTGATGCCTATTCAAATGCCCACTCTTTGGTGCTTTTGTGGATTAAATCCTGGGTTAGTGAAACACTGCAATAAGTGCACCCTGGACTCTAAAGCGGCAAGTAAGTACCATCAGAGTGATCGCACACTTTCTCATTCAGCACACAAGATTCTCTGAAGAAACAATTATAGCTTCTGTGTTGATGATGTAAAGAGGAAGACCTAAAGAGACACTAAGAATACAATCCATAAACCACTTCCTCAAGAACAGACCCATTGAAGTCCTCTATGCTTCAAAGGGACTACTCTGGAGTAAATGGTTTGTGGCTCACAGCAAAAATGCGTAATTCTGCAAACATACACATCCTTAACTATAAACCCTTGCGTAGTTTCCATAGAAGTTAAGAAAGTTGCTCATGTACTTACATTTTCTCCAGCATGTTGTTTCCTTTAGACAATGTATCTCTATTGCAACGTCTTCTGTTGCCTCTGCTAATACCAACTAAAAACGGTGCCAACCTCAACAACTCATGGGTCGACATCTCTCAAAGGCACTTTGCACCTTCTTCCGTGCTACTACATATGCTCAAAATGCCATCACCAAACGAAGGTATGGAGCGGCCATCTTGTTTTCATTCTAATAGCTTCCTCAAGACCCCGTATGAAGCTTGTTGCAGACACTAGCTAGGTAGAGATTCCTGGTATCCCATTTTTATATTTAGTTCATTAGCTCCTAATAAATCTTTTGCCTTGAAACCATTTATGTGTGCACAGATCATGCATGGTTAAGCCTGCATGCCTGAAATGAGGGCATGCCTGGGATATCCATTCGAAGGAAAGCAGACAAAGATTATTTTTTTTTCTAAATGAAGCATCATAGGAGGGCACTTGGGTGAGTCGGCAGGACCGTATTCAGGAATGAGATCATTAGAAAGATGGCTGGAAGAGAAGGAACAAAGAGTTGAAGATGAGGCAGTCAGAAGAAATCTGGGACTGATGAAGGTAGACTGCATGTTGAAGACTGGTCTTTCCTGTAGTGGGAGATGGTGGGAGAAGAAGCAAGTTGTCCAAAAGGTAGATGGACAACAAATGGCCCGTTATAGCAGCAATATGAAGATCTGACTCCTTAAAGGAGTCTTAGTGTTGTTTTTTACTTTTTAGTGCTTTTAGTGTAGTGTATTTTTTTTAAAAAGATGATGTGAGCCGCCCCAAGCTGCTGTGCAGGAGGGGCGGCAAATAAATAAATAAATAAATAAATAAAATACATAAAAGCCCAAGGAAGTGTCATGTGTGGCCCAAAAGCTTACCTGCACTCAAGAATAGAAATTGGTCCACTAAAAGATATCATGTGAGCTACCTTGTCCCCAACTCTTACCTTTTGGACCGACATGGCAACCCTACTCTCTTTTCAGCAATATGATGGACATGCGTGCGGAAGTGATGGATTGTTAGGTGAAAGTGCTAGTACTTGCTGGTCTCCACTGTCACTCGGTCGACCACAGGAGGGAGAGACAATAGCGATGTCTGAAATAAATTGGAGCATTTCCACTGAATTCAGGGGGAGCTGGATCTATCACCATATTAGACTTTTTCTACCCCGTTCCTTCTCTCAAAATATTTTGTTAGCTGTTGTCCAAAGCTAGCATAGTACAGCATGTAAGCAGCGTGCAGGCATGATAGCAGGCTTCAAAAATATAAAGGGCAGCCACCTCGAAGATGGGAAGGATCTGTTCTTCACGGCTGCAGACGGCAGGAGTAACAATAAAGGACTCAAGCTACAGGAAGGTAGATTTCAATTAAATATCGAAAAAAATTTCCTAACGATAAGAGCTGTTCAGCAATGGAACACATTCCTTAAGCCTTAAGGAGATTGTAGGCTCTCCTTTGTTGGAGGTTTTAAAAAAGAATCTGGACAGCCATCTGTCTAGGGATGTTGTAGCTCTAGTCATCCTGCATCCAAGCAAGGGGTTGGACTATTTGACCTTTGAGGTCACTCCAAACTCTGATTTTATTTTATGGGCATTTTCAGACAAGACACTCTCCACCCACTCCCCAGCCACTACATGTTACAGGGCACCCATTGGGCAACACTGCAGCCCTGCAACATGTGGGGTGGGGGTTGGAGAGTGTCTTGTCTGAAAATGCCCTATGATTCTGCTGAATGGGGCTCCATGCTTCAGCATTGCTGAAGCATGGAGCCCCATTGATTTCACCTGTACAAACCTGATTGATCATCCATCCTTATACTTACTCCCCAAGTCAAGAGTGTGAGTTAGGACTGTAGACTCTGGGTCTATGTACTGATATTACACAGCACATTGAGGCCCTAATCCTAATTGGGCACCACTCTAATACAAATAAAAGGTAGACATAAAAACAGAATTTGAACGAGGGGTTCAAAGAAGGATTAGATAACCTTAGGGAGGATAGGGGGATTTGTTAGCCAAGATGGTGAGGAGATGTTGGGATGTAATACTCAGAGAGATGTCAGTAATGGGCACTGCTGAGACAAGATCCTGGGCTAGAGGGACTGTTGGTGTCACCAAATCTGAGTGGTTTTATCTTCTAGAGAAAGAACTGCAGTATGAAAATGGCTACAAGGGGCTGTTGCTGACATGTTTTAGAAGGTGTGCTACAGAAATAACAATATGGCAATACCTATCTGCTAAGGAGCTAGTGAAATTCAACACTCCCACAATCCTAGGGAATATTATTTATTCTTTCCGTCTCCCCCAGCATTTGTCCCTTAGGTCATGGTCTTGTTTTTATGGCTGTATCAGGGGACAAGAAGGCTAGCAACACAAATTGTTTCAGGATCTAACATACAGTGTCACTGTCAACAACTACTAGACCCGAGGAAAACATTGTTGCTCTGTGAATCTAATCAGTGCAAAAAAAAAAAATCACAGTAAAAAAACCCACCCACCAAAGCTACGCAACTGGGGAACAATTCTCCATGAAAACAGGTATGGAAATATTTCATTTGGGGTGATTTTGTGTCCCTCGGAATTCCTTTTGTGTCGATTTGACTCATTTTTATATTAATCTTTTATTAAAATCCTTAATTCTTCATGTATGTAAAGAATTTTAAGCATGCTGAACAGCCACATCGTTTTTAATGGACTCACTTGCCCTTCAAGCCACTACCCTGATTTGTACCTCAGTTTCCCCTCAGGAAGGCACCAGCCTCTATCTTTATACAGTAATCCCTAGTTTCTTAGTTCATGTTAAAGTGCTATGGCATATGAGCCTTCTGTTCAAAATCATCTAAATTCTGTTTATAGTTATACATTCTAGATGTGGCAAAAGGCAAAGTTAATTACAGTCCTAGGCCAGGGCTCAAATCCAGCTTATGAGAGATGATATCTTTACCTGTGATTCCTTTAATTTTTTAAGATTGTTTTTTTTTGGGGGGGTGAGAGGGGGAAGAATAATGTTTTGTTTCCATCCCAGACTCAAAGTAAGGCAATGGGCTACTTTACATTTGTATAAACATACAGAAATCACCTTACATATCTTGTCCCTCATTTTGCGTATCACTGGCCCTTGTTACACAGGCAGCACCCACGTTTGAACACCCAGATTTCTGGATGTTCATGTGTGGGTGCTGCCCGAGTAAAAATGGCTAGAGTATAAAGAAACAAGACAGACAAATGTTACAAGAAGGGAAATATAATCTATCCACATACAGAGGTTAAACTACAAGTCCTCATGCCCTTACTTAACTGGGAAGAACATTAATGTGCCGTACATTAAGTTCCAAGGGGCACTCCGCTGAGGAAGATACTTCTCAGTGTGATTGAGAGCAGCAGCATTTGGCCCTAAGTAATATACTCAAGTTTGCACAGAAAGTCAGTGTCCGAGTCAGGACTGAACCCAGTTCTCCCTTATCCCAAGCCAGAATTTAATTGCTGTGGCAATCTGTGGCAGATGAGATCTGTTGTTTTCGTTTGCCGACTCTGAAAGAAATCTGAAATCTGAAATGTTTTCACAAGCCAGGTTTCTCTTCCCTTTATTTTCCAATACTATTTAAAGTAATTTAATTTCACATCACGCTAACAGTTCCTGTCCAAGCCATCAAGAAACTATTTTTTCCCCACTAACGAACATCAGGTGTTCAGCCTTTTCTTTCATCACAGATTAAGAATTTTCCCTTTGCAAATTTCATTACAGAGTCCAAGGTTTAGGGCCTGTTTCTTTTCCTGTTTTTTTTTTTTTAAATGTTGTCTGTTGTATGTTTTTATCAAGAGCAATATTGGATGTGACATACTTGGAGAGTCCAAGAAAGCCTTTTAAGACCACATTTCTCCTCTGAGCCAAAAACCTTTTTTAAATTTTATTTTTAAACAAACAAACTTGCAAGGACCAAAACATCTTATTTCCCTCTTGTATATGCCATTTTGCTTGGAGATGCATTTCCATATCTCTAGGAAAGCAATGGACACAAACCAAGACTTAGATAGATGCTTGGACTCCTTTCCTAAAACAATTGTTGGAATGTTGCTGTTGGTGTTCTTGAGTCACACCAAGGGCATAACTTAACAGGAAGGCTAAAAGACCTGTCCCTCTCCACTCCTCTGTCTTGGCCCTGTACACTCTGGGGGACAACCCCTAGAAGTATTAGCCTGCTCTCCCTCTTTGTCCCCTTTCTCCTGCAGCTGGGTTCCGCAGCAGAGAGGGAGAAGGAGGAAGAGGTAGCAGAGGAGTAGCAGTGGCAGTACCAGTAATGAACAGAAGGTGCCGGAAGAAGGCTGAGAAGTCCCCTCCGCGATCGCCGTGGCGGGGGTTTGGCGGCGCCCCTTTCCCCTCCCAGCCAAAGGAGGCAAGAAAGGAGTGGCCGCTGCAGGGTGGGGCGGGGAGTTAGGCCTTGGTTGCCCCTGGCAACCATGTGAGGAGCGCGCCCGGGACTCTCGCGAGAGTCAGAAGTCCCGGGCACCATCTTAGAAATCCCCGCTCTGCTGCCTCATTTGGCCAGGCAGGAGCGGGGAGACAGGACGTGCACCCACCCACCCATCCCTCTTATGGGCAACACTCCGAGTAATTACTGGTTGCGAATTAGGACCGGAAAGGAATTTTCCCTGAACCAAATTGGCATAACGGCGAGGGGTTTTTCGCCTTTCCCGGAGTGATAAACCTAATTGGAATAGAGGATGAGGAGGCAAATTTGCCGGTGCTAGGCCGAAATGTCGCACTCTTGGCGGTAGGCTGAGTTCAGGCCAACGGTTAAAAGTTGAAACGGTTAGGATAGCATAGGGTAGCAACATCTCCTTAAGAGATGGGTATTGGCCAGACATAGCCGCTCAGTGCGGCCCACTGCATGGCCAGCCCAAGGGTGAGAGACGAGCGGCCGAACCTGCTGGGCGGACCATGCACCAAACAGGAGGTTACGGTGTCCTCATCCTTGTTGTTTAAACCCCCCGCCTCGGTGGGCGAGGGGATAGGTGCGAACAACCCGCCCTGGCCCGGTTAAACCGGTAGTAGGGGTAGGGTGTAAGTTGGAAAAGTTGGTTAAGATAGGGCACAGGAGGATTCCCCTAGGGCTTAACCCGAAGACGGTAGAGGAGGGCACCAGGCAAACAGGACAATGCCTGGCACAATAGGGGAACCTCCTGTTGGGAAGGTTAACAGTTAGGGATAAGAGATTGAAAGGACCCCAGTTCAAAGGGGGAAGTGGGAGGGTTACCTCTTCCCCCTTTTTTGGGATAATTAATAAAGAGTGTGGCCGTTCAAACCCATATATTGTGTCCTCGTCTTCTTTGGAGGGGGGTGCGTCGACAACCAGGGGAGGGTAAAGATAGAAGTAGAGGTTACTGTAGCCTGGAGGAAGGGCAGGGTTTCCTCCCTTATTGCTGCTGCTTACCCATTTGAGTTGGAGGCCGGAGCCTAACAGAAGTTGAAAAGAAGCAGGGGCAGAAACAGGAAAGTTATTCTCCAAGTGCCATTTAAAGGCTATAAAAATAAAAATTTATATTTTTAATATTATTATTACTACATCTAATACTGAATTCACAAATACCAAGAAAATAATCCACCAAACAGCCACATACCAAATTCCAAAATCACATCTTTGCACATACACCCCAAAATTCAAATTCACGTTTTAGAACTTTGACATGACTATTTGCACCCTGCTCAGAAAATTTGTAAACCTATTGAGTGACCAAACTTCACAAAAGATTTACCATTGTTTTGACAGGTTTTAGTCCAGTCAGAACTTGGTAGAGAACTAAGCAGCTGATTTAATGGCAGTTTGTTACATTCATTAACACCTATGTCAATCACTAAATCAATACACCCTAATATGCTTCCAAAAATAGATGGAACAAGCCATGAGAATGTCTATAATAAACTGAGAGAGAGAATAACCTGTTTCCAAGGGTTGTTTTTTGTTTAGTGGAGTAAGTATATCTAACTTTACAGGACCTTAATTTTTTTTTCTACAATTAGAGGCCGATCCAAGGTCCGCACACACAATAAGTTCACACCAAGAGTGTTTAATTTGTGCACACGGTGCATATCCAGTGTGTGCAATGCATACACCATGCATGCACTGTGCCTGCATACTGCACACATGCAGTGTGAACATGTGGCATCACCACAGTGTTCTTGTAGTGCATACACAGATCATGAATCAGCCTCTTCATTTGTTGAAAATTTACAAAATGTGTTCTTACAAGAACCAACATTCTACTTATAATACTAGAGACAGGCCCAGAACCAAACCCTTAATCTTAGTTATAGAGCTAGATCTACAACCTATTGGCACCCACAAGAGTCTTTCGATTGATTTCTTTGGGCTTTGAGCAAGGACCTGTGTTCACCGTGTTTTTTTCATTGATGACAGCAGGGAAAATACACTGATCACGGGTCCCTGGTTTTCAGGGTTTAATGAGCTATGCGGGTATACATACAGATAAAGTCATAAATGATGACTGAATTTCAGGAATTCTAGTACCATAGGTCTAGCCCATACCTACCTGAGCTACAAGCACCTATCTCCAACTCAAGTGCAGCGTTTCCAGGGACCAGTCTCTCCCAATAGCTCTGGTGTGCAGTATACATCAATGGTCGTTGCTTGTTAAAAAGAGCCCACTATGATGCGACATGAATTCTTCCAATCTTCAAGATGTGTTTACAAGCAAGGGAAGATCAAATGCTGGGTTAGTGTATGTAAGAACATCTCTTTTTAATGGTTGACCCCAGCAGCTCTAACATCCTTCTGACAGTTAATTTCCTTTAGCAGAAGAAAGGTGTCATGTTGTGCTTTTGGTGATGGAGGTACCTTGCATGAGCCTTCAGGTGAGACACAAAGTCATTAAGAAGATACCATTTTCTTGGACCAGCTCCAGATGGTGAGTGTTTGTAAGCTTTGAAGCTTCATAGAACTCTTCCTCGGGCAGAAATTAGAGGAGCTTAGAACGAAGCTGAAGAAGAGGTGTTGAGAAGCTCAACAACTCACACTTTCACCAACAGAAGTTGGTCCAGTAAGAACAATCATTTTCTCTCTTCTATCTCTCATACTTGGGGTCACCATGATGATCATACTCTAAACAAGCTTCATATGATTACAGATGGGATTGTGAATCCTTTGTTCTCAGTGGGAAGTAGGGATGGGAATATCGATATTGGATAAATCTGATACACCCGATAATAGGGTATATCGGATTAATCCTATAATCTGATAATCACCAGTATCAGCATACCGTTTTTTTAACATTGACTGCTTTACTGTTTTTTTTAACATTGCAGCTATTTACTTCAATGGCTGCAATTTAAAAAACCCGGTAAACCACCCAATGTTAAATAACCGGTATGCCGATACTGGTAAATCTGATACCGGGGAGTTCCGATACTGATGAATCTGGTATCCGGTATTCTCCCCAGTGTCCCATCCATAGTGGCACTGGGAAGTACCTTACCCTGTAAATATTCCCATTGTCTTCAGAGGGAGGTACTACTGTCACATTAGAGTAAATCAATTGTGTTTCAGGAGCCACATGCAGCTATTGGGCAGTTCATGTACGTCTCTTGGCCAGAGTCAACAGGTCCCATTCTGCCTTATTGGTCCTGTGTCTTAGTGAACTGCACCCAAATCTGAGCAGCTGAATTGCAGCTGCTCCTCAGAATCTCAGAAGCCAGGACCGCAGAGTGACAGCTCCATTAGTCAATCATGAAGCAGGAGAAGCTTCGAAGGGGCATACACGTGTGTTTCTTGTGGTTCTTGGACATTTGAAGATTTTGGTACATGGCTCTTGCGATTGTGAAATTTGCCCACTCCTGAAAGAAATGATCCTAGAAGCCCTATATATTATACCCTACCCATGTGATGTAAGGACATCAGTGTGTGGCCTTGCATGAGCAACTGATCTGCAAGGCATGTTTTCATACTGTTCAGCATCTTGACCCAAACCTTACTGTCTGGTTTCAATTCCAGACTGAACTGCTTTTAAATTCCATTTGCTCGATGTACTCTTAGAGAGCTCTCATTTGTTTGGAATGGACCAATTATCAGGAAAGAATTTTTGATGAAAGATAAGAAAAAAAGCTCTTTAGCCAGCTTGTTTGCAACTTCAAGAGCAACAAAACATTTTAAAAAAAATAAAAAATAAAGTACAAGTGCTTGAAATGTGAAATTAGTGGCAAATGAAGATCTCTTAAAACCTGTAAAGTTTCGAAGTCTCTTTTAGTACCATGTAGTAGCAATACTCGATGCAATCAGCATGTTCTACTCAGGTAATTACTTTTACTACTAATGGCGCCTCCCACTCAGCGAGGAAGATAAGAGGTTCCAAGGATACTTAATCACAATGCTTCATTATTGCTGCACCACCAACTTGGTAAAACAATTCTCTTGCTGTATTCAGTGACTCTCACAAATGAGAAAAATTTATTAACATGTGAGCAAAAAACAGCACTTACTTTGGCTGCAGCATAGGAGGTGCTGCCCCTGTATCATTTTAAAGGATGAGGCAAATTCTGAAGCATTTGTCACTTGACTGTGCTTTCAAATAAATGAAGAGAAAAGCAAGAGTGTAAAAAAATTAATTCCCACAGTAATTTGCTGCCTTCAAAATGATCATTTTGCTAATGCTCCTGAAGATTTCTGGAGATAAAGCACAGCATGTTCAAATAGTTATGCTTTCTCCCTCACCTCCTTTTTAAATGGAAGAACATATAAACCATAGCAGGTCAAATCATCTAGCCTAGAATCTTGTCTCTGAAAGTTACCGGCAATGGATGCTTCAGGGGAAGCGTCCAAAAACATGGCATCTATGAAGCGACCAACATTCTTTGTAATTCACCAGGTTTCAGCAGTCAGAAGGTCCATCCTTGACTAAAGGTCTTTTCACATGGGCATCACACCCCACCGCACACATGTGCAGCGGGGGCGCCCGTGCGAACGCCTTGACAGGTGCAGGGGAGATGGGTGGGTGCCCATAGGAATGGCACCCGCGGTGAGTGGTGGTGTGTGCTCCACCCATCTCCATCCATCACCCATTCATGGAGCAACGGGCTCCAATGCCAGTTGCTCCGTGCATGGAGATGGGTGTGTGCCCGTGGGAATGGGTGCACACCCACCTCCACCCACTGCTGGTTCCCACTGCCTGTGACCACTGCCAGCTCTCCCCGTGGTGTCCTCCTCCCTTGCCCGGCCGCCCGCTCACCTGTGTCCATGTCCTGCCCCTCCCCCTGCCCCCTGGATGCCTCCTTGACTGTGTGGGACTTGGGGCCCCTGGACAGCGCTTCCCGGCTTCCTCCGGGGGTGTGTGTGCATGTGCTTCCCGCTTTCGCATCTATCTCCAGCCGTGCTTCTGCAACAGTGCGGGGGTTCCTTGCCATGTGGACCTGTCTCAGACCGCTCTGGTGCCTTCCCCAGTTTGTTTGCCCTTCCCCTGTGACCCTGCTCCGTCCCTGTGGGGACCCCTGTGACTTGGGCTGTCTGTGTTGCTGTTGGGTGGCCTGTGCTGCCTGTGGGGTTCTGGGTGCCTTTCCCCATGTCCTGGCCTGTTCCCGGCCAGGTCCCCTCCCCTTCCTTGGCCCAGGGCTCCCCCCCACTCCGTGTCCATGGTGTTGTATGCGTTGACCATCCCGGTGTGCTCCCCCCTTCCTTCCTTCCTCATTCAAGTGTGTTTTCACCTGGGCGTGTGTGTGGGTTTGTGTTCTGTAGTGTCCGTGGCTTCCCTGTGCCTGTTGTGTGTGCCATCTCTGCCGCTCTTCTCCCTCCTCCCCTTCCCTTCCCATTTCCCTTGTGTGGGCATTGCCTTTGGGTGCTTTTGGCTTCCTTTGCCCTCAGTCAGCCATGTCTGCCTCCTGGCCCACCCTGGTGTCTTCTGGGTGTTCTGACCACGGTCCGGCATCGGCGTAATGTCTATTGCGCTGCTCTGGGCCGTGGTCCGGCCATCCATTTCCTTGCCGAGGTCCTGCTCCCATCACGTCTGTTCAGGGCTTTCCTGGGCCAAAGGAGGGGGTTGGCTGGCTTGCCATGGTTGGGAATCCACTGTGGTGACCCAGGAGCACGTAACGTCTGAAATGACCCATGCATGATGGGTGGCTAATGGGTGGGGAGGAGCGTGTCTAAAATCACACAGACAGACAGACAGACAGACCCTGATTGACCTGCACAGACCAATGAATAGATTATGGCATTTGAAGCAAAGGAACTAGAGTTTAAGTCTCAGGTTGACCATGGACTCACTGGGTGTCTTTGATGGAGACAAAGTAGTTGAGATGCTCTCTTTTATTGGACCAAATTCTGTTGGGGAGAACATGCAAGCTTTGAAGCCACACAGGGCACTTCATCAGGCTACAGGCAAGTCAGAACTAAATTTAAGTAAATGCAAGACCAGGGTATATATGTGAACATGACACTGGGGAAGGTGCTAGTATTTGAATATAAATCAAGGAGCAAGCTGTGATGTAAATGTGACAGTCAGAGAAGAATAGAGTTGTTAGTATTAAAAATAAGGAGGATGCCTGGGAGACACTCACTAAGACAGGAAGAGCGTATTAAACCAATTTAATACAGGAACAGAGTATTTAAAATCAACAACAGCACATATCAGCTGATTACTGCAAATGTATGTAATGGCTGATGAAGCCAGATCATTATTGAGTCCTTTGTTTTGACTGTCCAGCAAACATATGGTTGGGGGTATAGCAGGAAACAGCTTATCAGGTGAAGGAAATACATACGTGTAAGGCAATAGGTTCATAGCAGTTGAGTATACTGTGCCTGTTTACTGCAGATTTCTATAATGTCTTGAAAGGCTTAGGTCTTTGTTGAGTCCATTATTTCTGGTATCTAATAAAGTTATGTAGTTAAGTTCCCAGGTCTATCTTTGGAAGGTGTTGTGTACATTTCTTTTGAGGATTAGGACACTCTTCCTCAGTCACAGTACCCCTTCTGTAAAATGGGAGTAATAATATTTTATTTATTTATTTATTTTATTTTATACATTTCTACCCTGCCCCTCCTGCAACACAGCTCGGGGCGGCTTCCATCATCCAGACAATAAAATACAATAAAACAATCTAAAACCATCAAAAATACTTAAAATATTAAATATTAAATATAAATATAACTATAAACAGGCTAGACCAAAAACCACAACACAAATGGGTAGGGGACTAAAAACCTCCCTCCCCACCCTCCCTCCCAAAGGCCTGGGCAAACAGCCAGGTCTTACAGTTTCGCCGAAATGTTAAAAGGTTTGGGGTCAGGCGAGCTTCCTCCGTAAGGGAGTTCCACAGCCGCGGTCCCACCACCGAGAATGCCCTCTCCATCGTGGCCCCCCGTTTAACACGGGGGACCTCCAGGAGGGCACCCCCGGCAGACCGCAGGAGCCGCTCTGGGGCGCGAAGGGTGAGGGCGAAGGGTCAATATGTAATATTGACTTACATATCATGATATACTGATTGCAATATCCTTGGTATACTTCAGTTACTGTGCAGATGATCATATAGAGAGTGTGGCTCTTTTACACGCTTGAGGAAGGGTCCTGTGTACTAGCCTGAACTCTTGCGTACTCTCACCACAGAGGTTTGATAAAGAAAAGATACCATATGAGCTACTTTCAGCACTGACCTAATGTTACTTCAGTGGGAAAAAATTACACCAATATAAACATATTCAATCTTCACATCAGCCATATTAAAATCAAGAGGTTGTGAGAAGGAAAGGAATGTTAAAAACTGGCCCCTTCTATTTGCTTTTAATAGTTCTGCAAGGTTTGTTGCATATCCTATAATCAGAGAGATTGTCCATTGCAAAACTTGTGTAATATAATTTCAAAGGTTATAGGCCAACTGGAAGGAAGCACATGTTTGGATTGCAGCAAGCAGCCTGGGATAGGAAGGTCTGAAGAGATGCAGAAACATGAGTAGGGAAATACAGGCTATTGATGAGAGGCATTGCAGATACAGGACAACAACTACATCTGAATAGTAGAGTGATCACGAGATCACAGTCAACAGAACTAAACTCTAGATGGGGGCTCTATAGGCCAGAACTTAATTGTCCTCTAAAAGAGAGTTAGAGTACATCTAGGAGCCCCCGGATTCCCTACTGAATAGCTCCCAAAGGCAACGTAAGGAATTACATTGTGATCTTCTACTGTAACTACCTTAAGCTGTCATAACTAGGAAATTTATACTCTTATTTTCCGTAATCCTTTCTTTTTAGGCTAGAGACCTCTCACAAGTGCTAGAGGCATGGGGCCTACTTTCACCATGCTTTCATAGGCAGAAAGTGCCCTCATGCCTTGGCTCTGTGTTTATTTACTTGACAATGAAATCGAGGGTGCATTCCTCCACCCACTGAAGTCAATGGCAAAATTCCCATTGATTTTAATTGTGGAGGATTGTTCTTCCATTATGTGAAAAAACTAGGTGCACCAAACCAATTTGGGATTTTGTTTGACAAACCCATCAACTGCAGTAGTTCACACCGATGGTAGTGATGGAACTTTGGTATATTTCTGGGAATGAAGAAGAGACTGGTCAAGTGGTGAATGAGGATGGCGGAAGATAGGGCTGTCCAGGAACAATGAGGCTGGCTGGTGAAAGGAAAAGTGCAATTCTGAAAAGAAAATGGTTTACTGGAGATGTGAGAGAGTACAAGACAGGGCAGCTTGGATAGTGAGGTGTTGCCAGTCTTCATGCCTAAAGAATATGTATTATTTCTGTATTTATTTATTCTTATTTTTATCCTGCCCTATCCCCAAAGCCTCAGGGCAGCTAACAATATAATAAAAACATAAACTAAAAAATAAAACCCATAAAATGCTTATAAAATCCCCACCCTCACCCCAGGATCGACCCCTGCCTACTGAATGCCTGGCCAATAAATATGTCTTGAGCTGTCTCTGGAAGATGCCTAGGCTTAGGTGAACCTCCAATGGAAGGCAGTTCCAAAGCTCTGGAGCAGCCACTGAGAACACCTCTCTGCATATCCAGATCATATAGACTTTGGACAAAGGTGGAACTTGCAAGAGGGCACTCTCAGCTGATCGTAGAGGCTGCGGAGGGACATAAAGAGGAAGGTGGTCCTTTAGATATGTAGGGCTTTATAGCTCAAAACCAGCAACTTGATTTGTGCCTTGAACGTTATTGGCAGCTAGTACAGACTCTCAAACACGGGTGTAATGTGCTCCAAGCGACCCAGACCTCTCAAGAGGCGGGCTGCCATGTTCTGCATGAGCTGCAGCCCCTGAACACAGAGTCAAAGAATCACTCTGTCTTGAACATTGTTCAAGGGCAGCACCACGTAGAGCACATTGCAGTACTCCAGCTTTGATGTAATGAAGGCATGGATGATGGTGGCTGGCCAGTTCCATATCTGAAAGAAAGGAACACAGTCTTCTCACCGGATGGAGTTGGTGAAACGCACTGTAGCAGTGTCTAGTAGTAAGGATCGAGGCCCAAACGCCTCTGGCCCTTCTACAGTAGTCAGAGCTCAGCCCATTATCCGTTCCGTGGCTGGCTACTGACAGGTGTCCTTTTTACAGTATAATTTAAACAATAGACAATCCCAGCCCCAAAGTCTCTTCAAGCCATGTAGCACTTACAGTCTCTATTGTACATACAACTAGTCCAAGCTTTAGTCCTTTTAGAGGACCTCACAACCCAGCTCCTTCTCTCTCAGCAGCCCAGACACAACTGACTCTCACTGACTCTGCTGCTTCCTTTTGTAGCCTGGGGTCATGCCCCAGACACAGCTACTTCCTGCCGGTGGCCATTTTGAGTTCAGCCAGTGGTCATTTTGACTTCCCTTCAGGATACAGCAGTCTCTTGCAGTACTTCCCTGCCCTGCAACCTGATGTTCCAGATGCGGCTTGGGATCCGAGAACACCCCAAGGCTGAGAACCTGAGGAACCAGGGGAGGCCAGACCCCATCAGTGATGGAAGTCCCAATTCCCCGCAGGTCACAGGGTCAGCCAACCATCATCACTTCAGTTTTGTCCGGATTCAGTTCAGTTGGTTCACCCACATCCAGTCCCCAATAGCAACCAGCCAATAAGTAAGCACCAAGACTGAGGACCTGGGTCGGATGAAAAAGTTAAGTAGATTTGGGTGTCATTCACATATTGATGGCAACAAACTCCAAATCTACGTATGATCTCGCCCAGTGGAGTTAGATACATGCAGAATTGATGAGGAAATTCTTAACATACCCATTCAAAAAGGTTATGTTGGGTATTTTTCCCTCAATAGAAAATTTAATTAGGACAAATCCGTGCTCCCTCTCTCTGCCCCAAAACCAAACATAACCTGATGACTGAAAAAATTTGTTTCAGTCACCTGAAAAAAATTATGCTTGGCATGCCAGAAATTGACAAAACAATTTCCATGGATGCGCTGCATACTTGCAGTGCATCACGAGATATGTAGTTCCTTGGTCCCATTATGGACTAAAAAAAAAATGTTCACATTTCCCATTATAAAATTCTAAACCCTCAATTGTTTGGTCCCGATTTTGTGAATGAAAAATGTTGCTGGGATTTGGAAATTTCCTGTGTGATACTCTAGCTCTGAATACAATAATAAAATCCACATAAAGGGCCTGGTTTGGGCTCTCTGCAGTTATTACAGCATGTGAATCTTTACATAGCAGTATCAAGCATGTGTACAAACATTTTTATTGACTCAGCAAGAAGCAACCCTCAAGCTACTTAGGCCAACAGAGAAACTGGCTTGCTACCCTGCCCTAAAAATAGTGATTTATGATCCTCATCTAAACCCTTTTATTTTTGACTATTATTAGATGTGTGCATTTCTAATATGTTTATTCACTTTCCCTGCAGAACAACAGAATAACATGAATTGTAGAGACAGTAGCTGTATAACAACTGATCATGATTAATGAGGGGAAATGGAAAAAAGCACATACAAACGGCATTTTGTACTTCCAAGCCACTGCGTAGAAATCTATTGCAATGGAGGGCAGTAGCACATTTCCTTATCCTACTAGCAATCTCTTGCTATCGTGCTTGCAATTTGTGTGTGTGTTCGTGTGTGTGTCTGATAAGTCAGTCAGACCTGGTGTGGCAGGGTGTAAACTTCCCCGAATTGACTTATATAAAGACTCAGTAACTGCCATCAGTCAGTGTGTCTGGGAAATGAATGCAAATACAAACTTTACCCTGAAGATTTACAAAAGCAGCTTCACCTCTCATATCTGCAACCTTATTTATTCCTGACATGCACTCTATCCCCTTTCTAGACATGCTTTATGACCCTCTCATATCTGGACACCTCTCTAATCCATACCAAAAGCATGTCCCCCGAGGTATCCAGTAATGGGAAGTTAAATTGGACCCTAAACATCTGCAGCCACCTCATTGTTCTCTGCCAGATTTCCCCCCACCCCCACCTTAAAATTCTCCTTGGCTGTGATGACACAAAAAATAAAAAAATCAATAAACTTTTTAGTCAGTTGGTGGATGGGAAGAGACAGGGCCTGCCATGCTGGCATGTATTGTCTCATGGTTTCCTGGTTCTTCCCCATCTCTCTGGTATATTCTCCTATGCTCTCTTGTCCTACATTATAAGATATTTGAGGCAAGAACTGACTTTGTGCTATAGTGCCTTGAGACTAGTCATTAACAAAAGAGGACTGGTCAATGACTAGGGCTCTGAAATGTTATTTCAGTAAACACTGTAAAAAACTACGATGACGTCTACCACTATCACTACTAATAATAGTAATCATCAGCAATGAAACACTCTGCTATCCACAGAGGAGTGGGTAGAGGGCCCTGGGGGTGGGGCAGGAAAAAGTAAGAGACCTGCTAGTAGTAGCCACTTCAAACAGCTGGAAGAAGATTGGAAGCTTAAAGGGAGAAAGACTGGATCTACTGCAGAGGAAAGGGAGCAGGACTGCCATAAATCTTATCAAGTCTTTTCCGCATGCTGATCTCTTTTGTGCCTGAGACACCACTAAGAATTAAACTATCATGGGCTAAAGGGGAGAGGTTACCCTTGAAGCAGGTTGCACATTGTATGTGTGTTATTGTTGGCATGGCCCAAAATGAGACAAAGGGTGATTTCAGATGTTACGGGCCTCCCTTTTACCACAGTCAATCCCCTGTGGTGGAGGAGGGCCTGTAACATCTAAAGGGGCTCCTGCCAGAGGTTCACCCTAGTGAACCTCCAGCGGAAATCATATAAACCATGGTTCCAGAGGTGAGGCCGGCCTTACCTTCGGAATTGTGGTTAGTGCAACCATGCTCCGGGATCGGAGGAAGGTAACGTCTGTTACCTCCGCCGGCCCAGATTGTGGCCCAGACCATGCTGCGAGATCGGGCGAAGCTTCCAGATTGGCCGCTGCACCCGCCCGTCTCCCGGAGGGCAGGCGGCTGGGGGTGCATGGGGGGGCAGGGCTGTGTGGCCGCACGGCGTGCCGCACAGCCCTGCCGCATGGCCCCGCCCCCTCCCCGATCCCCTGTAGGAATCAGGCCGGCACATCTAAAGGATGGCCAGCCTGATTCCCGTCCAGGATCCGAAATGGATCCCGGACCGTGGTTAGAGGGAGACCCGGCACGTCTGAAATCACCCAAAGACACAGTTTATTGGGGGTTTAAAGGCCGCACTCTTTATTCACTTGGGATCTGGGTGGGAACTGCTTAATGCAATTGTGGTCCAGTAACAATAAGTTTAACTGCTTAAACATAACAGCAAGGGTAACTGAGTTATCCCAGCTCCCTTACAACTTGCAAACTATGCCTCCCCCTCCAGCCCAGGACACATGTCGAGGTCAGGGAAGGACAAATATGTCCCCTTTTGGGACTGGAGTAAGTAAGTCCAAAGGGCCCGAGGCAGTGTATGCCCCTATGGTGTCCACAAGTAGGGCTGTAGCGGAAAGTCGCAGCGGTAGCTATTTCCGGCAGAAACAGCATTTCTGCAATTAGTGGTACAGCGTGGCAGAGACTTTCTTCCGCTAGTTTCATTCCGCTATTTCCGCAGTTCTGCTAATTTCATTCCACTACTTCCACAGGCTTCACAAATAGCAGAAACATGCAATTTTTGCTACTTCAGCCATTCTGCCAGCATCACGAAATAGCATAACAGTGGTTTTCTGACAGTTTCTGACAATTCTGCAATTTTTCTGATAGTTTCCGAATTTGCAGAATGCTGGCGGAATTAGCGGAATGTCGGCAGAAAAGCCTCGGTGTGGCACGGGCAATTCCAAAATGGCGGAATGGAATCACGGCCTGGTAAAAGCTGCTGCCGCTTCAGCCCTACCCACAACTTTGACTCCTCCCTGGCTTGCTGTACCCTGCGTATGCACTGAAGGTCACAAATCCACGTATCATAAAGAGATGTCTCCCTTTGTGTGTAACTCACCATGGCAACAAAATGTAACAAGGTTACTGGACCCCCATAGAGTGCGACAAGTAGTACCACCCTGGCCATGTAGGCCCTTATAAGCCAATCATAATTAGTAGCACTGTGGGGAAGGCAAAAACCATGAATCATATTGCCAGTTTTGGGTTCCTGTAAAAATTCCTTCCCGGCTCCTGAATAGGCGAACCGTTTACGCTCACAGTACTATATAAGGGGAGGGTGGGTGAGTGCTGCTCTTTTGTGAATCCCAGACGCAACTGCCTGGAGCCATCAGGGCGGCTCAAATCTGGGCTACAAGTCTCGTAGTGCAAGACTCTGCCCCTGGGGTTGCCACCCTGGTCGAGCATCAGAGCTTTTGTGCAGCTGCGTTCCCCGCAGATTCTGCATGGGGCAGCGGGCAGCCTTTTCTCCCCTCTTTGCTCCTTCTCAGAGTGGGAGCATGACAAGGGACCCCTTGCCACCATCCACCGGTTGTAGTGGATCTGGTGATGGGGGATTAGCCATGTTTCTACTATTTTCCCTTTCTTTCTTAGAGTAAACCCTCCCTGATTTGGCTCTCCCTGAGTATGGTGTTCCCCTGTGAGACTGAGATGGAACAGATTCAACTGCCATTGACTGTGGAGCTCCAGTTACAAGACAAGGGCACTTTTAGATGTGACACTCTGCTCGCAGATTTAAATAATCTGCTTTTATAAAAAGTCGCATGGTGGCATTTAGATGCGCCACCACCATTGGAAACAGCAGCATGCGCATTATTTTGAAACCGCATTGGTAAAACCTCAAAATTGGGGTTTTACCAATGTGGTTTCAAAATAAAGTGCGAGCTCCTGTTTCCAATGGCGGCGGTGTATTTAAACGCCACCCACGCGACTTTTATAAAAGTAGATTATTTAAATCCATGAGCAAAGTGTCACGTCTAATAATGGGCTGACTGTGTCCCCACACTTTTGCTCTGTTTAGGAATGTCAGCAGGTGAGAATTTATTTATTTATTTCCTTATATTTATATGCCCCCTCCCTCCCCCCATGCCTACGGCATCTCGGGGCGACTTCCAACATAAGAGGTTAATTTCAATATTCTTCAAATGTTTCCTACATGTTCATTTCAAACACATGGAATGATGAACTTTGTGGATGATCTGCTTCCTATTCCAAATCATAAAGGAAAGAAGGAAATTGCTGTTTCATATAATCACTTAAAAATAAGATCCTTTCCTAGGCACACTGTCCCTGTGGAAGCTTCCTACCTTGGGACCTACCCATTCTGTAAACAGTATATTTTCATCCAAGCTTGGATGACTGATAGATATACAGCATGTATAGCAGCTTGCTTTTAATAGATTCAAGGGGATTTTTTTTTAAGCAGATGACTGCAGAGGATAAAATATATGATTATTTAACAGAGTTAAATATGTACGTGCCTTTTAGTAAAATAAATGTATGCATTTGCTGTTCACTAATCAAATGGAAAATTGTTTTGTTTTAATGGTTTTCAAACTTCCCCATCCCTCGAGAAAACAGTACCCATTACTTTAAACACCTCAGTATCTAGTAATTGTTCACAAATGTGTCAAGCTACCAGTAATTTAAGTCCTGTCAGGAATAAATCTCAGACACTCACTTCTTCCAGTCAGTGACTTGAAAAACACGCCCACATGTCAATTACAGGAAGCTCCAGCATCACGTCTTTGTTCTGAATTTGTGTAAACAGAAAAAGCTTCTTCCTCAGTAACAACTGTTTTCGAAAACCTATATAAATGTTTATGTGAACTATCCTGCAACAGCATTGAACATAAGCAATAAAAGCAGGCGCATAAAAAACAATCTGTGTTGTAGTTGTTGGCAATAAATGTACACTCTGAAGGAGCTATATATCCAGTGTTGAATTATTCTCTCTCAGAGGTCTGACCTCAAAACATTTAAATGTTATACTGTAAATCAAAATGATATACTTCTGTGCTATCCCCACTCAGATTATTCCCTCATTTCCATGTCCTGCTAAACATGTAGATCTGCAAGTAATTACACATTAATATGTATATAAACAAGCAGGTAAAAGGTATATGCCAGGGAGATATAGGGATAAGTCAAACAATGGAGATATATGAGTGAACATATTTTTCTACCTGCATTATTGTGCCCTGCAAGCGACCAGGGATGCTGGTCTGATGTATCACTGATGAAGCATAAAGAAAAGAAAAATCAGTCCTCAATGGAGATCAGTTTACAAGGGGGTGGGGTGTGTGTGTGTTATACACGTATACAAATGTGACATCCCCAAGTCTTTACTCCGGCAAAATTCTTACTAAAGCTAAGGAGAGCTCTCTCTTAGTAATCAAGGCTAGGTAGAAATACCCTTATTAATAGTGAATAGCAGCTGACTTAGAAGTCACTAAGGCAAATCTTCAGGTGGTGTAAACTGATAAGGTTCCTCTGATGTTTATTTATTTATTTTCTTTCTTTCTTTATATTTCTTAGCCACCCCCCTCATGCCTACGGCATAAAAATCTTTAAAAAACCCCAGATGTTAACAGAACCAATCTGATTTACATCTGCTGGCAATGAATTAGGCCCATGAATGTGATTATTTGCAGAGTAAAGTGGTCAGAGCGTAAGACTAGAAATTTATTTGTTTATTTAAAGAATTTTGTACCCTGCCCCTCCTGCCACAGGCAGCCCGGAGCAGGTAATAACACCAATAAATACAAATATAAAATATTATAAAACAGATTAAAACATCATTATAAAATAAAAATAACAATAATAGTAAAAAGAGGAACAAACCCACCTCCACCCTCACCAATCTCCCCACCCCCTACCTACCCTTACCCCTCTCCCTCACCAAACACCTGATGGAACAGCCAGGCCTTACAGTTCCTGAGAAAGGCTGTGAGGTCCAGGGCAGATGGGCCCCCACCGGGAGGGAGTTCCAAAGGCGCGGCGCGGCCACTGAGAATGCCCTATTCTGCGTGGGCCCCTGGGAAACCCAGGGGATCTCCAACATGGCACCCCCGGATGACCGTAGGGGCCGGTCTAGAACTCGGGGAGTGAGGCGATCTTGCAAATAGGCAGGGCCCAGGCCATGTAAGGCTTTATAGGTCAGAACCAACACTTTGAATTGGCAGCCAGTGCAGAGATCGGTGTAATGTGCTCCTGGCGGCCCAGTCTCACCAAGAGCCGGGACGCCGCATTCTGCACGAGCTGCAGCTTCCGAGCTGTCACCATAGGTAACCGCATGTAGAGCATGTTACAGCAGTCTAACCAGGAGGTAATAAAAGTATGGATGATCGTGGCCAGGTGAGGAACCAAAACCAACAGCCGAAGCCACCACACCAGATGTAATGGTGGAAGGCACTCCTTGCCACAGCCTCCACCTGGAGATCCAGATGGAGCTGCGCATCAAGGAGCACCGCCAGGGTCCGTACCTGGGAAGTCAGCGGAGGACAGATCCCATCAACCAAAGGAGCTGTCACGTCTACCGACTTACCCACTAACATCGCCTCCGTCTTGTCAGGATTCAGTCACAGTCAGTTAGCCCTCATCCAGTCCCTCACAGCTGCCAAACACCAAGTAAGCACCAAGACAGCTGGACCTGGGTCGGTCGAAAATGAGAGATATAGTTGGGTGTCATCCGCATACTGATGACACCTCACGCCAAACCCTCTGATCACCTCACCAAGCGGCTGCATATTCACGTTGAACAGGAGAGGGGACAAAACAGAACCCTGAGGAACCCCATACGAGAGGTCTCAGTAGGACGAAAAATAGTCACCGAGTACCACCCACTGAGTTCTCCCGGTCAAGGATGAGCGGAACCATTCAAGAATGATCCCACCCACCCCCGCACTGTCCTGCAGGCGCGTCACCAACATCTCATGGTCAATGGTATCAAATGCTGCCAAAAGATCTAACAGGACCAGTAGGGTCGATCGACCCCAATCCTTTTCACAGCGGAGATCATCCAATAAAGTCACAAGTGCTGTCTCAGTGCCAGGACCCGGACGAAAGCCAGACTGAGAAGGTTCAAGATAACCAACGCAGTCAAGATGCCCCTGGAGCTGCTGAGCCACTACCCGTTCAATAACCTTCCCTAAAAAGAGAAGGTTAGAGAAAGGCCGATAGCTGGCAGGGGAGTCAACGTCAAGCGATAGTTTCTTGAGCAGAGGCCACACCACCGCCTCCTTGAGGCAGCCCGACACTCTGTCCTCCCAAAGGGAGGTGCTGACCACCCCGGCCAGCAATGACCCCATCATTTCCCGGCAGCTCTTAGCCAGCCAGGACGAGCACGGATCTAATTCACAAAAGGTGGCTTGAACCACCCCAAGCACACCGACCACGTTAGCGGGTGTCACCAACTGAAATTGATCCCACAAAATTGGACAAGCTGGGGTTTCTACAACCTCTACATCCTCCACTGTGTTAAGTGCGGCATTGAAGTCTTGGTGAATACGAGTGATTTTCTCAGCAAAATAATCCGCAAAAAGGTCACAGCGGGCCGACGATGACTCAACTCCAGGGTTGAGGGATGCCAGACTGACCAGCCCCCGCACAACCCGGAACTTCTGTTCCCAGACGGGATTTTGAGGACGCTATGAGGGCAGCAAAGAACTGCCTCTTTGCTGCCTGCGTAGCCATGGCATAGGCTTGTAAACTAGCTCTATGCTGCAATCTGTCGGCTTCAGTATGAGAACAATGCCACCATCGTTCCAACCATCGCCCATCTTGCTTCAGGATCCGCAGCTCCTTGTAAAACCAAGGCGGTGTGCAGGGCCTCCATCTGGGCAACAGACGCCTGGGAGTCATTCGATCGATGGCCTCCATCAGCAAGGTGTTCCATAGCTTGACGAGGTCATCAATGAGACAGTCGTCAAGGTCAGAGAGTAACTCCCCCAGAGCACCTAGAAACCGCACTGGGTCCAACAGCCTCCGGGGGAGGACCATCCTAATAGGTTCCACACCCTTCCGGGGGCAGACATGTGCTAGAAGGGAGGTCTGCAGGAGGTAATGATCTGTCCATATCAAGGGCACAGCTGATATCTCCTCCATTAATGGAGCACCCGCCTCAAGGCCAGTGCAAAACATGAGGTCCAAGGTATGTCCTCCAACATGTGTTGGGCTGTTGACCCTCTGGGACAGGCCCATGGTTGCCATGGCAGCCATGAACTCATGTTTGGCTCGCCCGAGAACCACGTCTGTGTGAATTCTGAGGTTCCCCATGACTATCGTCTTTGGGGACTGCAACACCACCTCTGACACAGCCTCCGTCAGAGCATGCAGGGAGGTCGCCGTACTGGTAGGTGCACAGTATACCAGCAGCACTCCAAAACTGTCCCCCGCCAAATCAAACACAAGGTGGAGACCTTCAGTGCCTACCATGGATCACACTGGATACCTCCTCACAGACCACCCCTCTTTAAAAATCATAGCTACACCACCACCACCACCCATCCCGCCAACCGCGGCTGGTGCTGCACGGAATACCCGGCTGGAACAAGATCAGCCAGAATAGGCCCCTATTCATTGTCCAGCCAGGTTTCTGTGATACATGCAAGATCAGCAGCATAGTCCAGGACTACTTCCTGGACTGTTAGGAAGGACTTCCAGATTTGGTCCAAAGTTAGGACACAGCCACAAAACCCAGATCCCAAAAAACCCACAAACTGTACTGGTTCCTCTGTGGGACTGGTGTTAGAATGAATTTGCAACACTAGCAAATCTGTGCATAGAAAGCCCCAGTAACTGCTTAGCAGGGATGAGTTTCTGGAGCAGTGGAGCACCATTCCAGCACAGGATGGGATTTGCACTGGGAGAGATTCCTTCTGTGATCAGCAGTTTATCAGGAAGTGCAATTGCTCCATTTATACTGCAAGCAACAGACTCAAGTTGGAATTTGCACTGTAGGCAGGTGAGTGGGGATGCACAGACCATACCTGGGAGTGATGGAAAGGGGGAATGAGCAGGAGAAGCTAGGAGATGAATGAGGAGGACATTAGTATACCTTGTAGTTTAAGACTACGCCACTGCTCTTTATCCCACAAGAGTTGTGTAGAAGGGGGAAAGTGCTGAATCCATTCCTAGCCCCTTAGCCAGCAGGTTGTCACTCTCCATTGAGCTATGGGGTGGATTGGTTTCTAACGGGATGGAAGGAGCTTGAAGTTCAGCAGAGGGAAATTACGAACACACACTTGGCACAGATGAGGTGCTGGAATTTAAGTTGGGCTGTTCAGGGTTGTGGGGGGGCGTATTTTGTTTTTCCCCTGTATCATAACTGTACACTGAGCTACACCATAAGAGCAGCACTTTCAGAGGAAAGCCATATAAAGAAACAAATAGCAATAAATGACACAAGTATGGCACATACTTATTGTTTCAGAGATAGATAGTCATAGAGGAAATTGGATGAGGTACAAACATAGTGTCGCTACCAAATCTGTTTTATTAGATGTATTTTAGATATCTATTTTTGCATCCACAAACAGGCCTGGGCTTCTGCGATATTTATGAGGCAGAGAGGAGGGTGAGGGCTGGAATTGTGTTTTAAGATGGCAGGAATGGCTCCCCAAGGAATTTTTGTCTTGTTAGACGTTGTTGTAGAAGGAGACGATAACTTGTGGATATCTACTTCTTGAGCCTCCCATTTTAAGGCCTTGAGCCGCTTCCCTTCCCTCCATGGCAGCGTGTCTAGGGAGCTTTCTGCTTCTCTGGGAATGAGGCTATTTTTGAGGCGAGGACTCCATTTGGACTGGTGACTTTACCAAAAGGGTGCAGTTCAGGGCCATTTTACTACATGCATTTCTGTGGGATGCTCTAGGTCGATTTTTAAAAAGATCTCAATGCTGGATTTTCCAAATACCTCAACTCCTATTTAAACACAAAAATTAAGATTGCGTTTGCTGAGCAGAGCTTTCAGAAACTCCCATTGCATACCTCCCAACAGTCCTGAAGTACGAGGGACAGTCACGTTTTGGATGCCGAATCCAACTGTCTCGCTTTTGGGGGGTCAAAGTGCCTCTTTCAGGAGAGAGAGAGAGAGAGAGAGAGCATTGTTCAAGCCTCAGGCATCTCTTTCCTGGTTGCCTCCCCAAAAGAGCACTTGGGAGACAATGGGCAGATGACGAAAGGCAAGAGACTCAGTGGAATGAGAAGCAGGAGAGCTTCTGTCCCTCTTGATGCATTTGGAATGTTTGGAGCCGTGGACCATGTGCACGTGTGTGAGGAGATAGAGCTTATTGGGTTAGGGTTGGAGCTTATTGACTGAGGGGTGGAGCTTTTCTGGCTTTGAACACTGAAAATATTGGGAGGAATGCCACTGTGTCACTTCAGACCAGATTTTTCACCAAGTTCGAACACTGGATAACGGAGTTCTCTTGAAAATCTAACTCCATTTGTGATGAGGTCTTTGGCAAATCTGGCCCTAAATCTCTGGGAGTACCTTATTGAGATGGATAGGTAAAAAAGCTTGATTTGCGCTTCTGGAAACCATTAGGGACTCCTTGCCACAAAATGGAGAAATATTAAGAGGTTCTAAGCCAATCTCTGGATTTGTAAGTCAAGTTCAGGATTTGGGGTGGCTTGACATATTTTTGAATGCTTGGGGCTGGCAATTCTTCCGACAGGTCAAGAATTCATTGTGTTTCAAGGTTTGGTACCTTCATCATTTAAGACCTCATCTGCTATGCACCTACTGAAAGGCAGAGAGTACCACGAATTCCCATGGACCATTGGTAATGAAGGGTACTGTGCACTTTGCAGAACTAGGTCCTTACCATTTTGCTACTGAGCAGAGGTTGAGTATATAAACTTCTAAATGTGTAGTCTGCCTTTTAGTTAGATTCTTCTGACTTACCAATCAAATTTTTACTATACTAAGTATGTTCTGAAATAGCAGAAAATAAAGAATCTGTAGAAACAGCATTATTGCAATTTCAATCTAATTGTTCTCAAAGCAATATAAGTCACTAACCACAGTGAAAATCTTCTGGGCAGATGGGACTCTAACCTCCTTAATCTTCAACAGCTGAAGGGTAAAAATTAGGACTGAAATTTATTTATTTATTTATTTTATTNCACTGGCCCCAATATCTCCCTGGAGGCTCACCAACCAGGACGGGCAAGGATCTAAGGCACAACTAGTGGCCCTAACCGACCCCAGGATCTCCACAGCATTGGCTGGTGTCACTTCCTGAAACTCATCCCAGAAAGACAGACCAGATGGCGCCTCCATCACCTCACGCTCTATTCCTACTGTCTCTAATCCAGTGTCGAAGTTGTTCTGGATCCGAGCGATCTTGTCTACAAAGTAGGTGGCAAACTCCTCACAGTGGGCCTGGGACAAGTCCCCATCCAGGCGGAGGGAGGCCGGACTGACCAGCCCCTGCAAGACCCGGAAAAGCTACGCTGGGCGCGACTTTGCAGACGCTATGAGGGTGGCAAAGAATTCTTTCTTTGCCACCCTCAACGTAGGACCGCAAATGGGTCCTACGGAGAAGTTGGTCGGATTCAGCGCAAGTTCGACGCCAGCATCGCTCTAGTCACCTGCCTTCCTGCTTCATACCTCACAGCCCCTCAGTAAACCAAGTGGTCTTGCAGTGTCGAGACAGGGGCAGGGGACGTCTCGGAGCCACCCTGCTAATGGCCTCCCTAAGAAAGATGTTCTGAGTTCATCCACAGAGCTGCTGGCAGAGTTCAGGGTTAAATCCCCCAGGGCCTCCTGGAACTGTTGAGGTTCCATCAGCCTCCAAGGGTGGATCATCCTAACTGGTACCTTCCCCTGCTGGGGGTGATGCACTGAGAGACCGGTCTTAAGGAGGTAATGATCCGTCCATGACAAGGGCATAGCTGTTACATCCCCCACTAGTGGATCACCCACCTCAAGACCAGAGCAGAACACCAGGTCGAGGGTATGCCCCCCCACATGGGTCGGGCAGCTAACAACTTGGGACAAATCAATGGTTGCCATGGCGGCCATGAATTCTTGCTCCCCTCCTCCCCCCCCCCCACAAGGCTCATGTTGGTATTGGCATTGGTATTGAAATCCCCCAGGACCAAAGTCCTAGAGGAGTCCAACGCCACCACCAAGACCAGCTCTGCTAGAGCGGGGAGTGATGATTCTGGGCAGGTAACAACTTGGGACAAATCAATGGTTGCCATGGCGGCCATGAATTCTTGCTCCCCCCTCCCCCCCCACAAGGCTCGTGTTGGTATTGGCATTGGTATTGAAATCCCCCAGGACCAAAGTCC
>QEPC01004151.1:720852-752563 GCA_003113815.1 Sphenodon punctatus | reverse complement strand
GAGCGTGGTAACGTCTTGTCTGGCCCCTGACCACGGCCCGGAATCGGCGGCCATGCTCGCCGCCAATTCCGGGCCGTGGTCAATACCCCGGGGAACAGGCAGGTGCTGTGCCTGCATTGGCCACGGCGCCCGCCCGTCTCCCGGAGGGCGGGCGGCCTCGGAAGCGTGGGGTGTGTGTGGGGCTGTGCAGCCGCAGGTTGACCGCACAGCCCGCCTCCTCCCTGATTCCCCGGCAGAACCTGCCAGCTCATCTGTTGATGGGTCAGTCTGATTCCACTGGGGAATCATTTGGGTGATTCCATGACAGGGTCAATAGGGTCCCCGTCACGTCTGAAATCACCCAGAGTGGTCAAAAATGGAAAGGATTTTTGCCTCCCAATTCAACACACACAGGCTATAGTGCATTAGCCTGTGCTGCATTAACCTGTAGGATAATTGTAGTGTGCTCCTTAAATACAATGGGCTTGATCCATGTAGAGACTGGGGGAGAGGTGTCTTCTTCCAGGGAGCAGTCATCCTGCTCCCCTGTGAAGGGCTGTGTTTCTCCTTGGCCTTCATATAGGAAGCACAGAAAGAGAGAAATTTAGAACATTTCATCCAAAGTCATTATTTTGCACCCAAAAAATCTGCATGCCAAACATCCAGTAATGTGAGTTACTGCACATGAAAGTTTTTTCATAGATACAAAAGCTTGGGAAATGGAGTATGCACCCATGAAAATTGTTTTTGCTGGTTTTGATGCATGAAAATATAGATTCCCCAGCAATCAGGATTCCTCCTGCCCAGTCTTCATGCTTTGAACAGAGGTCTTACATGGCAGTTTGGGTCGAGGAGGGGGGGAGGAGGTGGAGTCCTTATTCACTACTGAACAGCTGATTCAAAAAGAAAGTTCTCCCACCATGCAAGTTATGGACTCGGAAGTCAGGGTTGGAGGGTGCAAAAATATTTCCATAGGAAAAAGTCAAACAGAACTTTTCCTCTGAAAAATTTACCATCCCTTCCCAGCCTCCAACTCCATACAAAGAAGTGATGGCCCTTTTTACACAGGCAGCTCCCATGCATGAACACCCAGAAATCTCCCACAAAACATGCATGCCCACCACCTCCACCTACCCCCTACGCACAGAGCAACCGGCAAAAATGGTGGTTGCTCTGTGAGTGTTGATGGGTGGAGGTGGGTGTAGATGGGTGTGTGCCCATCTACACCCTCCTCCCACCTAGTGCACCGACCCCCCTGTACCACTGTCCATGTAAGAAGGGCCTATATGGTATTCTAGCTAAAAACCCATGTAAAACCTCAACTATCCAGGTCCATTTTTCAAAGCAACACTAGTCACAGAATGGACCCTTTTTCAATGGAAAGAGGCTAACTCTTAAACACAAAACAAACAATGTGAAACAATGATTTTTTTAAACAGGACTGGGAGAGGAAAATGGGTCCATTGTTAATTTCATTTCAAGGAACACAGAAAACACCAATTTTGAGTTGCTCCACCTGGTGTAAAGTTCATCTACCTCTGCATACAGCACACTTATGCTTTGTTATGAACATGGAATTACCTCACATTTTAATAGCTCTGCTTTCTCTCTTGTCGCACATGAATTACAGAGCAATGGACTCTTGTAAACCTGAGCTCTCAGGGAGGGATAAAGGTTCACTTCAACTCTGCAACTCTTGGCTCATGTCAATTCAAGTCAAAGTTTTAAAATTATTTGATTCAGTACAGTCTCACTGCTCCCTATACGGATTGCCAAGGTATAATATAAAAAATAAGTTCCAGGAGGGGCTCTAGGGAAATAGTAAGAACTGTGGACTTCGAAGACAGAATTTTGGACAATAAACAGGTTTGGGGATAAAGGGAACATCTGTGGAGAAGAACCATCTCCATAGCCTTGAACCTGAAAACACTGACATCAGTGGGAGAACTCATATGAACAACACTCAGTATTTACATTGTGGTTCGAGGTTTAAGGACATAAGTAGTGCCATAGCCGGTCAGACCAATGGTCCATTGAACCCAGCATCCTGTCTCCAACAGTGGTCAATCTTGGTTGCTCGGAAATATGCAACAGGTCACAATGGGGTGATCCATTCCCCGTTGTTCACTCGCAGTTCCTGACAGAGGCTACATTCCCCAAACCTACCTGGCTAATAGCTGCTAATGGGCCCTATCCTCCAGAAACAGGCCCAATCCTTTCTTAAACCCAGTTATACTACTGGCCTTGACCGCATCTTCCGGCAACAAATTCCACAACTTAATTGTGCATTGAGTGAAAAAATATTTTGTTTTAAATCTGCTACCTGTCAGTTTCATGGAGAGTCCCCTAGTTCTAGTACAATTTGAAAGGGTAAATAACCATTCTCTATTAACTTGTTCCTCACCACTTATGATTTTATCAACCTCTATCATGTCCCCTCTCAGTTGTCTCTTCTCCAAGCTGAGGGTCTCTCTTCATAGGGGAGCCATCCCATGCTCCTTATCATGGACCTATGGCTCCCAGGTGGGGGACAGCGATGGGAACGTTTTTAGTTTTGTAGGGTTTTAATTATTTATTTTATATGTGTATTTTATGTATTTATTGTAAGCCGCCCTGAGCCTCAGGGGATAGGGTGGGATATAAATCAAAATAATTAAATAAGTAAATCATTTTTATTACCCTTCTCTGTACCTTTTCTATTTGTACTATCTTTCTTGAGATTGGGCAACCAGAACTGTACACAATATTCAAGGTGTGGTCACACCAACAATGTATATAGTGGCATTATGATATTTTCAGTTTTATTCTCTATCCCTTTACAAATAATTCCCAACATTGTTTGCTTTTTTGACGGCCACCGCACACTCAGCTGAGGATTTCAATGTATTGACTACAATGACTCCAACGTCCTATTCCTGAGTGGTGACTCCTAATTTAGAACCCAGCATTGTGTACATAAAGTTTGGATTGTTTTTTCCTACATGCATCACTTCACACTTGTCCACATTATATCTCATCTGTCATTTAGATGCCCAGTCACCCAGTCTTGCAAGACCCCCCTGCAATTCTTCACAGTCCGCTTATGTTTTAACTACCTTGAATAACTTTGTGTCATCTGCACCCCACTCTCCTTTCCAAATCATTAATGAATATATTAAGCAACAACAGTCCCAATACAGATCCCCTGGGGCACTCAACTATTTACTTCTCTCCATTGTGAAAAATAACCATTTAGTCCTAACCTTTGTTTCCTATTCATTAACTAGTAACCAATCCACAACAGGACACTGCTTCCTATCCCATGACTTTTTAATTTCCTCAAGAGTAGAAAAGGTCCCTCCTTTCTGTATGAGGGACCTTATCAAACACTTTGTGAAAATCCAGATATACTATCAACCCCCTTATCCACATGCTTATTCACAGCCTCAAAAATTCCAATAGATTAATGAGGCATGACTTCCCTTTGCTCAATCCATGTTGACTCTTCCCCATTAATCCATGTTTATCAATATGCCCCATAATTCTGTTTTTAATAATATTTTCCACCATTTTGCCCCGCCCAGACATCAGGCTGACTGGTCTGTAGTTTCCAGGATCGCCCATGGAGCCCTTTTAAAATATTGATGATACATTCACTAGCCTCCAGTCCTCAGGTACAGTGGCAGATGTTAATGATAGGGTTACAAATTACCAATAGTAGGTCTTCAGTTTCATATGTGAGGCTGCATTCTCATCTGCGGCGGAGAGACCCACGAGGGAAGACACGGCAGCAGGAAGGAGTCGGGGAGCAGAAGAGTCGATGCAAATGGGGATGTGCCAGGGCTTCCCTCGTGCATGTCAGGGAGCAAAATCCTTCCCTGACATGCGCGAGAGAAGCCGCGGCATATCCCCATTTGCACTGGCTCTTTTCCTGTCCTCCCTGCTGCCGCATCTTCCTTCGTCGCTCTCTCTGCCGCTATCACCGCCGCAGATGTGAATGCAGCCTAAGTTCCTTCCGAAGTCTAGGGTGTAAACCATCTGGTCCTGGTGATTTGTTACTATTTAGTTTGTCAGTTTGCTCTAGAACCTTGCCCAGAATCATGTTGATCTGTGACAGCTCTTCCAATTCATCACCTGCAAAGAACAGTTCTGGCATGGGTATCTCCCCAACATCCTCTGCCATGAAGACTGAAGTAAAGAATTCATTCACCTTCTCTGCAATGTCCTTATCCTCCCTGAGTGCCCCCTTTGCCCCCTGATCATCTAATGGCCCAGCTGACTCTCTAGCAGGCCTCTTGCTTCTGATGTACTTTTAAAAAGTTCTTATGATTCGTTTTTGCCTCTTTAGCAAGTCTCTCAAATTCTCTCTTGGCCTGCCTTATTAACATTTCACATCTAATTTGCCAGTGCCTACATTTTACATCTAATTTCCCCCTGTGCTGGAAAACAGGAGACAGAAAGATAAGATGGACAGTATTTGGGGAGGGGCGCGGTGAGGGGACAAGTTAAATTAAAGGATTTAATAATCTTATAACCAGGACAGAGATAGGTCGGTTTTTCAGTTGGTGTAAATTGATAGTTTCATTGAAGTCTTGGCTGCTACAGCAGTTGTTCAGTTGATAACAGAATCTAAAATTTAAAAATATACCTCAATATTTTGAGAGATGGACAATTTCCGAAGATAGGTACTTTTCTGAAGTAACTGAGAATGGCCACTGTCAGAAACAGGATGCTGGGCTCAATGGACCACTGGTCAGACCCAATATGGCACTTATGTTCTTAATGAGTTGTATGCAAGTAATTTTTACAGAGGTGGGGAACTGCCACTCTGTAAGCCAACCAAATCCAACTCATGGCTAGTGTTTATTTGGTCTCTTTCCAGTTTCTGGATCTGGACCATGGAGCCAGTACATGGGTGTTTTTAAACGAGCAAGGTGATGGGGCGCTGAGTTGCACTGCCACGGAGCAGGGGAAGGATTCATAAAGGCGTCTCTCAGTGTGGCTGGCTACCATGGCCACAGAGGCATGCCATCACGCACTCTCCCTGCAACGGGCCATGGGGTAAGGGGAATTGTGTGGGGCTGGCCTTTGCAATTGATATGTCCTGGCATGAGTGCTGGGGAACCCAGTTCTCTCTGTCAGTTCTTGTGACTTGCAAAGGCTGTGTCCCCCACCCACAGTGTCTATGAGCAGTGGACCAGTCTGCTGGTGTGGTTGGCCACTACAGTTTATATGGGCAGGGGTTCCATGCTCGCCTATTTCCATGGAACTATTTGGCTTGCCCTGCAAGGAGCACTCCAGATTTCCTGGCAATCCTCCACCATGACCATGAGTGGATGCTCCATGTGCTCACGGGAGCACACATCCTCCCGCTCCACCTTCACAATGGGGGTGACCGCTCCATGGCTTCTGGGTGGCCATGCAGGGAGGCATCTTGTCTAAAAACAGCCCATACTCTTGAAAGAGTGAGCTCAAAGAAAGAGAGCAGAGATGGGGCATGCACATTTTGATAAGGAATGGTGGGAGGATTGTTGATTTTGCGGTGCGTTATTACCTAATTGACGAGATGATTAGCTGGGGCACTGCTGTAGTTGCTGTGACATTAATATTCCCTCATTCCTATACTAGTACCATGATTTATTTTTAAAATTTATTTTAGAGATGGGAATGAAGCTCAACTATTCCAAAAGTGGGTGGTATAAAAATATTAAGAGTAAATGTGATAAATTATCTCTTTTTTTGCAAGCATAAAAGAGAGCTTGTAAAAAAAAAAATCCATTTCAATTGCAATGAAAATATTAGTTGAACAAGCAGTGAATTTTTAAAATATCTTTTTATTTTGTTAGTTTTTTTCCACAGAATTTCAGAAAATTAGATGTATCACATTATGGGTGAAAACAGAAGCGATGGGTTTGTGGTGGCAGCCCAACCCAGGTCAGGAAGCTGCAGTAAACATGGTCCGGACTGAGTCGGCACGCTGAGAAGACATGCCTATGGCCAGGGCACCAGGGAGGGCAGGGAGCATGCTGAACGTGCAGCCAGACAGCCCCGCCCTCGGTCTGCACCCAGTGCCCCACCCCCACCATGATGGGCAGCAACGGTAGCCAGTGACATCCAGCTGTGGTGGCCGGCCATGGTGGACCCGACCTGGGCCATCTTGTTGGCTCAGAAACAGACATGATATTCCTCTGTGGTCTGCTTTGGCAAGCCTTAACCCAGGCTGTGAGTTCAGGGGGTTTCTGAGGTCAGAGCCCTGGCTAGCCCTCACCCTCCGGTTGGCCCCCACCCTCCTGTTGTTTTGACATTTGTGTAAGACCTGGCTGTTCCGCCAGGCTTTTGGCGAGGGGAGGGGGTAGGGTGGGGGCCGGGTTTGGGATGGGAGGGTGTGTTTTATTATTTGTTTTTAAATTTGTTGAGTTGTTTTTAAATGTTTTATTGTTAAATTTTTTGTTTTGTTCGCCGCCCCGAGCTGCCTTTGGGCAGGAGGGGCGGAATACAAGTTTTAAATAAATAAATAAATAAATAAAAAATCACAGCCCTGGCTGCACAGATGTGCAGGTGTGGTCCAGCCCCAGCCAGGCCACAGCAGGCAGCTGTCATGTTTGCTTTTACCCTTTGTTTGAGTACTTTCAACATTTCACTTAGATATCAATTTGAAATGTCAATAATGTTGAAACAAAATTTAGTAATTTTCATAAAAACATTTTTTTCATAAAACTTTGAAAATGTTCATATTTTTTTATTTTGAAATTCAGAATATTTTCACATAGGCAATGTCATGATTGTTGGCCAACCCTGCAAATAAAATAGATCTGATGGAAGAAGGATGGGGTCATTTTTCATTTTCTAGACAAGTTACAGGATACAAATGCTCAAATACCATAAATAGTACATGGGTAGATAATTTACTCTAGATCTTGCAAACTGCAGATCTCACAAACGTGTTTGCTCTAAATCAACATTTTCTAGCTCACTTTGACACCAGAGACCAAATTTAATGGAAACAAAACTTTTTGAACCCACCCAACTTAAATTCCATCTTTCGAATTTTTTTCACTATTTTTCATTCTGCCGATTAATCTAGAATCTCCTCTTAGGATGTTTATATTGTTCAAGTTCTTCATTTTATCTGCTTCAAGCAGAGAATTGCACTAGAATTAAATGTACAGTAAAACTACCATGTGGGAAAGCTTTATGCATTATGTTAAAAAGTGCTTTCTTGATAAATGGTGCCATTAAGTTCTGGAATTCACTGCATTAGTATGCTTTGGTCAATCCAAAAGCAGTCCCTAAAAGTATAACAAATTTGCTCAAATGCTAATGAGTTGAACCACAACACTGATCAGTTGTATGGGGCTTAATATATTCCAAGGTTTAATGCATTTAAGAGTTACTAGTAGCCTCTCTTCACCTGACTCGGCAATTCAAGTATGCACCAATTTTCATGGTAGAAAAAATATATATATTTATGGCATTGCTGTGACTTTCTCTCCTGAAAATATGTACTAAATGAACATTAAAAGAAATTGCTTTTGCAGGTCCTAAATTTAATATCCGAATTAGTGAGTGCAAGAGTTTGCTAAAGGTCAATATTGTGAAAAAGTGGTTATTTAAAAAAATAATAAATTAAAAATGGTGACACACATCTGGTTTTCAGGTAGCCTTTCCTTTTTCATGTCTGTCTCTTCTGCATGCAATTGACAGATGCATATTACAATTAGTAGGATTACTTTGATGTGGCCACAATGGGAATTTCTGCCCCAGGATTAACACGAGAAAAAAAAAAATCAGCATTAGAATTCAAAACAGATAATTTGGCTCTGCATATTCACGCTGGGGGTAGGAGAGGGACCAATAGCCATGATCACTATTTTGAGAGAACAGTTTCCTACAGTCATTCCAGACAAATTAATAGGGTCTAGGGGTGTATAAACTGGTAGCTAACTACATCTAAGGCACCAAGAAACCCTCACCTGAATGTGTCTAGTTTTTAAAAAGTGAACAGGAAATGTTTTTGTTAGGACTTAGTGGAAGCCCAAAGTTTGAAAGCATAATGTCAAATTGAGCCAATTGTCTGGCTCCACTCTCCAAGGCAAAACCAAGAGACTGGAGCTGAATATACACACATGACAAAGCTGTTTAATGAAATGATATACATAGTGTCACTAGACCACCAGGAATTAATGCCAGAATATTTTCCTTGGCTTCAGACTCCTTTGGCTTATCCTCATTCTTAGACATTGAGCTGAGCCAGGCTCAGGAATTCTCCAAGAGTCTGTCTCCACTTACAATGGCTTGCCCACCTCTAGTGGTCAGCCACAAAATATCCACCCAAGAAGTTCCTTTAGATACGAGACACTAAGAGCATGCAGAATATCCCTTTTTATAAGACTAAGATAGGCGTATTCTGGTTGGAGTCAGTATGAGATATGGAGACTCTGGGTACTTTCAGACATGACGCTAACCACCCTTTAACCACCCTTTGTGGTTATTTATGCATGTTGCAGGGCTGCATAGGGCACCAATACAGCCCTGGTGGTTAGCGTCATGTCTGAAAGTACCCTCTGTCTATACCTCTGTCTATACCTCTGTCTATATCCCTTCCCACTTGCTGCCCCCCATGCCTGGAACTCCCTCCCTGTCCACATCCGCCTTGCCCCCTCCCTTCATACCTTCAGATCTCTCCTTAAAACTTACCTCTTTCACTCTGCTCCGTCTAACTCTTTATCCTGCTGAGCCCCTATTTCCTATACCTACAGTCTGTTTACCCTTATCCTTGCCACATGGACCTGCCTGCTGTCATTCTCATCGTAACCAAGCCAAGTACGTGCACTTGAGACCTCGCATCTTCATGAATGTTAGACCCCTTGTCTCTCCCTCTGTTCCCCTTCCTATGTCTCTCCCCCATCTCCTGTCTCTCAGATTGTAAGCCCTAGGGGCAGGGACCGTGTCTATTTTATTACTTTGTAAAGTGCCAGGTACACTGCTGGCACTATATAAATGTTTGTTAATAATAATAATAATAATAATAAATGTTGGCTAGGTCTAATGGTTTGGATTGTACTCAACAGGGCACTTTATAGCTTTGGAAGTATTCTGTGCCATAAGGAAAGCCTGTATAATATTTTTCCAGAACTTAATTCACTTTGCAGAACAGTACAATGATGGAGTGTAAAGCTCCTAACATCACTAGAAGACTGGGCAGACGTTCTACCATTAGGAATACATACAAGAATAATACCGACCAACTTCCTATGTTTTCTTTTCTCTGTGCAGTACAATATTTCTAGAGAGATGCACATCAAAGCACTGGCCTGTTCTTGCTCTCTCGTCAAAAGAATTTGCCTAATGGATTTGCTCGTTAGTATGACACAAGAATTTCCCATATCTTATTTCTAAATACACAAACTTCTACACCTGAGTATCTCCAGTCTTCGTCATGTCAACTTCCTCTCCTTAGGTCTCTCCTGCTACTTTCTTTAGTTCTCTAAACCTCCTGCATTTCCGTGGGTCTTTCTGACCCCAAAGGCTGCTAAAAAAATCATAAAACTGTTTTGACAAGCGTGAACCACTCCTCCCCCACATGTATTCCTCAAGAAGTGTGAGGTCAAAAGTCCTGTGTTGTTTCATGTTCCTCCCCCCTCCCCATTTTTTTAAAATGGAGGTTTTTATCATTTCATCATCAGGGGTCCTTTCGACCCCAATGTAAGTCAATGGGAAAATGAAAGCACTATACCCCCTTTCCACTGGGGGTCATGTTGACCCCTTGGACATATATTCTTAAAATACATGTGTCTTTTAAAGAAATGAAACTTAACCCAGCACCTGCTCTCCTAATTAAAACCCTCAATGAGGTTGAAGGACAAAATGTAGCACTTAGTTTGAGTTCACAAAGGTCATTGGCGGTGTGTTTAGGAAAATATCACCATTAAATGCACCATTACAATGGGTGATTTCAGACGTTATGGCCGGGCCCTTTCACCACAGGCTGTGGGGTGGTTCGGACCATGGCCCGTGGTGAAGGGGGGAGCCAACAGACGTTCCCCCCTTTGCCCCTGGCTGTGGGGACCGCCGAACCACGGCTTGTGGTGAAAGTGCCCGGCCGTAACGTCTAAAGGGGCACCCCCCTCCCGGAGGGAGCAGGGCCGCGTGATGTAGCGTGCGGTCGCACGGCTCCGCCCCCTGCGCTCCCCAGCCGCCTGCCCTCCCCGAAACAGGCAGCCACAGAGGCCTACCCAGCCGCTGCCGTCGTCCGCCGCCGGGACCCCAGAACGTGGTGGAGGTAAGGTAACAGATGTTACTTTTCATTCACTGCATCCCGGATTCCCCCTAACCATGCCGCCATGCTGTGGGAGAACAAAGCGTGGTTAGATTCACCGCAGGGGTTGGTTGGCTGAGGTGAACATCTGGATATGCGCAAACAGACGTTCACCTCCGTTCACACACACACACAAACATACACCCCGTGGTTGACTGAGGTTGACTGTGGTGATTTCAGACAAACGTAATGTCTGAAATCACCCAACGACCCCAGGTGAAAGGTCAACTTGCCAACTTCTATTGTTCCTTATCTTTACACAGCAATTAAGACCTATTTAGAGTGAACTCTTGACACTGTTTTTTTTTAATCACAGCCATTAGCAGTTTTGTGTTGGAAAAACACCTATTCATTCTGCATCAGGGGTGTTGATGACCCCTGCATTTACTGTGAGGTTTGGAGCTCACTTGAAAAGTCTTATCTTAACACAGCAATTACACAGCAATTAAGACCTATTTAGAGTGAACTTTTGACACTATTTTTTTAAATCACAGCCATTAGTAGCTTTGTGTTGGAAAAATACCTATTCATTCTGCATGGGGGTGTTGATGCCCCCTGCATTTACTGTAAGCTTTGTGAAGTCCTGCAACCTGTGTTTTTCATAAACGTCCTCTAAAATTAGCATATCTGGCCATCCTACTGTGCACTCAAGACTTTTGAGCTGTCTCCTCCTCTCCTTTTCTGGGATTGGAGGGGGTCAACATGACCCCCTGTACCATTTTTGTTAGTTGTGCTGCTTTACATGAGGGGTCATAGTGACCCCCAATACCATGGGGGGTTGTTTTGCATTTCTGTTTCTCAGTTGTTATACTAATAAACTTCCTTTTTTTCTTAATCTGGAGTCCATTTCAAATCAATCACATTCATTATTCAGCTATTTATTAATGGGGTCCTTTTGACCCCCCAATACAGTTATTAGTCAGTCAGTTTCTCAGGAGTAGGATGGTTAAAGTAACATGCAATGGTCATATCGTTCAGTGAGTCTCATAGACGTTGGATACGTTTAACAGTTTTAATTGTAATAACTGATTGAATATTTAATTATATAAAGCTGTATGGTCCCCAAATGGTATTGAACATTCAATGTTAGTAATCAACATACATTAAATGGAGCAAAGCAGAAGGCACTATGCAGCTACAACTGCGAAAACTATGTGTGCAACATGGTGGCTAAACTGTTTAATATATCTAGTACTTGAATTTTTTCTTTTGCTTTTTTTCCTCTCTGTTTGTCTGATTGCCCATATGGTTCATTTCTGTACCTGAAATCCTTTGTGAGCAAAACCCTTTGCCATTTCAATCAATTTCTATGCAAATAAGTCCTCAGAAGTGTGTGACTGGTACAGCTGCAAAGAGCTCTGCACTCCACCTAGTTTGGGGGTTCACTGACCCATATTGGGTCCATGCTAGGAGAAGCCTCATTAACAGGTACAAACAAATGTGACAGTGACCCGCTTTGTCCCACTTTGTCCAGCTGTGGTCCGTGGGTCACTGTCACGTTTGTGCTTGGGCCCCCAGATTTTTGTCCTGGACTGACCCCAGGCATGCCAGTGGCTAGCCAAGACTTTTATTCGGCGAAGTGCCAAAGTCACAGCCTGTGCTACCATCCCTCCCCCCCTATCAGGGTCAGTCCGGGGCAAGGTGGGCCACAGTGGGTTAGAACTTATGTTCTGACTCGCTGCGACTCATTCCAGGCTGTTATCGTGGTCCATGATTGACTGTTATGGCTGCCCGTCATGGTGGAGGGTGGGGCTGAGATAGTTCCTTAGCTGGGATCACATGTGGTCGATTCCCTGATCTGACTCTGGCTATGTCAGTGGTACGGCAGCAACCTGACCAGAGTCGCCATTGCACTGCAGTCACTTCTGTTTTTACCCAAAGTCTTTGTAAAGGGTCCACAATTCCTAAGGGCATCCTCTGTGTCCAAGTGCCCAGTTAGTGTGGTTAGTCAAAATGTCTAAGTTTCCCATACAGTTCCTTATATTATTGCTATTTATCTTTGGTATAGTGATTTTAGCATTCATAGTGCTTTATAATCCCTCTCTAGTTCACTCTCACAACACAGTCAGGAAAACCATTATTATTCCCATTTTACAGATAGGGAAGTTAGGCTAAGAGATAGTGGGTATTTTCAGACATTACGAGATCACGGTGAACCACGGTGAATACCCACCTGTGGTCACCGTGTCTCGAACGTCTGTTTGGCGGCCGCCAGATGTTCGCCACGGTGAATCCCCACATGGGGTCAATTTGAACCACGCTTCCCAGGCTAGCCGGGGGAATGTCCTGGGAAGCGTGGTCAAACGGACCCCGGACAGGGACCAAGAAAAAGTCACGTCTGGCCGCTCTCCACGGCCCGGGATCACCGGCGGGATCCCGGGCCGTGGCGCATTCAGCCAGACGCGGCGGCCGCAATGGCCCCGCAGCCCGCCCGTCTCCAAGGAGGGCAGGCAGCGGGGTGCGTGGAGGGGGCGGGGCCATGCGGCCGCACGTTGCACCGCGCCGTGCGGCCCAGCCCCCTCCCACATTCCCCGCCGGGATTCCCCCGGCACGTCTGATATGGCGTGACGGGGTGACTGCGGCGGGGAATGAAAGGGTTGTTTTCAGTACGGGGCCAAGCGGCCCCGTAACCTCTGAAAATACCCAGTGATGTGTCCAAAGCCACTCTATGAGTTCATGGGTAAGATGGGAGTTGAACCCTGGCACTGAAGTTCCAGGTCCAACAGCTTATACATTAGATTACACTGCATATTTGACTCTAAATGGTGGGCACCAAAAACAGTGGCGTTTTTAAAAAATATTTTCAAATTCTGGCCATCTTTTCCTTCAAAGAAATTGTGACTGATATGAAAATCAATTTATCATCTTTCTTGCTTTTGTTGTGCTGCTCTGCTGTTGGGTTACTGGGGAAACCTAACAGCTTCATGAAAAAACAGAAGACTACACATAGCAATATCATATTGTCCCACTCTAGTTTTAGGTTAATAATAATAATAATTATTATTTTATTTGTATAGTGCCCAGCCACCAAATGGCACTTGGAGTGCTTCACAATCATAAAATACAGTAGCAATATAAAATCAATTTAAAGCAACTTAAAAGGGAAAGGGAAAGAGGGAGAACAGAATACATTGAGGGTAAACTAGCAGTAGATCCTAAAAGGACCTGTAAAATAAATGACTAGATCTTCAGGTGCTTTTTTAAGGTGAGGAGGGAGGACCTGAGATGAACAACTGGACGAATTCCCACATATTTCAGCTTTCCACTCTCAAGTTCTTTTTCCGTGGGCCACTGCCAAGAAGGAATTTGTTTGGCTTGCTCTTAGAGACCTGCTTTTGTGACCAACCCTATGACCTTAGCGTTTCATGACATGATAGAATGAGCTGACTGCTGTATCAATTAAGATAGGCCTGTACAACCACCGTCTCCCTCATCCCCCTTCCACAACTGTCACAAGTCCCTTCAGTCAGATGCTAACCTGTGCTTCCCTTAAAAAAGGAACTAGAACCATAGGACCATTAAATCATGGAGTGCACCGAAACTCCCTAGCCTCATCTTCATCCTCACATACCTACAGGGAGTTGCCCAAATTTGGGACAACTCATCATGGCCAGGCATCCTTAATCTGTACACTTTGTATGTTTACACTCTCGAGTCAGGTAAATACAAAGTGATTGAAACAACCTGACTTGAACCTGGTCTGAACATGGGTCAGGCTCCTATACAATTATGTACAGTATTCTAATAAAAAGATCTTGAAAACATTATACGCAGCCTATCTCTTTGGTGGTGGAACCAAGAAGGGTGAGTGCTCTCCAGAACCCCACATGGACATGAGACAAAATGGCTCAAGAATTCAGAGCTCCAGTGTAACAATATGGAAAAGATGTGTATGTTGGAAGTGACAGTGCCTTCTCCATAATTCCATACTTTCTCTTTCCAAGAAGACTTACCATCTACATCAACTTTTTGAATGAGAAACTACGCTTAATCCTCAAAACTTCTCACAGAACATGCCATGAACATGTTGGAGTTGGCTGTGGCCCAGCTCATGCTCGGTGGGACTGATTCCATGCCGTGCATGTACCGTACGGAGTCCACGCACATGCACACAAATTGTGTGCATGTCCATTGAGAGCACATTGTACTGCGCAAAACCGACAAAGGACCCACGCGGATCCCACACAGATCCCACTTGGGGTTGTGGCTACTGAAGGTTGGTGGCTACTACGCAAAGGGAGTGACTTTTGTCCATGCCAGTACAACCATTTTCAGGGGGAGGGAAAAATAGGGAATGACCATGATGAGCGTGTTCTGGCTGGGGAGAAGCTGTGGCCAGCACAAGCATATTATTGTTATGTCCTGGAGATGGCTTCAGCACCAGCAGCAAATGAAGTCTTCTTTTCTGTAGCTGTACCAATTTCTCAGGCCAGCTGCAGACCTGGCCCCAAAGGCAACCAATGGTTCATGGATCTACCGCTGAGCTACATGAACGTCACACCATATTAGTGCACCATTATACTGACTTCTCGTGAAAAACTAGAGATACAAACGCATATTGTGTGCTATTATGTAACTGTATTACTCTCATTCTATAATACCTATGCCACTTAATCAACTAGATATTATAATGCCTTATCTGTTTCTTTTCAACTGATGATAACACTGATAAGAACATATTAGAAGAGAACATAAAATACCACAGGTTGCTATGGAAAATAATTGGCACTGAATCTTTGGCTGATACCAAAATCTTAATGTAGTTTTAACTCACTCATAGTATAGTAATCACCTATGGCATAAGCATAATACCCTACCAATAGCTTCCAATAGCATTTCAGGCACAATTGAACGAGCAGCTATTGACCTAAAAAGTCCTAAATATGTCTTGGGCCCTAAGTATCTAAAAGACAGTCTTCTCCCTTATGTGGTTCATGGAAGACCTGTGTTGACTGAAGCAAGCAGGAAGGGAGACGGTTAGAGCAATGGTGGTGCTGTACTCATACCGAAGCTGACCGATTGCGACACAGAGCTGATTTAAAAGCCTATGACATGGTTATGCGAGTAGAAAATATGAGTTTCTTTGCTACTCTCATATCATCTGCAAAGTTTCATCTGGCTGAACATTTTCGGGTGGTGAAGAGGTTGGTCAATCTAGCCTCTCTGTCTGGAACTGGAATCTTCCAGTGCTCACTGCGACATGTTTATTGACTATTTTGTGGTTAAAATTGCTCGTATCCATCACAATTTTGACACTGCGCTTGATTAAGTAAATGTACCTGAGGCTATGAATGCCTTGCAGTCTAGCCTTCAGCCGGATTATGACATTGGGACTGCACTTGTAGCTTTGGTCAATGATCTCCATCTGGAGTTGGACTGGGGTCAGTCTACTCTTTTGATTTTGTTCGATCTGTCAGGGGTTTTTGACATGGTTGACCATGAGATGTTAATGACTCGCCTGCAGGACCGTGGCAGGGTGGGCAGAATTGTTCTTGAATAGTTCCACTCTTTCCTGGCTGGAAGAACTCAGTGTGTGATACTGGGGTTTTTGTCATCTTCCCCCGGGATCTCACGTGCAGAGTTCCGCAGGGATCCATTCTGTCATCTCTCCTGTTCAACGTATACATGCGGCCTTTAGGTGAGGATGACCATGAGAGGGTTTGAGGTACGGTGTAATCAGTATGGTGATGAAACCCAACTCTACCTCTTGTTTTCATCAGAACGAGGCGCTGCAGTCTTGTTGTTTACCCAGTGCTTGGCTGCAGTGGGGGATTGGATGAAGTAAAGCTGTCTGAAACTGAATCCCGACAAGAAGGAGGTGATGTTGGTGGGAACTATTGATGGGGTGCATCCCTCCTTGGTCATTCAAGTTTGAAGTTTGGGTGTACTCCTCAATTTGCAGCTCTGCGTGGATGCTCAGGTGGCAACTGTGGCGAGGAGTGCATTTTGTAATGCATTTTGTAAATTACATCAGGTCCATTGCCTTTGGCCATACAGCTCAGGTTCCGATCTTGCCATCATCATCAATGCATTCATCACCTCAAGACTGGATTACTGCAATGCATACTACATGAGGCTACCCTTGGTGATGACCCGGAGATGGCAAGGGCACCTGGAGCTAGTGCAGAATGCAGTGGCTCACCTCCTGGTGAGGACGGGCCGCCATGAGCACATAACACCAGTGCTCAGTTTTCTGCACTGACTGCCTATAGTCTTCTGGGTTAGGGATGTGCAAACAGGGTTCAGAAGTTCGGAGTTCGGCCTGAACTCGGTCTGTTCGGACGATCGAACTGAACTTCCGAACCGAACGCTCGAACTTCCAAACAGTTTGGATGAGTTTGGGGGTGGGAAAAACGTGACTTTGGGCAGGAAAAACATGACTGGAAGGGGGAGGCAGCTGAGGACCAGGCTTCTTGGCACCAGGGGTGGACACCAGGGGTGGTTTCAGGGCCAAAAATACTGATACCGAAAAAAAATCGGTTTCAGTACCAATAGCACTTTTACAGAACGCCAACGAACCGAACAGCTGAACTGAAACTCGGGTTTCAAACCGAACGGCCGAACATCCGAACTAGGGCTGATGCAGCAGCAGCTGTTACCACGCCATGATTCCATTCCGCCATTTCGGAACTGCCCACGCCACACTGCGGCTATTATGCGGTCATTCCGCTAATTCCACCAGCATTCTGCAAATTGTAGAATTGCGGAAAAATTGCAGAAACTGTCGGAAAACCGCTGTTCCGCTATTTTGTGGCGCTGGCGGAATGGCGGAAGTAGCGAAAATGTTATGTTTCTGCTATTTTGTGAAGCCTGTGGAAGTAGCGGAATGAAATTAGCGGAACTGCGGAAGTAGTGGAATGAAACTAGTGGAATGAAAGCCTCTGCCACACCGTACCACTAATTGTGGAAACGCTGTTTCTGGCGGAAATAGCTACCGCTGCGACATTCCGCAACAGTCCTAATCCGAACGGCGTTCTGTTCACCTATCCCTATTCTGGGGCTGATTCAAGGTGTTGGCTATTACTTTTAAAGTCCTATACAGGCTGGGCCCCGCCTACCTGAAGGACCACCTCATCCCCCGTGTCCTGGATCAGGCCCTGCGGTTTACTGGGAATGACCTCTTGGAGATCCCCCAGGTATCCAGGGTGGTGACAGCTGAGGGGACATTCTCGGTGGCCACACCACGGTTGTGGAACTCTCTCCCAGTAAAGGTTTGCCTCTCTCTGGATCTACCCTCATTCCGTACACAGTGTAAGACCTGACTGTTTCGCCAGGCGTTAGGTGAGGGGAATTGGTAGTGGGTGGGTGAGGGGCTCTTTGGAGGGTTGGTGGGTATTTATGTCTTTCAGGCCAAAGTGATTTGTTAGTTTTTATATTATATTCTATTTTTACTGTTTTATGCTGTTTTATCATTGCTGTTTGCCGCCTTTTGGTCAGGAGGAGGCAGGATATAAATTCTATAATAAATAAATAAACAAATTATATGTCCTTGCAATCTCTAAGGTCAGTTGAGGGCACCCGCTTGCAAGTTCTATCCTTTCACTAGGTTCATATGACACAGCACGCAGAAAGACATTCTCAGTGGTTGCTTCATAGCTCTGGACCTCCCTTCCTCCAGAGGTTTGCCAAAGCCCAAGCCCAAGGCATTTTCCAGAGGCAATGTAAGACCTATTTATTTAGCCAGGCATTGGACTGGTGGGGATAGAGTTTAGGATGCAGTTTTAAATATATTTATATTTATATTATTTATTGATTTTATAATGTTTTATTATTGTTGTTCACTGTCCCGAGCTGCCATTGGGGAGGAGGAGGCGGGGTATAAATTTTGCAAATAAATAAATAGATAGGGATTTTTAAAAATAATTTTATACAGTTTGGATTTTTAAATTGGTTTTATTTTATCTATGTTTTTATGTATGCTTTGTTAATATCCACTCTGAGCCGTAGGGGAAGAGTGGGCTATAAACTGTAGAGGTGTGCATGAGGGGCCCATGTTGTTTTAGTTTTAGTTTTAATTTTTTGTTTTTGTGATTTAAATCTGTCATTTTTGTTTTCATAAAAATCAAATTGTTGATTTTGTTTTTGCTTTCGTTTTCATTTTCCATTCATTTAAAATAGAAAACACATTTTTGGCTGTAACTTTTTTGTTTTTTATGATATTGGGCTGAAACAAGTATTTAATATACCTCCAATGGAAGACATCATGTCTTCCAAATTCCAAAAAGATTGAATTAAGGACTCCAATTGTAGAAGCAGTTGAATTATTTTATTTTGCAAAAATCTTCATATACATTCTTAGCTGTAACTTCTTTGCATCACATTTAATGTACATGAAACTTGGCATGTGTACATCCCTTCCCATCATTACTACCTTTGCCAATTTTCAGAAGGATTGGATAAAGGGTCCTGGTGGTATAAGCAATTAACTTATAAATGTATCTCTGACTGTAACATCTTTGTAGTCCAATCAGTGTACATGACATTTGGCAGGGCTGTATATCATACTTTCCTGATCATCTCTGCCAAATATCAGAAAGATGTGATAAAGAGTTCCAATTTTATATGCCTGCACAGCATATGCAGAGAAGGAGCCTATGCCAAGGATTCTCGGACGTATCACTGTGTTAGAAGATCAGTTTGTGATGCCAATTGGCCTGCAGAAATGTCAACCAAATGTCCTCATTCTGTGCTGTGACTACCCCAGCTTCTCTCCCCCGGTTGTTATTGTGAAGTCAGAAGCATCTGTTTAGGAAATAACCAATAGAGATTCTTTTATGTCCTCTGTCACAGTGCTGCAGGATGTGATTGTAATGATAACTGGCCAGCCTGGATGTCTAAACTATGTCTCCTGATTGCTGGGATGCTATCACCAAAGTCCCAGTTTTGTCTCTTATGCCCACCTCAGGGCCGTCCCCTATGCCCGCCTCAAAGCCACTACCAATTGATCCTGTAAAGCTAGAAGCATGTAGTAATTCGCCAGTGAATGTGTCTGTCAGTCTTTTGGGTTGCTCCACATCCTCCCTCCTACAACCTCTCTCCCCCTGCCATGCCAGGTGCCTGCCTCTGACTCGCACTGCATGTGCTGCTATTTATCTGAATAATGGTCTTCACAGGGACAACATAAATTGCTTATAAAATTGGTTCCCTTTATCAAATTGTCCTTTAGTTTGGCAGAGATGACAGGAAAGGTATTTGATACATTCCTGCCAAATATCTTGTAAACAGGCTGGACTATACAAATGTTACAGCTGGAAATGTATTTTACAGTTAATGACTTATACCATCAGGACCCTTTATCCACTCTTTCTGAAAATTGGCAGGAGTATTAAGCTTGTGGAAAGACATAATATTGGGTGTTTTCAGACGTGACGGGGCCAGTTGGCCCCATCACGAAAACAATAAAGTCATCCCCTGCCGGGACGACCCCGTCACGCCCTAACAGACGTGTTGGGGGATCCCGGCGGGGAATTGGGGAGGGGGCAGGGCCACGCGGTGCAACGTGCAGCTGCACAGCCCCGCCCCCTCCACGCTCCCCACCGCCCGCCCTCTGGGGAGATGGGCGGGCAGCGGGGCCAATGCCACCGCAGCATCTGGCCGAATCCACCACGGCCCGGAATCCCGCCGGTGCTTTTAACAGATGTTACTTTTCTTTGATCCCCACGGGGATCACTTTCACCACGCTTCCTGGGGAATTGGTGCGGCTAGCCCGGGAAGCGTGGTTGGAATTGATCCCATGTGGGGATTGAGCGTGGCGAACATCTGGCGGCCGCCAAACAGACGTGCGAGTCACAATGACCACAGGTGGGTATTCACTGTGGTTCACTGTGATCTTGTAACATCTGAAAATACCCATTCTCAGGTTTCATGCAAATTGAATGGAAGATGAAGAAGTTGTAGCCATGAACATGTATGGGTGTCTTCAGACGTTATGAGATCACGGTGAACCACGGTGAATACCCACCTGTGGTCACCGTGTCTCGAACGTCTGTTTGCGGTGCGCCAGATGTTGGCCACGGTGAATCCCCACATGGGGTCCGTTTGAACCACGCTTCCCGGGCTAGCCGGGGGAAGGTCCCGGGAAGCGTGGTCAAATGGACCCCGGGCCGTGACAACGAAAAGTCACGTCTGGCCGCGCGCCATGGCCCGGGATCCCCGGCAGGATCCCGGGCCATGGCACATTCGGCTGGACGCGGCGGCCGCATTGGCCCTGCCGCCCGCCCGTCTCCTCGGAGGGAGGGCGGCGGGGTGCATTGCGGGGGCCGGGCCGTGCGGCCGCACGTTGCGCCGTGCGGCCCTGGCCCCTCCCACTTTCCCCACTGGGATCCCCCTGGCACATCTGTTGTGCCATTACGGGGTGACCCCGGCGGGGAACGAAGCCGGTGGTCCCGGTATGGGGCCAAAGGCCCCCGTATCATCTGAAATCACCCTAAGGAGCTTGTCTTAAAATCACAATGTTCAATTGCTTTTAAAATTGGTTCCTTTTATCTAATCGTTTTACAATTTGGTAGTCATAGTGCCCTCCATTGGGGTACAATCTCCCTAGGTTTCATCAGAAGTGAATAAAAAGTTTAAAAGGTATAGCCGGAAATACATTTTTCAGTTTTTTCCCTTTATTTCAAAAATAAAATGTCATTTTCATTTCTATTTTCATTATTATTATTTGTCATTTTCGTTATTGCAATAACAATAATGAAAATGACAATTTTCGTTATCATTTTTGTAATAATGAAAATGACATGCAGACCCCTAAATTGAAAGAAATATAAATAAATACCAACTCTAGTTCCTGTTGAACGTGTTTTTAAACTGTTTTGAAACAAAACAAAAAAATACTCTTTAGGCATGTAAGTCCCTCTACCAGGTGTTTCCATCCATTCAGATGAAGGGATCATTTCAAAATCAGCATGGAAACTAACATTCCTAGACCATCAATTGTTATATTGAATAAGACATTTTAAGAGTACATCACTTGGCAAAGATGAAATAAAAATCAGAGATTGTTCATTGGTTTGTAATGAGGATGAATGCTCACCTTGGCAACCTTGTGCATGTGGATTTCTCCCAAGATCTCATTAACTTGTATAGCATATTAGCAGCCAGGCAAGGTGGAATCTTGACCTACTTAATTTCAGGTGAGAAAACTTGCTCCGTTTTTTGTGTGTGATTTTCAAGGCTTCACTCACAAGTGACCTTACAATGTACTATATATTTCAGTGAAATGTTTGCATGCACAAGCAGCCAACTTGAGGTGTTCTCTTGGGGTCTCTCGGGAATAGAGACAACATCGCACCAGATGAGACAGCGGGACTTTGAAACAGTTAGGCTTCCATGGTGAAGATTTTGCCTTAGAAAATTTTTCCCTAGTAATGTGCAAAAAAGTTGTTCAAATGTTTCTGTGGCAAACACACAACTTTAGGCACTTGAATGCTTCCTTTGAGAGATCAGCCAGACCAATGGCTTAGTTGTCTGTGCTTTTTATTATTAGGCAGAAGTCTTCAAGTTTGGATTTTTGGGTTCTGGGTTCTTGCTGGCAAAAGCCTAGGAAAGCTATGGAGGCAATGTACTCTGTTTAAGAGGCCTAAATCCAGGACCAAATGGAATTGTGGGGTGAGGAGCTATGGATCTTCAAAGATCTGGCTAAGTGAAGGACCTCAAGAAAAAGAAAAAGAAAAAAATGGAGATGGCTCATGAAGAAATACAATGTAATTTGGTAAGCAGTGGATAAAAAAAACCTGTGTGTGTGAATGGTCTGGTTTGTGGATTTAGTGTAGTGGACTAACAAGCAATTAAAAAAGCTGGGTAAAGTGAGGACATATCATGCTCAAGCTTTCCTGTACTGCAATAGAAGTGTGCAATTCATTTTTGTTGTGATTTTTAAAAAATCATTTTCTTTTTTGTTATTGTCATAATGAAAATTACAAATAATAATAATGGAAACAAAAATGAAAACAAATTTTTGTTTTCAAAATAATGGGGGAAAAGTGAAAAATATATTTATGGCTTTACCTTTTTTTTCTTATCCAATTCTGATGAAACTTGGGGACATTGTACCCCCAACTGAGGGCACTATGGGCGAATTCACACGTGCAGCAATTATCTGGATTTTTAAAAACTGGTTCTCAATAGTTCTCTGTTAACAAGTCCTGTTGCATTCACATGCATGCCATACCGTTTTTAAGTACAGCAAAATAATGCATTCAGACCTTCTTGTAGTGCGCGCTTACCCGGCTGCTCAGTGCGGTTCAGTTACAGGAAGTGGCCTGTGGGGAGCCAGAAGGTTGCTACTTTGTAAACAACATTCTTTGAGATGGCTCTAAACATTCTCACAACACACAACCTTCCAGCCAACATGGATTTTTTTTCCTTGTATGTTTAGAAAGGGTTGGAAGGAATGGTCATTCTGAAGGGTAGAGTGCTTTTTATACTAGAGAAGCTGAGACCATCATGTGGTCTATTATTTGAATAGGGTGAACATGCACAACCCAGTTATGAGAATGTTCGGAGCCAACTCAAAGAACGTTGCTTGCAAGGTAGCAACCTTCTGCTTTATCTCGCAGTCCGATCGGAGGGGGTGCCCCCTGCTTTCCTGCACGGGACTTCTAGACTGGGGGGGGGGGGGGGGGATCAGGGAGTAAAGAGGGAGAGCCTGAGGCTGCTGGAAAGAAGCCCCTCGCATAGTGAGGCGCGCTGCTTCTCTCCCTGGTTTCTTTCCGGTATCCCGCTGCTGCTACTGCTGCAGCACTACGGTAGAGGCAGAGGCAGATGATTGAAAGTCCCTTGGAGGGAAGAACTTTTTTGGGGAGAAGCATGGAGGGGAAACATGGAGGGGAAGAACTTTTTTGGGGAGAAGCTGGCTGCAGCCTGCACCCAGCGAGGCAACTACAGGGCTCCAGCTGGTCTCACTGCTTCCGGTAGGGGCAGGAGTAAAACAGCGCACTTGGAAGCACGGTTGCATTCACATCAGAAAAGATTTCACACCAGTTAAAACCAGTACGATGTTGCTTTCACACTGCTGTTAAGTGCGGATTTATTGAAAACGGACAGCAAAAAGGTAGGTTTGAGTAGCTTTGAAAGTCGGATTTCTTTAGTGCGATATTGACCGCATTTAATCGAATTTATGTGTTCAGACATGCATGAAACATTCGTTTTTTAAAAAAATTCGCAAAAATCAGAACGTCTGAATCCCCCCTAGGTGTAGAAAAGTTTGGAAAGATTGGATAAAGGAAACTGATTTTATAACCAATTAAATGTGATTTTAGGAAAAGCTGCATACACATTCCTGGCTACACCTTCTTTATCTTCAAATCTATTTGCATGAAACCCAGGAATATTATGTCCCTCCACAAAGTGACCAATCTTGCCAAATTTCAGAAAGATTGCATAAAGGGTCCAGACATTATAAGTCATTATCTTGAAAATGCATTTCTAGCTGTAATATTTTTACATTCCATCCTGTTTACAAGACATTTGGCAGGAATATATCACACACCTTCCTTGTAATGACAATGTGATAAAGGGCCCCAAATTTTATAAGCTATTGAAGTTGTCCTCTTGAAGATCATTATTCAGATAAATAGCAGCACAGGCAGTGCCAGTCAGAGGTGGTCACCTGGCATGGCAGGGGGAGGGAGGCTGTAGGAGGGAGGATGGAGAGCAACCCAACAGACTGACAGACACATTCACTGGCCAATTACTGCATGCTTCCAGCTTTACAGGACGAATTGGTGGTGGCTTTGAGGTGGGCATAGTAGGCACATAACTGGGACTTTGGGGATAGCATCCCAGAAATCAAGAGACATGGTTTACACATCCAGGCTGGCAAATTATCATCACAATCACATCCTGCAGCACTTTGACAGAGGACATAAGAGAATTTCTATTGGCTCTTTCCTAAGCAGTTGCTTCCAACTTCCCAGTAACAAGTGGGGGAGAGAATTTGGGATGGTCAAAGCATAGGATGGGGATATTTGGCTGACATTTCTGCTGGCCAATTGGCATCTCAAACAGATCTTACACCACAGTGACATGTAAGAGAATTCCTGGCATAGGCTCATTCTCTGCACATGCTGTGCAAGCTTCTAAAATTGGGATATCTTTCTGATATCTGGCAGAGATGATCCTGAAGGTATGATATATAACCCTGCCAAATTTCATGTACACTGGCTGGACTACAAAGATGTTACAGTCAGAGATACATTTATAAGTTAATTGCTTATACCACCAGGACCCTTTATCCAATCCTTCTGAAAGTTGGCATAGGGTAGTAAACATGGGGAGGGGTATAAACCTGCCAGGTTTCATCCACATTATATGGGAGAGAAAGAAGTTACAGCCAGGAATATATATGCAGATTTTCTGCTTATATATTTCTGCTTTAACTGCTTATAAAATCAGATTCCTTTATCCACTCCTTCTAAAATTTGGTACAAATAATTCCTTCCATTGGAGGTACAATTTCTCCAGGTTTCATCCAAATATAATGAAAAACAAAAAAGGTAAAGCCACAAATGTGTTTTCAATTGAAACCAATGGAAATAAAAAACAAAAGCAAAAATGAAAATGAAATTTTCATATTTACGAAAAGGTTTAAATAATGAAAACAAAAAACAAAAATGAAAACTGACATGGGTCCCTGGTGCACACCTTTATACTGCAAAGCTGAGCAAAAAATTATCTTACCATGGGGTCTTTCTTGAGAAGAATGATGAACTGGGCTGAGGATAGCAAAAGAAGTCTAGGACTAGTCAATTCACTGCCCATCACACCAAGACTGGAAACTAGGCAGCAAAAGCGAAAGACCAATCACCAGTCACATTTCTCTTCATGACATTCCCCTATCTTTTCTTTGATGACAATGCATTTCATCTGCTAAATTACAAACCAACAATCATTAGCATCAACTAACTACCAAGCTTAATTAAAAAAAATAAAATTCTAGGTTTCGCATCACACATTCCCATGCACCAAACTGCATCTGGGATTGCCATCTTCCAAGAAGAGTGGACCCAGAAAGGGGTTGAACCATGCCCCAAAGGGGCAGGGCAAATGGATTCTCCTGCTTCTCCCTGGTGTAGCCACCATGCCCCTTTTAGAGCCTCATGGCATTGTAACACTAGGCTGACACCAGAAAGAGGGCAAGGAAAAGAGACTTTCCCACCCTTTTCCAACATGGCTACACTCTTTGGAGAATTTGTAATGCCGTTAGAACAGGAGGGGGAACGCAGACAGCCTTAGAATCTGTAGGGCCCAGGGTGAAAATAAAATTCAGGGCTCTAAGTAGCACCACCCGCTCAGGGAGCACCCTCAACAGGGCCCTACAGGTGGTTGTGTTTGGGGCCCTGCTGGGAGGAAGTGGGAGCGCTGTGGACCCCCGCCCCCGAGAAGTGGAGAAAACAATGGGGCCCAGGATGATGAACTCAGGGCCCCCTGTGATAAGGCCGGCCCTGAGTGGGAGAAGTTCTTTGCCCTGCCCCCATCTAATTTGGCCTCATTCTCCAGTCAAGCCTACACACACATGCCTCACCCTGCCTAACCTCTACACACCAAGCCTCACACTGCTACGTCCTCACACACTAACCCACAACCAGCTGTCTCCTCCACAAACATCCCACTACACCCACACTCTCCTTAGTTCCATGCCCTGGTCCTGCCTTCCCTTCCATCTGCTGTTCAGGGCACAGAAAAGGGTAATACTAGTGCTGAAACTCAGTATTTGAATTTATTTGGAAAGTACCGAGGATCACAGCACTGAGTTTGGTAGCACTGAGTTCTGAGGTTCTGGCGTTTAAGTCTGATACTTGGTAATATCGGCTCCACTCAATCAAGTGTTTCTCTGTGCTGCTGTGGCTGTGCATTTGGCCAGGCATGAGGAGGTCTCGGAACCCCTGATTTGACCAGAGTGATCCCCCTCTCCCCCGAAACCTTACATTCATTGAGCTGGAAAACAAAACTTACTGCTTTATTTGGTAGGCACGGAAGTAATGGGAGGGGACAGGTGAAGGGTGGACGAGCACAGGACAGTTTTTGGGCATTTGCACATTATTCACTCTTTGGTCTGGCTGACTAACACTGATGTATGTAAGTATTTTGGCTTAAGGATTTGGAGTATTGGACTCCTCATTTTAGCACACACAATTTTAAAGGGGGTGGATTGCCTGAACATAGGAGCAATGCTGGGGTTTACTAACCCTGGTTTTATATTTTAAAGTGGATGCTTGGGCATAGGGAAATGGTTATTAATATGGTGTAGTGTTTTTTTTGAGGGGGGTTGTGGATGAGCTTTGGGGCACCAGTGCCAACCATCCACTACAGAGCTTGCATAGGGGTAGGTGGGGGGTGGTGGCAAACTTGCTGATTATGGTATAGTGTACTTTTTGGGGGTTGTGGATCTGCCTGCTGGCAGCGCAGGGACCATGTGCTATGCAGCACCAATGCCAACCACCCCAGAGCTTGCATAGGGGTATGGGGACAAACTTGCTGGTTCGGAGTTTCTGAGTTCCATGGTTCTGAGTTCTGATTTTCAAGTCCTTGGTAACAGTTCCAAGTGGTGGCTGAAAACTCGGTCTCAGTATTCGGAACCTTGGAAACATTCACAAGTTTTAAAAAAAATATTCAATGCATCCCTAGGTTATACCAATACTGGTTGGTGGGGTTGGCTGAAGGGGAAAATGTCCAGGTCATGGACCCTATCTAACACAGCTGAAATTAAGTTGTACCTATAAAATGAAAATTCATAAAGAGCAAGATTCCTAAACATTAGTTTTCATCTCAGAATTTATCCTTGCTCTACAAGACATTAAATCATTTTCATTTCCTGAAAGCAGTCAATATATAAGATTTTTTAAAAAAACAACACCATGGGCCCTCCGCACCGCAATAGCGGCGGGGGGAGGTTGCCGCGCCCACCGATTTGCGGCCCGGGAAAAATGAGCGCGGAGGGGCTGCAGGGCTTTGGGAAACCCTGCACTGTTTGGTCTGGGCGCCTGTCATTGGCGACCCAGACATCAGAGCTTGTGTACTGGGCACCTGATTGGTCGGCGCTGGGGACGGTCCCTCCCCTTCCTGTTAGAAGGGAGGGGTGGGGAGAGGCTGCCGGCGCACGCGGTCTCCATTCGCACATCAGCATCGGCAGGCAGCAGTCGTGCCTGCACAGCGGGGAAAATTGTACCCACCCACCCATCCCCCTAATACTGTGGGTTTGTTAACCGGTTGCCACAAGGGGACCAAGAAGGAATTTTTGCAGAGCACTCCATCATTAGGACGGCTCTGTTGTTTTGCCTTCTTTACAGTATAGGAAGAATTAATAATAATATTTGGAACTGGATTTGGCTTGATTTGATAACAATAATTTAATATAGTTAATTTTAATTTGATATTAATTAGGTATAATTAAAGAAATAGGGATGATTACGAATTGGAAACGAATTGTTAACGAAAGAATTAAGAAAGAATTTTGTCGCACTCTTGCGGGGGTCCAGTATGGTTAATAGGCTGTTTTGTTAGGTAGTTGTAGTATAGATAAGGGAGTCATCTCCATAAGAGATGGGGGATGATACCTGTCGACAAGCAGGGCAAGGCTGACAGCAGGATCGTTCCCCGGGGGGAGTGTCAAGCGGGGGTAAGGGCAAGCATGGCCCTCGATCTTAATGACACCATATACTCCTGACTCAGGCCTCTGAGGCATTTACCCTTCGGCCTTGGCCAGGGAGCTGTTCGAAGGGAAAAGTTTAAGTTAAATTGGTAATGGCACTGGAGGGCAAATCCACGCCATATATATACCTGTTAATGTTCTTATAGGCTTCTACAAAATACTGGACCCAGTCGATTGCCTAGTGACAATCTAGCCAACGTTCTTGCTCTGATTGCATTAAAGAGTGTGGCCTTTTATAATCCAGCTCATGTCTCCGTGTGTCATTTCAGGGCTGGGGGGGTGCGTCGGCAAGAAAACGTTATCTATACTGTGCATTCCAGGGCACCAGGAGAGAATCACATAGGCTGAGGATTACTTGAATACATTTCATAATCAGCAAAAGAGCAACTACAGCAACTAAGAAACAAACATGCCTTTTCTTTTTCTGCTTCAGAACATCTAGACTAATTTAGCATTAAGAAATCAGAACTCGTGTATCTCCTAATTAATAGCCATTCACAGAAGCAATAAACTCTGACATTACCTGGCGCCTGTGTACAGAGCCATTTTTAAGGGGATGGGAGATAAAGGGGCAGTTGGCCTCTAAGATATGTGAAGGCACTTCACTGGGTGTTTTCAGATGTGACAACAGGACGGATTTCCACACTTCGCTAAGCGTGGAAATCCGTGCTTTCATTATGGCTGAATGCATCTGCCAGATGTTGACCCAGGCCAGAACCCTGGTTTGCATAGTCCATGGCGGTGCTTAGTCTGGGATATGTCTTGGGACCATCCCCAAGGACCAGCCTGGGCTAAGCATCACCACAGCCTGTGCAACAGCCGCCGGACTGGGGTAAGGTGGGCTGTCACATTTGATGGCCCGCTTACTCTTACCCTGGCCTGGGTTTGAGGGTGGCCTCATAGGCCACTTTGGCTGCCCGTCAGGGATGGGGGCGGGCTGCTCTGAGAAGCATGGGGGCGGGGCTTTGCAGACACATGTCCATGCATCACCGCGCCCGCCCTCTCCTTCCCCCCTCCTTTGCCCGGCCACCATCACTCTTGGCTGGTGACCGGGCCAAATCCTGACCAGAGTGAGGTCCTCACTCCAAGCAGGATTAAAGCATGGTGGTGATGAGTGTCATCGCATCTGAAAACACCTACTGTGACTGGATCCCTCAGCCTCCTCCTTCAAGACTGGGCGAAGAGTGACAAATCTAGTTTTCTAGTCAGTCTTCCATTCCAGATGGCTCCACTGAGTCACCAGCCACAGGCAGCAAGTGACTCTGGGACTAAGCCCCCCCCCCTTCCTATCCTTGAAGGAGGTGACTGAGAGAAACACTCTAGTGCAGAAAAAAGTTGCAGGTTCTGAATTCACTAATATTATTCATATGCACTGTAAAGAATCTTCACATATTCAACAACCATCCACGTGTAACAGGTCACTGCAAGTCTTTGCAGGATCAAGGCTGCAGCAGGGCTGGATAAGTGTTTGCGGGGGGGGGGCTGTCCCCTGGAGTAGGTATTGAACCAAGCCCATAAAGGGTTAACTGGGCCAATTAGCATGGCCTGAGCACTCCCAGCTGGGTGTGGCAGGATAGGAAAGCCCACAGGAAGAACACCAGGGAGAAGCCAAAGGGCTCGGCCTCTGAGGGACCATGACTGAAAGGAAACTGGTTAACAAGGGAAGCCAGGACAGGGGGCTTGGCAAGAAGCCCAGCCTGGAAAGGGGGCTGGCAGTCTGGGAAGGAGACCGCAAGCCTAACTGAACGGCTTTGTACATAGAAACTTTAAGACTGTGACGGTGGGACATTCGGAGATGGAAATAAACTAGCACCAAAAGGCAAGAGACACCAAAAGGAACAGGGAGGGGGGCTGCTCCTGTGACTACTCCCCCTCAGAGGAGGCCTAGCTTGTCACACCATGTTTTCTGCTTTGTTTTGTTTTCCCCCCAGCCATTTTTCTTTGGATATCTGGCTATTCAACCAAATATCTGAAAAAAAATGACTGTGGAAAAAACCCTGGGGGGGTGGGGGCACCACCCAAAAACGTGAAACAAAGATTCAAATGAAGCAGGCATGAATAGCACTTCGTACCCACTTCAACAGACGTAAATCAAAGCGGAGGAATTCGACAAATGCTGCATTCACAGGGAATACCAGTGTCCGCTCTAATCCGGTCAGCGCAACCTGCCCCCACCCCCTCTCTCAGGGAACAAATTGTTGAAGCAGCGTAGAGCTCACTGTTGCTAGTGGGACTCCCCAGAGAGAATGAAAATGCAAGCGAGCCGGAGGAAGATGTGTGACTTTCTTTTCCCTGGGGTATGCCTCAAAAATCATTTGTCCCACTCAGCTAAAATTCTTAGCTGTAAGCCTAGGGTATTGTAATGTGTCCTCCACCTCTGTCCCGTCGAGTACCGCGTCTGCTACAGCCTGGTTACAGAGAACGGCTCTTTAGCTCAAGCTGCACAGAGTCATATCTTTTGCTCTGGTCCCGACCCTGCTGTGTTGGCTGCGATGATGTTTGTCACACCTGATCTTAGCCAAGTTCTGTGCTGAAGGAGCGCTATGGAAAATCCACATCTTTGAGAAGAATATGCTGAACTGCTTCAAAAGTATGGATGGCAAAACCATATCTAATGAGGAAGTCATTACTAATTACTTCCCCCCACCCCCATGTTACCATATGGAGAATAAGATTAGTTCTAATATTCCAGGAGTGGCCCCTGAATCCAATTCCTACCCCAACATATGAAAAGCCTAAGCTCAGAGTAAGTGAGCACAGAAGGAATATGGGGATGATCGATGGGTGTTTTCAGACGTGATGGCTCTTGCCATTGCCACAGCCTTCTCCGGGTGGCAGTGGGAGCTGACGCTCTGGTTAGGGTTTGCCCTGGCCACGGGAAAAAAAGTTACAGCGGCCAAGCCAGGGAGGAGGTGGGAAGATGCATGGATGCGCATGCGTCCACGCGGCCCTGCCCCCAGGCTACATGCAGCAGCCTGCCCACCCCCCTGCATCTGCTATGGCACCCGGCACCCGGCGGAACCCTGATTGGGTTATGTAAATCAGCCATTCATCGGTAACAGTATGCTTTACACCTGATCGGGAAGCTGTTTCCTGGGTGGAGTTGGTGCTTAGGCTGGGCTGTGACCTGGGAATGTTCCTGAGTCCCAGCTGGGGCTAAATGCCACCACTGCCCAGGAAACGACCCAGGCTAACATCTGGCGGTGCTTTCTGACATGACAGTAGCTCGCAATTCCACGCGGATCAAGGCATGGAAATGTGGGTTATCGTCCATCTGAAAACACCCTCTGACACAGAACCATGTTCTCCTCTTCCTAGCACACACCTTAAGCACCTTGCCCCTAACTTCTATGTAGCCTTTGGAGCTTGTACTAAAGTGGCCCCTGAGAGGGAAAGGGTTCCCCATCCCTGTTGTAGTCTGATGATTGCTAATACGTTTTTCCAGTGTTAGTATGGGAAAAAACTGTTGGAAATACATTCCTTTGGTTGCATCTCCCCTAAGCACCTCATCCTGTTTGTTTGCTAGAAACACCAGGAGTAGACAGACAGATCAGGGAACCCTTACCCCATCCTATCTGTCCTACTCTTGTCAGGACCTGATTGGTCAATCTCCTCCCCCTGGAGATTTCTCATCTCTTTGTGTCTCAGAGAGCTTCCTTCCTCCCTCTTGAACACACCTAGTCTTAGGACTTAGCATAGATGTAGGTCTTTCCTATCCTACATGTATTTCCTAATAAAGCTACTTAAGCTTAAGTATGCTTCCTGCCTGCTTATTGATGATTAGC
>QEPC01004151.1:704618-720752 GCA_003113815.1 Sphenodon punctatus | reverse complement strand
GGGGGGGGGGGGGAGGGGGCATGTCTGGCCAGAATTGGCCAGTCTGAAAGCCCCCCTGCTCCCCATGTGACTTTGCCGGCAGACATTCTCACGGATGTAGAGCAGGAAATCAAGGTCTGCATCCATGTGCATGTCTGCCGGCAAAGCTGCTCAGGGGGAGGGCTTTCAGATCGGCTAATCCGGTCCCCCCTGAAGCCCAAATATGCACGGGGGAGGGGGCGAGCATGTCTGAAAGTGGCCTAAGTCTCACTGTCAGTAGGACTCAAGCACCCAAGTCAATTAGGCACTTTGAAACTTTTAGCCTTTGAAACTAGTTGTTTCTATGCATTGAGACAGACTTTGGCATTCTGAGTGTGTGTTCAATTAATAAAACTGCTGTGCATTCTCTTCAACATAAGGCAATGTACAACCTGTTTATTTGGCCAGATGTTTAGCAGGCAGGTTAGGGTTTGAGAGTGGTTGTAGTGGAATTTATATTCTTATTGGTCTTTATTTTGGTACATTTTATGTCTCCTTATATATTTTGTGATCTGATTTGTCTGATTCTGTGACCTTTGCAGTGATGTCCTTTATATTGGATGCATTTGAGGCTGGCTGGAATTTTCTTTCCTTTAGAGCTGTGTAATTTTCCTTGTTATTTTTATGTACATTGTGTTTTATTCAATTTTTTTTTTTATGTCTGTTTTCTTTTTTTTCTTTCAGACGTGTTTTATGATCTGTTTAATCTTAATTTTAAATTTATTTTATTGTATTGGGTTTTGCTCCGTTTTGAACCCTTTTTGCTATGGCATTGTCACACTAATAAATAGTGTGTGTGTTTATATATATATATATATATATATATATATATATATATATATATATATATACAGTGTTGTGAGCTACCCTGAGCCTTCAGGGAAGGACAGGTTACAAAGCAAATAAATATGTCCTGGCTGTATCATTTTCATATTTATCTGTGAATGTTTTGCCTTGAGTAGATGTCCATAACCTCCAACCGAAATACATATCCCTAAAAAGTAACGCTAAAGAGGGGTTAACCTGTTTAAGTGGCCCCATGGCTGGTTTATTATCGTCAACCATTCAAATAAAAGGTGGTTCAAATAAAATGTGGCAAGACAATAAGAGATGACCTGTTGATGTCATCTGAACTTCTAGGGTCAAGAGCCACAATTTTCTGGAAGGATGCATCACTAGGTGCTTTGCAGTTGGCTAGTGTCAGAAGCATTTGATGAGTTCAAGTACAGGGCTTCTTGTTCATGCACTTCCCATGCTTGCCACATATTTCAGCATCATGTTTCTCCCACATGCAGCCAGTCTTGACAGATATAATCTCCAGACCTACAATGGATGCATATATTGTGCATATTTTGGAAAGTATGGAAGGAATTTGAGGACATCACTGCATCTGTTAGTTACATATGCAAACATGAAACTCAAAAACACGGCATGGGTTCTGGATGAATTTAAACCAAATTAGAGCTATGGAGGCTGTTCTCCTTAACTTCCGCGTACCTAGACATTGATCTAAAAGTAGAATATCTATTTCTTAAATGCAGTATCAATTGAATAATTTAATTATTTATTTTTCATATTTTTACTTCACCCTCCTCCATAGACTCAGTGTGGCTATAATACACGTACAGATCTAAGACAAAGACAAAGACAAAGACAAAGAGTCTGGTAATTTTCTGGTAAGAGTCTAGTAGAATAGTATCCAATAAATATGAATGGAGAGGTTTAATTGAAAACAACAAGTAGTGTGTAAGGGTTCATGGAAACATATGACAGAACTGAAAACATTTTGTTTTATTCAGGGCTATGTTTCAGTTTATTCACTTGTATACACCACTGACACTTAAGTGAGCAACAGTAAGCAAAACTTTCAAAAGGAACTAGTGATTTGGGGATAATCATTCCAAGATGATTTCAGTGATTCTGTCTTTTGGAAGTGGGAGATAGTTCCTCTATCCTCTGAAAATAAGACCACTTTTCAGGTACGGGCAGCATATCAGATACCACGGAAGTTACTTGCAGGGTGCTGACACAGTTGTAACTCCTTGCAGGATGAGGTATGCAGTCCGGAGGGAGCTGAAAGGGAGAATCATTTCTTGGTGGGATGCAAGCAGGAGAGAGACCCAGCAGGAAGAAGCCTGTTCCAGGAAGAAGGAACCTCAGGGGAGAGAGTGGAAAGGTTTGCTAGGAGTGGACTAACCTAACAGACAAAATGCAGAATCCCCTCTTCCTTGCCTGTAGTGAAGCAGGCAGTTTGCCACCATACATACATCCTTATGGACCATACTCAGGTTGGCAGAGGGTGGGGTCAAAGAGGAGCAATTTGAATCTGGCCTGTTTGGACCAGTGCAAAAATTTTGGCATGGGGCGGGGAGAGGGCGCTGGTGAGAAGAACACCCCCAAAAACATTTATAGAACCACCCTCCTTTGGCATTGAACAGTACAGCTGGATGCAGCGGAGAAGAGCAAGCACCCACCTCCCCTCTTATACTTTCAATGTGGGCATTCATTGGTCACCATAAGTTTATGGGGACCAGGCAGGAATCCCCACCCAAATTGGCTAGTGAGCAAAGGGGTGAGGTTTTTTTCCTCTTCCCCACAGCAACTGAGGGGAAATTTAAGTTCTGAGTTCAGTATAAGAGGTGTGCACCAGGGACCCATGTCATTTTTTGTTTTTGTTTTTAAAATATTTTGTTTTCGTTTTCATAAATATAAAAATGTTTTTGTTTTTGCTTTCATTTTCTATTCCCATTGGTTTCAATGGAAAACACATTTTTGGCTGAACCCTTTTTGGTTTTCAATATATTTGGATGAAACATGGAAGGCTTGTACCTCCAATGGAAAGCATTAACTGTACCGAATTTCAGAAAGATTGGATAAAGGAATCCAATTTTATAAGCAGTTGAAATGTGTTATTTTGCGAAAATCTGCATATACATTCATGGCTGTAACCTCTTTGTCTCCCATCTAATATGGATGAAACGTGGCAAGTTTATACCCATCCCCAATGTTTACTATCTATGCCAACTTTCAGATGGATTGGATAAAGGGTCCCAGTGGTATAAGCAATTAACTTATAAATGCAACTTTATAGTCCAACCAGTGTACATGAAATTTAGCAGGGCTTGTATCTAACACCTTCAGAATCATCTCTACCAGATATCAGAAAGATGTGATAAAGGTTCCCACTTTTATAAGCCTGCACAGCATATGCAGAGAATGAGCCTATGCCAGGGATTCACTGTAGTATAAGATCTGTTTGTCAAGCCAATTGGCCAGCAGAAATGTCAACCAAATATTCTCATTTTGTGCTGTGACCATCACAACTTCTCTCCCTCACTTGTTATTGGGAAGTTGTAAACATCTGTTTAGGAAAGAGCCAGTAAGGATTCTCTTATGTCCTCTGTCACAGTGCTGCAGGATGTGATTGTGATGATAATTGGCCATCCTGGATGTGTAAACCATGTCTCCTGATTTCTGGGATGCTATCTCCAAAGTCCCAGTTATCTTCCTTCTATGTACACCTCAGGACCGCCCCCTATGCCCACCTTGAAGCCACAACCGATTGGTCCTGTAAAACTGGAAGCATGCAGTAATTGGCCAGTGAATGTGTCTCTCAGTCTGTTGGGTTCCTCCCAATCCTCCCTCCTACTGCCTCCCTCCCCCTGCCATGTCAAGTGCCTGCCTCTGACAGGCACTGCATGTGCTGCTATTTAACTGAATAATGGTCTTCAAGGGGACAACTTCAACTCCTTATAAAATCAGGTCCCTTTATCAAATTGTCCTGTAGCTTGGCAGAGATGACAGGGAAGTTTCCTCAAATCCCTATGGATTGAAATTCCAGGTATCAAGCAGAAGAGTATAGCAGTGGGGCTATACTATCGCCCCCCTGACCAGAATAGAGAGACTGATTATGTAATGCTAACAGAGATTAAACAGGCTACTAAAACTGGGAACATAATAATAATGGGTGACTTCAACTACTCCAATATTGACTGGGTGAATACCTCCTTGGGGCGGGATGTGGAGGCAAAATTTCTGGATGCCATAAATGACTGCTCTTTAGAGCAATTGGTTCCAGAACCAACGAGGGGAGGAGCTACTTTAGATCTAGTCCTAAGTGGCACACAGGAACTAGTGCAAGGAGTAACTGTGGCCGAGCCACTAGGCAATAGCGATCATAATATAATCAAATTTGACATAGTTGCTGGAGGGAGAAAGTTAATTAAAAGTACAGCACTGGCTTTTAACTTTAAAAAGGGAGACTATGCCAAAATGAGGAAGCTAGTTAGAAAGAAACTAAAAGGCACAGTTGAAAGGACTACATGTTTGCAAGAGGCATGGAGGCTGTTGAAAAGCACCATCTTGGAAGCCCAGATTACATGCATCCCACAAGTTAAAAAAGGTAGCAGGAGGACTAAACGTCTACCACTGTGGCTAAATGGAGACGCAAAGGAGGCTATTAGAGCCAAAAAGGCATCCTTTAAGAAATGGAAAGCTAGCCCCAATGAGGAAAATACAAAGGAGCATAAACACTGGCAACGTAACTGTAAGGTGCTAATAAGGCAGGCCAAGAAAGAATTTGAAAGGAGACTTGCTAAAGAGGCAAAAACAAATAATAAAACCTTTTTCAAGTATATCAGAGGCAAGAAGCCTGCTAGGGAGTCGGTTGGGCCATTAGATGACCAGGGAGTAAAAGGGGCACTCAGGGAGGACAAGGACATTGCAGAGAAGCTAAACGAGTTCTTTGCTTCGGTCTTCACTGCGGAGGATGTTGGGGAGATACCCACGCCGGAACCCTACTTTGTAGGTGATGAATTGGATGAACTGTCACAAATCAGCGTGACCCTGGAGGAGGTTCTAGAGCAAATTGACAAGCTTAATACGAACAAATCACCAGGGCCAGATGGTATTCACCCCAGAGTTCTGAAGGAACTCAAATGTGAAATTGCAAACCTACTAGTAGTAATTTGTAACCTAACGTTGGCATCTGGCACTGTACCTGAGGACTGGAGGGTGGCAAATGTAACCCCAATATTTAAAAAGGGATCCAGAGGTGATCCTGGAAACTACAGACCGGTAAGCTTGACGTCTGTGCCGGGCAAAATGGTGGAAACTATCATTAAGAACAGAATCACTGGGCATATTGATAAACATGGCTTAATGGCAAAGAGTCAGCATGGATTTAGCAAAGGGAAGTCATGCCTCACTAATCTCTTGGAATTCTTTGAGGGCGTAAACAAGCATGTGGACAGGGGAGACCCAGCAGATATAGTGTACCTGGATTTCCAGAAAGCTTTTGATAAGGTCCCACATAAACGACTCTTGAGAAAATTAAAAAGTCATGGGATAGGAGGTAGTGTTTTGCTATGGATTGGTAACTGGTTAAAGGATAGGAAGCAAAGAGTGGGACTAAATGGCCAGTTTTCACAATGGAGGGATGTAAAAAGTGGTGTGCCCCAAGGATCTGTACTGGGACCAGTTCTTTTCAATGTATTCATTAATGATCTGGAAAAGGGTGTTAAGAGTGAGGTGATCAAATTTGCAGATGACACCAAGTTATTCAGAGTAGTCAGAACACGAGCAGACTGTGAGGAGCTGCAGCAAGATCTTACAAGACTGGGTGCCTGGGCATCTAAATGGCAGATGAGATTTAATGTGGACAAGTGCAAAGTGATGCACATTGGGAAAAATAATCCAAATTATGAGTACACAATGCTGGGTACTAAGCTAGGAGTTACCACTCAGGAAAAGGATCTGGGAGTGATTGTGGATAATACACTGAAATCCTCAGCCCAGTGTGCCGCAGCGGTCAAAAAAGCAAATAGAATGTTAGGAATTATTCGCAAGGGAATAGAGAATAAAACTGAGGATGTCATAATGCCTCTATACAAATCAATGGTGCGACCGCACCTTGAATATTGTGTGCAGTTCTGGTCGCCCCATCTCAAAAAAGACATAGCGGAACTAGAAAAGGTACAGAGAAGGGCAACAAAAATGATCCAGGGTATGGAACAGCACCCGTATGAGGAGAGGCTTGATAGGTTGGGGCTCTTCAGCTTGGAAAAGAGACGGCTGAGAGGAGATATGATAGAGGTCTATAAAATCATGAGTGGTGTGGAACTTGTAAACAGGGAATGGTTATTTACCCTCTCAACTAGTACTAAAACTAGGGGACACTCCATGAAACTCACAGGTGGCAGAGTAAAAACAAACAAAAGAAAGTATTTTTTCACTCAGCGTACAATTAGGTTGTGGAATTCACTGCCAGGGGAGGTGGTCAAGGCCAGCAGTATAGCTGAGTTTAAAAGAGGTTTGTACAAGTTTCTGGAATATAGTTCCATTAGCAGCTATTAGCCAGATAGGACTGGGGAACAAAACCCGTTACTGTCGGGAGCCTGGGGATGAGCCACAGGGAATGGATAGCATGGTGATCTGTTGGGTGCTTCTCCCAGGTCTCCGTGAATGGCCACTGTCGGAGGCAGGATGCTGGGCTCAATGGACCGTTGGTCTGACGCAGTATGGCACTTCTTATGTTCTTATGTTCTTAAGGTGTGAATACATTCCTGCCAAATGTCTTGTAAACAGGATGGAATATGAAAATGTTACAGCCAGAAATGCATTTTCAAGATAATGGCTTATAACATCAGGACCCTTTATCCAATCTTTCTGAAATTTGGCAGGATTGGTAATCTTGGGGAGGGACAGAATATTCCTATGCTTCATGCAAGATAAAAAAAGTTGTAGCCAGGAATGTGTATGGAGCTTTTCTTAAAATCACAACATTCAGTTGCTTCTAAAATTGGTTTTCTTTATTCAACCATTCTGAAATTTGGTACACATAGTGCCCTCCATGGGGGTACACTTTCCCTAGGTGTCATCAGAATTGAATAAGAAACAAAAAAAGTTATAGCCAGAAATATGTTTTCCAGTGTTTTCCCATTATTTTAAAAACAAAAATTCATTTTTGTTTTTGTTATCATTATTTGTTGTTTTCGTAGGGGTGGGACACCGGGGAGAATACCGGATACCAGATGTACCAGTATCAGATCTCCCTGGTACCAGATTTACCGGTATCGGCACACCAGATTTTTAACATTGGCTGCGGTACCGGATTTTTTACATTGTGGCTATTGACTTCAACGACCGCACTGTAAAAAATCAGGTACCGCAGTCAATGTTAAAAATCTGGTATGCTGGTGCAAGTAAATATCGGATTCATCGAATTAAACCAATACACCCAAATACCGGCAATATCGGATCTCGGGAGAACCGGAATTCCCACCCCTAGTTATTACAATTACGAAAAGGAAAATCAAAAACTTCATTTTCAGTATCATAATAACAAAAATGAATTGCACATCCCTATTCAGTATTTCTTTTTGTCTCAGCTCTAGTGGGAGTCCGGTGCCGAATGGAGTAGTAGGACGGGGGCGGGGGGTGACAGAGCCTGAGGCAAAGTGACTGAAGCATCTCCTTAAAAGAAGTGGGGATAGGACCTAGCTGTTTCAGGCTGGTATAGTCCTCAATGTGGTTCTCCCAAGTGGGGGGTTGGACTGGCAAGGACTTGGATGTACCAAGATTTGGGTTGGAATCATCCCCTTCCCTCATGATCCTGATGAAGGGGTACATGGTGAGGTTTTCCCCGGGGAAAAGGTCAGGGTGGGGGGGCATTGGTTCAGGGCTCAGTTGAGTGGAGGGTTGGGCAAACCTGGCCAATTCCCTGAAGGGCTCTGAAGTGTTGGAAAGAGAGAGCACTGCATCAATTTGATTGGGTTTTGAGGGGTTGGGGTCACTGGGGTGGAACCTTGTCTATACTGGTGGTTTGTGTTTGATCACGAATAAAGAGTTGCAGCCAATTTTAAACCCACCATTTGTGTCCTAATCCTTGCTTTATTCTGTCAATGTGGCAACAACAATCTATATGGGAGAGTAGCCTGGCTGACTGACTGACTGATTGACTGACTTTGGTCTGGGGTGGGAAGTCTGTTATTCTTGGTCAGAAAGATTCTGGAAAACTCTTCCAAGAGAGAATTTTGCTTGTTTGTTTGGCCATGTGGACCTGATTAAAGGATGTTAACAGAGGAAAAGGCTTTTGTGTTGGCCTATCTAAAAGGTCTGAGTTGGCTAAAAGGAGGGCCAGCTCTGGAAATAACCCATACGCAGAAGGCATATGTTCCCAGCTCTCAAAACATGAGGCACATTGAACCACAAGTCATTGTCTAAAACGTTTGGCCTATGCTTCTTGGTAAACAAACAATGTGTGTTTTTGAACTATAGGCACAAAACCAGAAAAGAAACAAGCCTGTGTAGAAACAGGGAAGGAAAAAAACCTCTGAAAGCTGTTGAAATAAAATATTTTCTTAAATGGATTAACAGGAGAGCATGCAACTGCATGTGCAGAATGTGCATGTTGGTAGCATGACTGCATTTGAAAAATAGAGAGATCTCTATAGAAATATTTCCAATTAGCCAGATGCACAGACCCAATAAGTTAGTACAATCGAGGTTCATATGCACATGAATTAGTCATGCAGTCATATATCAAATTTTGTTTGACAGGACAACCCTATATATTTATTTATAATACTTTATATTCACAGGGGACAAAATATATAGCTTCACGATTACGTTGGGTGTGTGTGTGTGTGTGTTTCCCCATGCATTATGCCATTGATAGCCACTCAATGGGAACAAAATTATTTCTTAGTTCCCAGCTGGTTGAGAGGAATTAAAACTAAGAGCTTCTCTTTTCTCAGTTAGTGTGAGTCACACCGTTGATCAAGTTACCTGGAAAACAGGTTTTAAACTTTCCATGAATGATTACATAAAAGAATAAAGCTAGAACTAGAATAGAGAAAATACAAAAGGACTGTGAGAACGGAATGATTGGGGCTCAGTGGATTTTATTGCTAAAATGTCATTTCCTTCTGTTATAAATTCAGTGATCACAACACCTTTTTTTTTTCCATAGAGGTGTCAGTCCATTGGCTGATGGTGCCATCTTTTCCTTTCTTACACATTTTTAGAATGGGATTGTTGCACGTTGCTCTAATGTTTTTCGATGGTACGTATGTGGATAAAACTAAACAATCCTTACAATTGCAAATGGACTCACATAGAAAAATTATTACAGATAAGAATACTCTGCAGGCACACACTTCTCCCAGAGCAACCACTCTTCTGATTTCTTAGTCCTTCTCCTGAATGGGAACCTATACAAGACCTTGAGAAGAAATACAGGTTGCGGGGCTGCACTGGAGCCAATGCAGCCCTGCAACCTGTATTCCTCATGTGTTCTCTAAAATGTACATATCTGACCACCCTACTGAGCCCTCTCTCCCCAAACTACCTTGAACCATGAAAGGGCAGGAGCTGAGGGTGGGAGGAAGGAGGGAAGAGCATGAGAGTGTTCTAGTTTCACAGTGCATTATCACCTGCTGCTACCTGTGCTCTCCTCTCCTCTAGCTCACTGTGAGGTCAGGGAGAATGAGGACTGAGGCGGTGACTGTGGAAAGAGCTGTTCCAAATTCAGGGAAGTTGGGGCCTGTGACTATCATTCTTGTTATAGTAAATGGTAAATGATTTCCTTTTGCTGGAACTGTTTAACTCTTACAATGGGTGTAAGCAGTCGGACACGTCTCTGGATTTGTCAACAGATGCCCTGATCACCTCTGGGTTTGCTGGTCTGTCTGAAGAGAGCCCACCAGATGAGCAATAAAAAGCAGGTTTGGGCTGCTCTGCAAGATGCAGGAGCATGCTGGGCTGAGCAGACAGGCCAAACTTGGGGCAACGGCCAAACGTGGCACTGCTGCCCGTCTCTTGGAGGGGCCCATGACACACGCCCATGCCCCCTCCATCCGTTGCCGCTTTCAGCACCATAGAGCTGAGACAGCCATCTAGAGTGTTGCTAGTGTGACCCGTGGCTCTATGGTGGTGGGGGAAGGTGCAGGGCGAGTGGATGACCGGCAGGGGACACGGCTGGTCATCTGATCTGGCCCTGGGTGGAACTGGTAAATGGTGGCCACAGGGGTGGGCCCACAGAGCAGCTCCGGACTCTAGCGGGCTCCCTCTCTGTCTGAAAACACCCAATGAGACTGTATGTCATGCCAGTGCCACTCACTTCTATGTTTTCTAGTTTGCTCATGGGACCTATGTGTTGGGAGCCCCCTCCCAAATTGCCGTGAGCTCTCCACAGGCTGTGGCCCTCCATGTTGGATGCCCTGTCGGCCTGTATTTTACACCAGCGTTTCTCCCAACCCTGTTGTCATTTCAGGTTTGGAGTCCCCCAACACATCAGGGCTGTGTATGGTCACACAGTCTGCAGTCACCTGGTCTAACCCTGGGGCAGAACCCATCGATCTCCTGTCCCTCTCTTTCCCATCTCCCTGCAACCACCTCAGCTTCCAGCATCAGTTCCAATGCATTCAGATAGATGCATAGGTCTCTCTACCACACATTGGGTTAAAACAAACATGACAACGAACACGTTTGGCCCACTGTGGCAGGCTTGGGCATGGACCCCACCTGCACACCTGTGCAGGTGCAGGTACTGCCAGATGTTAGCCTGGGAGTGTCCCAGGCTGTGTCAGCCGTTCTGTCCAATTGGGCCCAAGCGGTTCACCCCAGGGCTGCATGTTTGTTCCCAGGCTAGTCTGCCGTCACGGGCCGGGTCCAAGGTGACAGGCAGTCATGGCTTCCCATCATGGAGGGGTGCTGGATTCAGTGCAGAGGTGGTCAGCTGCATGTTCCCCGCTCTCCCCGCCCCATGGCTGTGCGGCCATCAGCCTGGCTGGGAGCATGTTTATTTTGCATCCCAGCCTGGTGCGCACCATGTCCACCTGGGATGTGGCAGCCCAGTGTCACTTCTGTTTTTATCCATTGTCTCTTATTTCTTGCAAGTTTTTGCGCTTGTACTTGTGAATGTTAAGGGACTGACAACATCAGAGAGACCTCCCTCAGTGATAACAGAAACAGCTGCTCTTTTGTTAGAAACAACAACAGGAACTGGGGGCCCAATTTACTGGCACCTGGCCTCCTACCAATTAACACAGTGTCATCTTTGTGAGGTGAGTAAATGATGCTGGGCTGGTTCCATGAGGATGGGATGATGCAAGTCAAGCCCAAGACTTGGATTAACCAAAGGCAGCTATGGAGAAAAATTGGTCCAGATTATTTCCACTGCTTCTTTAAATTAAACATCCCAATCAGCACTTTGGCAAAACTGGCAAGAAACATACCTACCAATGCTCAGAAACATCAGAGAAGGATCACCCAAGACCAATCTGTGACCAACAGAAAAAAGGGAGGTGAGGCTTATGTTGCATCCATGTGTACAGGAGACAGTTAAAAGGCTTTTAAAAATAGGGAAATCTGCAGTTGTCAACTGAATCTCCAGCATGCGTCCTATAAACGTCGAGAGGCAGCATAATTCTCTAGCAAATACAAGTCTCTTCTCTATAAAAACTGTTATAATTGTTACAAATTCAAGTTAAGAACCAAAAGGATTAAGCTGTATCTACAAAAATCCTTCTAATTCCTTTGATGTATAGGAAATTATCACTCACAATAAACACAACATCCAGAGAACAGACAAGGCAGCTGCCCTAGTCGGTGTCCATTACAAGCCTTGAGCATCGCCAGTGGAATGACTATCAGCAGTACAGCCAGCTAGAAATGTTCTTATCCACTCAAGCATTTCAGCCAATGCAGCTTATAAACAGACAGATCCATGATCTTGACTAGTCCCAGCTGTATCTTGTGTCTGTTACAAGGGGAGTGTGAAGAAGGGAAGGAGAGGGGTGGGACAATGACATGAATGTACTCTACACTGATGTGGGCATTGGGGTGAAGTGTGTGTGTGAATGTACTGCAGAAGTATGTACATCCAAATCCCTGTCTAGCAAGCGTCTATTGATGGCCATGCTGTGACGGCCTTACTCATTTACTCCCTAGTTCTTCAAGCTTCTGCTGGAGTCACCTTCAGTTAACCATTGAGGCAAGATACTTGAAGGTAATTGTAACACCTTTCCTGCAGGTGTAACAGGGTGGATAAAATTCAGAGTTAAATTCTGAAGGCCCCCAAATCTCCTCTCACTCCTCTGATTTTGGTGTGTCACCTTTCTCACCCCACCCCCTCCATGATGCACACACACTGAGTTTTGCATTTAGCCTGAACTGCAAGTGAACATCAAGAGTTGCATGTATACGCACAACATCAAGAGTTGCATGTATACGCAGGACCATCCACCCCACTAAAAATGTCAATAAGAGTTTTGCTATTAACTTCAACGGATGGAGGATTGCACCATGGGTATGAATAGACTGAATCTCTTCCTCGAACATCCTACAGTGGTAAACTCAGAGTAATTCTATTCATTTCAAAGGAGTTACCTCAAACTTACACAGGACTTAACTTGTTAAAAAAAACAAAGAAGAAAAAAGAAAAGAAGGAGGGAAAAAGAGGAGGGAGGGGGAGTTTCCGGGTTCAAACCTGCCCTGCCCTACCCTGCCCTGGAAGTCCTGCCCCTTGACCTAGAAGCATGGGGAGTTCAGAGAGGCTGGTGGAGCTGCCTTGTTGGGCTCCATGACTCCCAGCCACTGCTCCCGCCTCTATTTTGCTAGGAGCTCAGGACCAGATTAAGTTTGATGGAGCCCAGAGCTGCTGCCTTCGAGCAGCTGATCTGTGGCAAACAGCTGATGGGTGGCAGTGGCAGCCCATTTCCTTCCCATCCACAGCAGTCTCTACCTTGTAAGAAGAGAGAATAGGGCTGAGACTGGTGCTTCTGAATCCAAGCAGAAGAGGGATCTTGCAGTGTAGCATATATGTAACTCTGGACAATTTTTTTTTTTTTGGGGGGGGGCGGAATTATTGACTCACATAAGCTTCACCACCATCTCTAGAATTGCATGGGAAGGAAATTGCTAGCTCAACCTCCACATAATTATTCCCATGAAGAATAGTGGCAGGGTCTGGAAGAGGGGCCAGAGTTGATCCCCAGCAAGCCCTGGACCTACACCGTAACAACAAATGTTAGGTCCTGTGGGTGCAAATCAGTGAATTACAATATTTTGATGTTGACTCTTGTTGAAAATTTTCTCTTGACAGAAGAAGAACAGTGTGAGGAAAACACCTTAACACAGATGAGCCCAGCTAATAACATTTACTGAGAAATGGACACCCGACCAGGATGACATACATTTGCTCTGGCTGCAGGAATCTTCGCTAGAGTTCTTGTGGACTACTTAAAGAGACACTACCCTATTCCTCAACATGACAAGACCACTTTTAAACTGGAATTTCATTAGAACAGACAAATAAAAATTATCAAATCAAATTTTGAAGATGAAATGTCTTTATTCATAAAAATTTCATTTGCCAATGAAAGTTTTGACCCAGCTCTAAATTCTGTTACATGTTGGGACTCAATGCATTTGTTTCTTTCAAAAATAGGGTGACTGTCAGGATCCAGGCCTCAAACCAGCAACGTTCAGGCTCCTGGACAGCAACTAACTCATTATCACTACCGCTATTCCTTGGCTTTGGCCCTGGTGGACCTGTGTAGGCCTTTCTGTGCTAGTCAGACCACACGCCTCCCTGCGTTTGCTTTATGCACACACCCAGCTTCCTGATTGGCTGAAGGCACAGGAAGCTGGGAGAATCATCTGTTTCCTCTACCTGTTTCCTGGTCCCTGTTCTTTGCTGTGGATCTGCTGTCTTCTGGACCTGGTTCCTATTTGTTTGGGCTTGGACGAGCTCTGCCAAGATTAGTTTGCCCAGATTTGCCCTGGACTCTGTGCATCTCTTTCTAGAACTGCCTGTATCTATCATCGGACCTTTTACCCTTTTTATCTGCCTCCCTCTGTGTCTTCTCCAACATGTTAGCCTGTCTGTCCTGCCCTTCTTGGTCTCTGTGTTGATCCCCAGCCTCTCTTTAATGTCCTGGATCCATCTGATCCTGTACTGACTCACAGACCCGATCCCCAGAAGTCCCTGAAAGTCATATTTCAAAGTGTTAGGGGTTTCAAAAAGGAACTACTTGCTTTCAAGATAACTACCTTCTCTCCAAGAAAAGTGATCATTTACATTCTCAAACTAGAGTCCTTGGAATGAGGCAAATGACCATTGGTGTTAAACAGAGTTTTGTCCAATCCAGGAACCTTAAGTGACCAGCAAATGATGTCAGAATATGGCAGCACCAAGACCTGTGCGATTTTTTTCCCATGCCAGACCACAACTAATGCTAAAGCTTTCAATTTCCTCTTCTGAACACTGCAAATGTCCACAGGTGCAAGCATCAAGTATAGCTGGAATTTCTGTCATTAAACCCAATAAAAGATGCATGAAACTGAATCCATTTGGTTGGAGAAATCTTGTTAACTTTGCACTAGATGTTTGTTTGTATGTATTTAATAGGGATGGGACTTTCCGTTTCAGTTTTAACCAAAAGTGGCCGATAATAGCTACTTTTGGTTATAACTGAAGGATCTGAAAATTGGGCCTGTCTCAATTCCCAATTTTTGGATCGGAACTTCCCATTGAAGTCAATGGGAAATCCTCCCATTGATTTCAATGGGAAGAGCTGAGGAGAAACCTCTTTCACTCCACTGCCCCACCCCACTCCTGACTTCAGAGGGTGGAGGTGGGGATCCGTTACCACTAACATCCCCACCTCCAGGGGCCCGACTTTACCCCACCCCCACCCCCTGGGGCTCCTGTACTTGTAACACTTACCATTGCTGGTCCGTATCCGGAGGGCAGGGTCACAGCTGCCGGCTTCACTACCGGTGGCCGGGCCTCCTCCACTGGTGGCTGGAGGCAGAAGTTGGCTCTGCTGCCACCTTCTTCACTGCGGGGTGGCAGAAAAACCTGGCTTCCTGACACAGTAGCCAGCTCCTGCCAACAGCCAGCAGCAGAAGAGTCCGGAAGCGGAGCCAGCTCCTTTGCCGGACAGCTAGACCTCTCTTCTTTCTTTTTCTGTTCAGGTCCAGTCTGGAGCTTGAAGAAAACGCTGCTGGATCAGGAGTGGTGCAGCACATGTGCGCAAAATGGCCACTAAGGTCATTCTGCGCATGTGCAGCCCTGATCCAAAATGGCACTGGCAGCATCGGCACCATTTTGGAAGAGGACAGCTTTTCTGCACACGCGTAGAATGGCTCCAGTCCAGACATGAAGAGAAGAAGAAAGAAGGGAAGACCCGTCTGAGGAGCTGGCTGGCTCCACTGCCTGTGGCCGGGCCTCCTCTGTTGCTGGTGGGAGCTGGCTTCACTGCTAGGCAGCCAGGCCTTCTTCACCACTCCACAGTGGAGAAGGCCTGGAAAGCAGAGTCAGCTCCTGCCATCAGCCAGCAGCGGAGGAGCCCCAGTCACCGGTAGCGGAAGTGGTGGCCCAGCCAGCAGCCGTGACCCCCACCCTCCAGACCCAGACCAGCAATGGTAAGTGTTACAAGTACAGGGGCCCTGGGAGGGGGGGAGTAAAGCCAGGCCCTGGTGGGTGGGGATGTTGGGGGTAATGGATCCCCACCCCCACCCTCTGAGGTCAGGAGTGGGGATGTGGCGTTGGGACTGCCCCCTGGATGGTTTCTCTTGGTCTCAGCTCACTATGTCAGATGGTTCTTTTCCCCATTGAAGTCAATGGGAAAATTTCCCATTGACTTTAATGGGAAAAAAACACAATACTGAGAAAACCAATACCGATAGGAGAACTGAGAGCAGAGGTAGCAGATACCGAGAGAAACGGAAACCAAACGTTTGCTGAAAGTCCCATCCTTAGTATTTAATATAGCTCTGTTAGCATTCTGGGGTGTTTTCAGACGTTACGGGGCCACTTGGCCCCGTACCGAAAACAACCCATTCATTCCCCGCCGGGGTCACCCCGTCACGCCATATCAGACGTGCCGGGGGGATCCCGGCGGGGAATCTTTATTTATTTATTTATTTATTTTATTTATTTTATAGATTTGTATCCCGCCCCTTCCTGCAATGCAGCTCGGGGCGGCTAACAGCAATGATAAAAACAATTAAAATCAGTTAAAATATAAATATAAAATGCATCAATAAAACAGGGCTAAAGGACAGTAATAAATAAATAAATGGGCGGGGGATTAAAATCACCCCCCC